>VXBT01004371.1:926350-1063359 GCA_013400235.1 Oriolus oriolus
CCCCAGGCAGCAACTCGACCGTCCTCCTCCGAAGCCGAGAGCAAGAGAACTGGCAGCTGCCCCAGCCCCTTCCTCCCAGCCCCAGTTCTCGGGGTATCTCTGCCCCCTACACGAGAAACCCCCCAGCTCAGAGGGCAGCCAGTCGCAGCCTTCCCGGGGAAACTTCTTTTGTCTCTCCTAAGTACCCAGTCGTTATTGTCTCCTAGCAACAAAAAATGGGAGAAAATTCTCAAAGAGAAAGAAACAAAAGGAGAACTCCTAAACCCCAACAAATGGGCAGCTTATTGGCCTGTATGAGCAGGGCAGCATCCCTTGTGGTGCCACTGACCCAGGTATAAATTCAGGAATGACACTTTGCTTCCCTCTGCCTCTGGGTGGATCCACAGCCTAGGAATTGATGTGGCTGATGCATGGAGGACATGGATATTCTGAGGAACACTATTGCAGTGACTGAGGTACTGATCCCTGTCGCACGCGGACACGAAGGAACACACAGAGCCAGTTCAGGTGAAAGAGAAAAATGAGCAGAGCTCCGGCCCCGAAGGGCTGCTTCTTTATTTTATACACTTTTAGAAAACCTCATGGATTGGAGGGTGACATTACCACCCCTCCACCACATAGGTCAAAGGAGAAATCAATCAAACTTCTCTGCCTTAGGAGAAAGAATGAAAACATCTCAGGCCAGTTAGAATAACATGGCTTATGTTTACAGAAAGTGCGTGAGAATTCTAACTACAGAATTTAAAACATTGAAGAACTGTGAAAAGCAAGGCAACAGATCCCATTTTGCAGAAGAGGAACAAAGCTGATGAGCTCACATTCCCCTTTCCAGCAGCACCAAGTGTCATTCTCTAAACTGATGGCAAAAAACGAACAGTCAGACTGGAGAATTTCTTGACTCAGTGCATCTATGAGTCCAAAAGTGAATGAGGAGTTACAGAGATTAGACATTTGCAAGAATATCAGTAGTATCTAGTGCTGTGATTATAAATTCAAACCAAAAACCTCAGCCCTTAAATGTTCTAGAGGGCATATAAACTTCTGTGCTTCAGGGAAAGTTGAGATCTTTTCCTGTCTTGGAAAATGGGAAAAACTTTCCCCCTAGAGTTCCTTAGACTATAATTGCCTTTTGTTTGTGTTTGCCTGTGAAGCCTGTGGTATAAACCCTTCCTGTGACAGATATGGGCTACACAGACACTGCACTGATCCAATACATTAACTCCTATGTTTTTCTGTTCTGGAAATACTATCAATTTTATATAAAACTTTCTGCTTTCCTTCTTCATCATCTTCACCACATGAATGAGCAAGCAGAGAGGTTTAATCTGTCTCTTTTGAAAGACTGAAGACAGCATTCCAGCCCGACACTGGTCTACTCAGGCTCTTTTATCTCTCTAATGGTCAATGCTGACATGTACTTAAGGAGGATGAGAAAACAATGACAAAATAAACACTGGCTAAAGAAAAATAATTTCTGCCACTGATTAGATAGCTCAGGATTTCTGCACGTTACTGTGTCCTCTGTGGCTCAAGTCTGCTGTGATCCACCCAGTTTTGGTTGGCTGTGCAGTTTATGGCAATTCTAAATGTCCTTGTTGATTCAGACACCCACTGACATTTTTCTGCATGGACCGACATAATTTTCAGCACTTCTTTTGCTGTTATAGCAATTGTAATTGTGGGTGAGTTAATCACCAGATGACTGTGTGCTTGATTTTCAACCATTATGACAAAGAATCGTAGAATCACTTAGACCAAAAAATAAGACGATAAAGTCCAACTGTGTGTCAATTATATCTTCCTCAAGAAGGACACCTCTTTCATTGTGAATATTCTCTATGTTTTATAAGTGTTGTTATGACACCAAGGTTTTTGGTTTAGGTGTTGTGGTTTTTTTCCCTCAACAACTTAATAACAATTTTTTGGGCATTTTAAGGTGTTCATTTGCATGTGTGCACAAGGATGTGAGGCAGTGCTTGAAGTTGCGTCACTAACAGCTCTATGGAAGCCACGTCAGCAAAAAGTTGAAATCTGCTTTGTGATGTCAAAAATCCATTCTGTTTAGGCTTTATTCTTCCTATATAGTCAGATTCAGGGAGAGAATTCTGAGATTGTCTTACACAAGTTATCACTCTTGTGTTGTACCTTGTTTGTGCTCTGTTTTTAAGAAGGAATTGTGGGGTTTTCCCATGGTAATGTTGTGATCAAAAACCTTAGCAACCAGGCACTTCACACTTCAGTCATCCAAACTAGATGCATGTTTACATGACTACATGAAAAGATAAATAAAGAAAAAAAAAAGAGTAGGAGCTAATTAAAGATGTTCCTGGGCTTAACTTGACTAGCTGTATAAAAAGATGTTTCTTTTTAGAGCACTTATAAAAATCTTAAACTTTCATAAAGAAGTTATGTTGAACCATTAGTAGTGATACGCTAAAATGTGATTTATCATCCTGTATAGCTCTCCATACAGACAGAACATGAAGGTTTGCTCTTAGGACAGAAACAGACTTCATGGTTTAGATGCCAAATTATGTTTGACATTTAATTTACCATCTATGAAGCTGTAATATTTCCCCTAAGCGGAAGAGGAAGAAAACAGCAGGAAATTCCATTTGCCAACAAGAAATGCCAACTCTCCTTCCTTTCAATAATTGGGTGTCTGAATTACTAGATTATTTGCCATAACAGAGTACAGCTACACATGATGAATGTGATGGAATAGAGAGGATATTTTGTAGACAGAAGTGAAGGAATAAAGCTATAACAGAAAATGAGTGTTCGTTCTTACCTATTTTTCCTGATTTGGTCTGTAGTAACAGCATTGCCAAACAAATGCTGGTCCCAAGCAACAATAAGTTCAGAACAAGACACATTTCCAGTATCAGCAGACTTGGAGCCAGTCCCAGACCAGGAGCAGGGATGGGGTTTCTCATACAGTGGGACAAGGAGCAAGTGGAGTCACAGACTCTTTGTACATCAACTTTTTTCACAGTCACTATGCCTGAGTATTTTGTGAAACTTCAAAAGGCAAAGTTGGAGATGTTTCCAATAACTTCATGTACTGCAAAGAAAACAAAAAAAAATATTTATTGAGAGCATTCCTCAGCAAAGGAAACCTGCAAACTTCTCCCAGGAAGACTTAGGAAATAAACACGGCTACAATTATAGCTTGTTCCATATTTGTAGCTGCCAAAGTGATTTGGATATTCTGAGCTATCCAAGTGGAGATTTCATTAATGGAGGACATAAAACTACTCTTACAAAGCATATTAAAATTATTTAGCCTTCAGGAGCAAAAAACTATGAGCAAGAAAATTCAAAAGCAAGTAAAACATCAATTACAGAGAAGCTGTGTTTAGACTAGATGCCGTGGGATTCTGTAGTAAATCAGGTTTCAAAATGACCATTTTCTTTACCTGCGAAAAGAAAACTGAATTTTCTTGTTGCACAAGGGTTGGACTGGTGTCACTGCAAGTGGTGCTGCAGGTAGGCACTGAATGGAGTCAGAAATGCTTTCTTAAAACAGTAAAATACTGGTTACTTTCCTTTCATACAAACTATTAATCTTGATATTAATATTATTATTATTAAGCAATCAAATAAATGTGGCCCATCTGTGAGGCAGTAACATAAATTACTTATTATACCCTTAATCAGTTTAGCTTTATCTGTCAGTGGCTTTTGACATTAGCTCATGCTGTCATGTGCAGAAGGGAAATTGGTTGGGATAGTTTAATTTCAGGATGTGTAAGCTGGGAGCAATCATTACCAACATTCAGGCAGCTCCATGTCTATGGCTTTACCTCGAAAGTTACTGGTGTCCCTAGGCCTGATCCAGTCAAACAAGCTTGACAGGAAACACACTATTACTATTACTATATTACTATTTCTACACTATTACTAGCAACAACAAATATATATTATAAAGCAGCTTTCTTGCTTATAATAAGCCATTTCATGAAGAAAAAACTTGACAATTAAAGATGCTGAGATGCAATTGATTTTGAAAAAGATAATCTACAATGCAGTATCAGCATCAGGAACAAAACTCAATTTCCTGATTCCCAGTCCAATCCTTTATCCACAATACATCATCTGTATATTCCTTGCCAAGCCAGGTGTTCTTATCTCAGAGCTGGATGATCCAGAACAGCTGCACCTCATCCAACATTAACGTGAAATCACTTTTTAAATGGCGCCTGTTTGATTGGACTGTACTGGATAAATCAATCTGTAAATAACGTAAAGAAAACACGTTTCGATATTTATAGTTATCATGAAGAATTTAGTGATGGCATTACTTTTATATCACTGACGTTAATTTCATTAGATATAAATTGTACCAGCATAACGTTGATATATTATCATTAAAACTAATGATCCATTGATTGCCATCCAGAAATCCAGTTAAGATGAGTAATATTCTTCTAGGACAGAACAACGAGTAAATATTAAAAGCATACAAAAGTCCAGGAGGTAAAGTCTGTATTTAGCTATGCCAAGGTTCATATGCCAGTAATATTATTGAAGTTAGGACTAGAGCGTGAATAAAAGGAGAGTTTGTGATGATTTGGAAGCTCGCTGTGTCAGAAGCAGCACACCACCAATTCCCATGAGAAATCTGCTGGAGGATAGGAACTGTCAGAGGAATTTCAAGTTGTAAAGGGGAACCTCTGCTGTGCCTCACCCAAATTCACATATATCTACATAGAGTCAGAAGCCACTATAGATTAGAACCATTCATGTGTAAGGAGGAAGACATTTTATTTGAGGAGTTTTTCAAATGCAGTTTCAGTGTCAGCCATGTCTAGACTCCTCCTTGATCACATCAGCTCTTTCTGAGAAAAAAATCTGCTGGCAGCTACCCAAGACCCAATGCTAATAATCCCTAAGTGCTTAACCCCAAATTATCAGAAAATGAAAGGAAACAGCAGGAATTTCTCTGAAGAAATGGATTGAATCAACCTAAAATGCATTTTCTTTCATAGTTTACCTTAAGTGTCATTCAGGACAAAGAAAATACAGATTCTTCTTTCTTCCCAGATAAAAAATCACTAGTCTTATATGTGCTGTAGACACAATTACTTATATCTCTTGCTGCCCTTTACTTTTGTTCTGTGATTTTCCTACAATTAAACCTTCAAAGAATTGACCCTCCTTTCACCATAAACTGGAGAGACAACTTCTGAATGTTTAATAAAAGTAGTAAAAGCAGACTAGACACAGTTTTTAACCCAGCAGTAAGAGCATCATCTAGATTTCAGCAGCTGTTCCTGGTTCTGCTGTTGACTTGCCAACTGAAACAGTTAAATTTGTCAAATTTTCAAAAGTTTAGAAAAACTTCTGTTGATTTGCATCAGTATATGTGTATTTGTTGTAGGCCTAACACATCCTGAACAACCCTTTGTTTAAAACATTTGTTCAACTGAGGTGACCACAAAGTGTGGAAAACTTATCTATTTGCAGATGTACAGGACTTTCCACTTATCCTTCATTTGGCCACCACCTGGCTGAACAAGCCCTTTAAACTTTCTGTTGCAGTCCAGGGTAAAACACTGACCAAATACCAAACCTTCACAGAGAGATTCAGCTGATTTAGGACTTCCCTCTCCCCTTAGTCATAGGAGGTATCTGTGGACATCTTTATACAGCAAACACACATCTTTCCTCACCTGCTTGAACTCACACATGTCTTTCTCCTCTTCCTGACTCAAGAAAAGAACATTTTCCCATTCCCTCTCTCTTTGCCTGGCCCAGAGACAACCACCCCCCTCATTTCACCATCACTTTGGCAATGCAAATATTGAGTAGGAGACAAGATGTGCAGGAACCCACAAAGCCCCTGTGTGACCAGAGACCAATGCAAACAGAGATGTGCCAGGCATCTCCCGAGGGGCAGGATACACATGTGCCTTAATTAAGCCTTTTTCTGCAGGGTAAACTGATTCATTGGGCCAACAGATACTGGTTTTAGGAGAGCACATGTTTAATTTACAAATTAGTGGATTACAGTAATATGTGTAACAACATATTAAATGAAGCATTAAGGTAATACAACCCAAATGACACATGATAAAGTATATAAACATATATACAAATTTGATTTAATATGTTAGCTTCCTTTGCCCACTGCTAGTCTGATTGCCTTTGCATAATCCATGTTTCTAATTATCCCCTGGTATGCCTTGCATATAAATAGCTAATTAGATAGTGTCCCTGTCAGCTATGAAGTATGTAATATCTGAAAAAAATATTCCTTTGGAAATTTAATTTAGGATAACAGATTGTGCTATCCAACTGAAGAATTAAAGCTTTCAGTTTACTAATATGTTTGTGCATTTAATATCAACCTCATACTATTATATTAGTGCCCCCAAATGCATCCAGTAGTTCTATTCTTTAAAAAAAACACATTCTGTCAGAAGCTTGTACAGTAATTACAGCAAGATGCTTAAGATCTAAAAATCACATTTCAGAAGATGATTTTACATGTACATCAACTGTCTGCTGAATATGTGCAAAATAAGTGCAAAATTCTCACCTGCAGCTCTAGAAACTGCTAGAGCAAAACAGACAAAAGAGCTGGGTAGTGCTCTGTGCTCCTCCTGGCCACAGCCAGGTGTTCCAGGGGATGGGGATGTTCTGAGCCTGCCAGATGTGGGATAACCATGACCATTGGGTTACCTTGCATCAAACACTTTTTTTCCTCTCGTGCCTTGTCAGTTACTGCCCAGTTCAGATGCCACCCTGATCAATGCACACAGAACACTTCCAAGACTGTCCTACATATTTAAAAATAATAATAATTTTTAAAAAAAATCAAATCTAGTTGTCCATCCTTCCTCACTTGACCTTCATTCTTGTACAACTATTTAATGAATTTTTTTTCCCAAACCCTTACTGGGCTTCAACCCGTTTCATTTGATCAGCGCAAATCAATGACAATTTTCTGCTGTAAAAATGCAAATATGGAGTTATAGGTGAAATGCTGCTGCAGCAATCTCTTTTTCTTTCTTGGCTCCAAGGAGCGGATATGAGGAAGGTCAAGGCTGGAAGGAGCACAGACAGGAGGTGGCCCTGAGGCTGGAGCAGGTTGTGTGGCAGGGCTGATGCTGTGGATAAACAAACACCTTGCTCTCCTCTCAATGTACTGCTAAGACTTCCAAAGCCATATGTGAAATTTAAATAATATTCCTTATTCATTTTATGGGCAAGAATGCTCTTCAGCTTTAAAAAGCTTTGTGGAGTCACCAACCCTGGCATTATTTAAAAGATGTGTAGATGTGGGGTTTAAGGGCATGGTTTAGTGGTGGATCTGGCAGTGCTGGGTAAATAGTTTGACTTGATCTTAAAGGTCTTTTCTCACCTAAAGATGTTTATGATAAAAAAATACATGTCTCATATACAGGTATTTTCATCATAATCAGTGAGCTCATGTGCTTTATAAGAATATACAACATGAAATATTCTGAAAAATAAAAGTAAGCCACAACCACATGATCCTCTACCCAAATTAAACAGGAAGATCACAATTTTTTCTTTAAATGATTGATGAATACTATATGGCAATTTAAAAAACACCACTGGATCTCTTATTCATCGTGTTGTGTCTGGTAGGTAATATTAGTGGATATACTGAAAATCCAGGCCATTGTGCTGGGAATGAGACCAAGGGGAACAAAATCCCAGTTTTGTGATCTCCAGTTTCCATACACCACATCAGCTTCACCCCTGGTGCAGCCTCACTGCGAAAGTAGCTCAGTATGTTCTGTTGTGTGTATTATATAGCCCACGTAAAGGGCAATGATACTCATTTTGGAGCAATTATGGCTAATAAAATACTGGGATTGCAAAACAAGTTCTTATAAATAGCACAGGAATAAGCATTAAAAAGATGGAAATTAAAATCTTTTCCATTCAGGCTGGAGATGACTTTTAAAAGCAATTGCTTCCTGAGCTCACACTCCTTTTTAAGAGTAGTCCCAAGTGCACAAGAGATCATAGGAGCCTTTGACCTGCTCTGCACTCCTGCTCCAGACTATTCCTATCCCCATCAGCACATGGAAATGGGGAAGAGCAGCTTCCCTCAAGGAGGACTGAGACAAACCACAGGAAAGGACACACAGAGGAAAATGTGCCACAGAACAAGTAACAGCCTGCACCTCCTGTAATGCAGAGGAATGTCTCTGTGTGCCCATAGCCAGCTAAAAGTCAGGGTGATTTGTCATCTTAAATTATTCATGAAAGCCTGATTTATGTTCTTAGTGGCATCCAAGCAGCTCTAGATTTTTTCCCCTCTCATATACAGGTGCATTTACTCAAATGGAGACTTAATCCATGTTGTCTTTGCATTGTTGGGGTAAATGTTATCGAATAAGCTGGTAGGGCATTAACAAATTATTTAGTACAATTTCTATGGACTTTCTCAACTATTTAGAGCATAGTATGGATATACTTGGCCTTTTTTTTTAGCAGACATTCATTGTAAGTGGGAAAATATAGCTGGACTTCTTAAAATAAATTAATAATAATGTTTTGGAGACAGAACAATACCCCCAGATCTCCTGGCAGTTATACACTAAGTCATGCTCTTATATGCCAACATATAAAACTCTATCTGGTCAGAACAAATGTGGGATCTTTGGATCCCATGCACCTTTTCTTACTTTGTTATGGAAGCCTTCTCAAACACTTTGCTTCCTTACAATCAAAAAGATGAAAAATATGTATATAAATCCTAGCTGTTTTCTGCTCTGCCCTTTGCTGCCATGACTGTGCTCCTTAAAGTCCCAACTTCATAGAAAATCCTCCTAGCATTAAATAAATTAATACATTTTTAGGGAGTAATTGTTTATACCTGAGATGTTAATTGGAAGTATCAGAATCTTCTCTAGTAGTCTGGACTGCTTTATTAGTAGCAGGTTAGCAATACAAGTAAGAATTTCTGAGCATTCTTGATAAAACAAAAAGTAATTCATAACATGAAGCCTTGCAGTAACATTTGGAAGGTGGCAATGAGCATAAACCATCTAGGACTGAGTTCCAGAGATGATACAGCCCCTGGAGTTCCCTCTGTGTGTGCAATCAGGCAACTGAAGACAACACCTTTCTGGTGAAGCATTTTCACTGGCAAACAGAATGACAGCTTTTCCCACTTGTCTGAAATATTTGCATATTACAGTCTTTTCCCCACATGAGGGAATTTATGCTTTTAATCTTCTAATATGCCATAGCAACAAGCATTACTTGCACTAAATATATTTCTGTAATTATTTTGTATATCATCAGCAAGCTTAAATGAAAATGACAATGTCTAGAGATACTCTTTAGCTGATAGCTGTATTTATTCTGTATGTTTATGCACTGGCTGTCAAAATAGCTGTAAAATATGCATATGAGGATGCAGATTCCTTAGAAACTCAGAAAAGTGAGGTAGTCCACTCTACCCCATTTCAGATATATTTTGCAGTGCCTGTAACAGTATCTCCATTGATGTTTTTATTACCGTCTAAAGTAGGGAGGGTTTTTAAAGCCTTGTTGGATATCAATAAGAGGATGTCTATCTATCCCATTCACTTACCAGTTTGTCTATTAAGTGTTCACCAGGCTGTGACAACTCCAGTAAAGTGGAGGGAACTCTAAGGGAGCCATGTGTTATGTGTTTTTTTTTTTTCTTTTAAAGCAGATCTAACATTTTTCCCTGCTAAAGTCAAAGTTACAAAAACGTGATTCATTGCTGTCTTTTGAATGTTGTTGCATGGAAAAGATCAAACTCAGGAAATCATGCAAGATTTTCCCAGAATACTGCACTTTGCATGCAAAGACTGCAAATTATTATTCAGCTAAACCCCACCCTTTATGCTTTGCTTAATATCTGCCTAAATCCTGGTTTAAGCATCACTCTGTTTAACACCAGTATCAGGTTCAAAGTGCAGGGTCCTGACTGTGGTTTGGTGTATGATTTGCAACCATCCATGTGCAAAAATTATTTTTACACGTGTCCAGATCCACTGGCTGTACATACCAAAGAACCCTCTTTGCCCACGTGGACCAATATTTACCCCAAATCAGCCAAAGAATAGGAGTCAAGCATCACTCAGGCCCAGCTGACAAAAAATCCATCAGAAGCCTGGGTAAATTCACTGGGCTGCATCAAAGATTTTCAGCAGTTAAGAGCAGGGTTTGATTTTTATGCAAAGCCATTCTCAGACAGACACTTGCTTGAGCAGCCCACACAGTCAAACCCACAGCTAATTACAAATCTTGCCTCTTCTGAATGAACAGGCATCTCTGCATCTGGTACGAGTCATGGTGCTGACAGTTTTGTCAGGTGCTTGTCTTCATTTAGCAATTAAACCAGCACAGCACTGAGAGGGGGCTTTTCAGTTTGCATTGTGGCTACCTGTGAGATGTCTGGAAGCAGCAGCACAGGGTAAGATTGCAGGATGTGGGGGGGGAAATGTTTTGGTTTATAGGCCTTCAAAGAAAGCTCAGAGCCCAAGCGGGTTCCTATTCCTAAGGAATTGTAATGAGAGCTGGACACCCTCTGGTTAGTCTGTGTGTGCCAGTGCTGCTGGTGGAGCAGCCAGGGCCGTGGATCAGGCTGAGTTAACTCCTTTCTGCAGAAGAAACTTAGATTCTTAACACATTTCTGCTTTTTTTATAGATGGTCTTCCATGTTCTTTCTCTTGGATAAATGTATCTTCAAAACACTTTCTCATAAAGAATCTGATTTTGCTTAACCTGATACTCCCAAAATAGCATCTCCTTTTCTCCTCCTTGATTCTGCACTAGGAAACTGTGCAGCCCTAACATTCAAATACATTCTCGGTCTATGGAAACCACGATATACATTCTGCTCTTATGCAGAGTCTGAAACAAAATTATACTGGCCTTTTCTCCTGGCTGCTTGGAATAGTCTAACAGGTGCACCCCAGGAAATCAATTTTTTATGTGTATAGTATATTTTAAGCTGACAACAGAAGCAGAACACAGGAGGCAGAGTGGCAGATTCTCTGTTCTAATCACTTGTCTCAACCTCCTTCGCAGGATACTCTGGGCAGTGCTTTTTTTGGGTGATTAAAATCACTCAAGATTGATAGATAAAGGTTTAAGACTTAGAGGAATCTAAATGTGAACCTGCTGTCAAGACACTTCACAGCATTACCTGAGGCATGCTCTATTTCTCTGGATATGCACTGCCTGTCATCACATATTGCTTAAATACTTTAATTCTTTATTGGTATCACAGTCCATGGAAACTTTTCTCATCTTTCCTACATTTATATCTTTGCTCCAGGATAATTATCCACTGCTCTAGTTCTCTCTGAGCTGCTTCACTGAGTTTCAGTCTGTCTTTGTGACAGATAAATTATTTTTCTCCTCTGCACTATCTTCCATCTGCCCTTGGATGCAGCTGGTAAGATCCTGACTCCTGCTAATTTTGAACTAGACTCTCATTTTAACTTAAAGAGTATTCCACTCCATAAAGAGGTTTCTGCTCTTCCCAAATTCTTTCTGGTGCCAGCTAAAGTGAAGCAATCCTAGTGCTTCCACAGAGGAAGGAAAGGTTCTCTCTCCTCTGTACTGCACAACTCCATGTGTGACTTGACAGGACAGAAGGAACCTTATTCTTGTTTTAGCTACAACTCTAAATGCTTTGCTTTTTAACCTTTCTGTAGGAGACTCTTTAGCTGGACTCCAGGCCCTGGAGCAGTAATAGGTACCTGTTTCACACAGGTAACATTCCCTTAGTGCCAACATCTCCCCACTTACTCTTATGTACAATAAAACTTGGACGGCTCCACTGCCTCTGAATGCTGAGGACAGCTATGAGAGAGAAAGGAGGAAGAGGAAAGTCTCACAAAATTTCCTTGTGACTTAAAACAGAATTATGAAGGGTAGCATGTTATGTGAATTTAGGGCTAGGTGTTCAAAAGAGCTAAATTCTTGGTTAAGCGCCTTAATGAAGTGGCCAGATGTTTCTGTGCAGGTTCTGAGACCTCAGTTATGAATACTGAGCCCACCTAAACATGCTTTCCTGAAAGTCATTCCCCTTTGCTTCCCCTGAGTTTCTCAAATGTAATTAAACAGACTTTAAAAAAAAAAAAAATCTACCTGTGAGATTTGTGAGCAATGGGACAGTTTTACAAGAAAAAAAATTTAAAAAAGAAGCAAAGCAGCAGCGTCTTTTTGGATATAAACCATCCCTTGCCAACACTGCGTGGAGAAGAGAAACACCAGTGGTGCCACTGGTGCCTTCATGCCACAATGACAGCACAGACTGGTGACCAGAGGAAATGTGGAAAATGTCCCAGCTTCTCCTTTAAAAGCTGGAGCCACTATTTCTAGCCTGGTTGCTGCACTGAAGTTGAGTTTTAATGAGTTTGAAGTTGGTTCATACATTTCTTTTCTTCTCTTTTCAAATAAATTAAGGCTGTATCAGGCTGCCACATTGAAAGCTAGTCTGCCCAGTTCCCTGTCATGCTCTTCAAGTGGATCAGAGCAGTGACCTGGAAGATTACAAGGAAGATAAATATCTGTGCTGCCTCACTTAGATGCATACATACATACATACACATATATATATATATGTATGAAGGTAATCTCAGGAAAAGCAGTGGCCATTGGCCTGCACTATAAACAAAATATTCTGTGGTTAAAAAAATATGAAATCAATACACAGCAAATCTCATTTTTCAAAGATCTCTATCCAAGCTATCAAAATGAACAGGAAGCCTCACATGCCACAGCAAGGAAGAATAATGTTCCACAGGAGCCACATGTTTGTTACACACCCACCTCACTTGTGCCCAGTCACAAGTACTGGTGAGGGCCCAGCTGGTCAGAGGTGATGCTTTATTGCTACCTCAAAACATATAAAAATCAAATTATGTGTCTTCCTGCAAGGCTTGGAGGAGCAGATTTCCCTGTGGCTAAGGCAGTGTTTTGGTTTAACAGAGTGTGGATTTCTCAGCCAGGAGGGAATTCAGGGCCCGGTGTAACGACAAGCCAAGGCCTTTGCAACTTAAAACTTTCAACACTGAGATTAAATGAGGTTTGTGTTTTACACCAGACTTCCACTGATCCTCTAAGGCTCCATTCTAGCTGCTCTGGTGCCTTCAGAGAGGACTGAGACTGAGAAGCAGCAGTAAAGAGATTAATTTGAAACCTTCAGGTACAAATTTAAAGAGAACATGGCTCCTCTCTGCTTGGCTTATACATGTTCAGGCAGAAATCCTCTACCACACTCCACCTGTCATGAAATGGACATGAAAACAATCCAAATGGACTGGGGGACTCCAAAAAACTGAAATTCTGTGCACTGAGGCTGAAAAGCCATGTGCTGTGGCTGGGGATTGTAACAGCCTCAACCTCAGTACATTTAATTAAATGAAAATCTATACTGCAGACTTTCTAGGGTTTGGGGTTTTTTGTCCCCAAAATATAAGAGTTTGCTCATGTAAAGCAAAATTCAACAAAAAAAAATTGATACTATCATAGCAAGGAAAAGGGCTTAGAATGACTAAGTAATTAATGCGGGCACCTTGATTAAAGTCAATTTGCCTGCAAGATCATGACTTACAATGTGCCTTTAGCCTGCATTAATAACCCACCAGCACATGGCTTATTTGGCTCTTTAATTATTTATAAATTTTATTACTTGTTAAAACAAAGCAAGTGGAATGAGATTAATAAAATTATTTTGTTACTTAACTTTTACTTAGTAAAAAACGTAATTTCAGTGCAATCCCTCAGCTCTCCTCTCACGTGTCCAGCTGGAATTTTTCCCTCTAAGATAAACAAGGAACATAAACAAGGGATCCAAATAACCTCACCAATCCCACATCCAGCCCTGGAGTGGGCACAAGGCAGGACAATTGTGTTTTTCAGGTTACAGCTCTGCCCTGGCCAAAGCAGCTGGGATGGAAAAGAGAATCTGAGCATCATTACATGGTACCACTTCATTTTAGAAAGCTGACCATCAAAAGCAGAAATGCCTCTTGGAATTAAGGAGCGTTTCCTCAAAATATCACAATTTATTGGTCATGTGGAATTCTGTCTTCTAAACTCTGGGCTGAGCTAAATAGGTGCAGCTTTTCCTCTACAAAATCACCTGCACCACCACAGCAGATGTACCTCTAATCAAAAGTGACTTTACTTAGATTCCACCCTTATAATCCTTAAAATGTCATACTTCTGAGATGTCAGCAAGGGAACACTTTTACATATTCTTATCCAGGAAATGTAATTTTTTATCTCAGAAGTTACTGAATAAACTGTTTATTTTGAAATATCCTTTGACATACTTCTGAGATTTAAAGACATATTGTGAAATAGCATTTTCAAGATCAGAAGAAAACATATAATACCTTTAGAAAGATCTGTTTGTAGTTAGTGGGTGGAAATTCAGAAATACCTAAATTAAAAATACACAAAAAGAAAAAAAATTACTTAGTGCAATTACAAGCATCAGGCTGGGGGTTTTCTTCCCTATCTCCCTCAAGTGCTAAACTTCCTTTGTGAATGACTTTGGTATCTCTGTGAAGGACATTGCTTCCTGCAAAAGCATCTACTAAAAGCTTTATTAATTGCAAGAAGACTGCATTTACAAAAAATAAAAACCAACTTGGGCAATAAATATCTCATGTAATACATGCACATCAGCTCAAGTGAATTTGCATAGCTAGAAACAGCTGTTCGGAATACTGATAAACTCAAAGAATTTACTATTCACCGTCACCTTCCTTTGAAATATTTGATTAACCTAGAAAGACACAAATTCAATCAGTCAAAGCCTGCAGAACTCATTCAGTGTAAGGCTAGCATTTGTGCTATTAATAAGACTAATTGCTATCAATCAATTTGTTTCACTAGGAGTGGAGATGAAAAACCTGGAACAAAGTAAGGCCTTGCCTTCCAGGGCAGTTCATTGGTACACGCCGATGCTCCAATTCACCCAGTAGTTTCAACAGGATGATTCACTATAACAAACAAACAAAAAAACCTCAGAACAACAACAAAAAAATATTGCAGGTATTTGGCCTTAAAGATTCTCAGCTGGGAAAAGTGCCTTTGCATGCAAAAACAAGTATTTGAAGCCTAATCGGAAAAGGCATTTTAATTTCATTGTTCCAGGTAAAGACATTAAACACAGTCCTTCAGCTGCTCCCCAGGAGCTGGAACTGTCGCTGGCAAAGGCTGCTTGGGGACTGAGGCCTGGAAATGCAGAGGGCTTGGCTCTGTCTTCCTAAACCATCCTCCACCCCATCGGCCACAGCACAAACCATCCCCGTCCGTGCTGCCACCCTGTGCGTGTGCCATCCTGCCAGGCCTCCCAGGGCTCACAGGGCTGCACTGCATCCCTTCTTCTGAACTTGGTGCTGAGAATACTCCTTTTAAAACAAATATTATCCTGCTTAATCTTCCCAGGTTTCATTGTGGCTGGCACTGTAACCACAGCATCCAGTGGCAAATGAACTCGTGTGCACACGGAGTAGATGCAGCACCTGAAGCAGATTTATATCTTCCCTTGATATTATAACACTAACAAGTTTAGTACTCAAGAGTTGCAGGCTTCCCAGTGGCATCTTTATGAGGCCCAACTGGCTCTCCACCAAAATTTATGGCTGCTTCAGCATGTTCCCCAAACCACAATCATAGACACAATAAATTTAAAGACTCCTTTATATGACATTGACACTTTTCAATGCTTCCTTTACATGGCACAGAAGGGACAGGGCTCCTTTTATTTGGCAAAACTCTTTCTTGGTACTCACAAATATTTCATAGTTTGGAAAATACAAATATTAAGGAGAAGAAAACCAGAAAACCAATTTATTGACTATAATTCTCTCTGAGCTAGAAGCACAGCCACTGTTTTCACCAACAATTTCTTGCCTCAATTTCTTCTGTTCATTCAAAACCCAGCAGTGAAATTTATACGGAATACTGTCCATATGGAATGGTGTCCCATGGTATAGTCCAAATGGCTCCTCCAAATTCACAAGCAAGGGTGAATGTGGTCCACTACACACGTTTTCACCTTGACCTTTAAAGAAATGACCTCCATTTGAGCAAATAATCTGAAGAACTTCATAAAACCTGACCAGCTAATGTGATTTCACCTGAGACAACTTCAGAAAAGGAATATATCACATTATTGCTGAAGTTTAAGTTGAAGGAAGGTTTCAGCTGTAAACATAGCTGTTCAAAAGATAAATGTTTAAACAGAATCTTCATGTCAGAGTCTATAAAATCTAATATTCACCACTTGGTTGTAAGCCAATGGGAAATTTTAACAGAGAATACACTACTTCTTTTCACGGATATTTAAAGCAAATTAACAATGACAGTAATGTAATTTTCTTGGCACAACTCTTCTTCATTTCTTTTCAGCTGTCTCCTGCTAGAATCTTTAGAGAAGTTTAAACTGATTTAAAGAAATCCTTTAGAAAAAAACCCTGCACTTTGCTATTATATGTCTCTCAGGTGTTCACAGAAGTGCAGGAGAAAGAATATTTGCATTTCCACTTAAATGCTCCGTTTATACAGAGCCGTAGATGGGAAATGACAACATACTTTTCTGGGATCATAAATATTTGCCTTTACTAAACTGAAAAGTTGGTTTTGGACTGTGACCTGTTTCAGGCAACTTGTGCAAGAAAACTCCTACATAAGGCTCTTGTACGAGGGAAGCCACTGAAGAACCAGTCTGATACAAAGCCTAATTAAAAGGTCTTGCAAGCTCACATCTAGTGAAGGAACTACTTCAACAGAACCCTTTCCAGAATTCTTCTCATTTAGTCTAACAGTGATTCTATGCTGTAACTAACTTCTTTTGAAAATACCTCTCATTGCCTAAAATCATTGTTTCATATGTGAAAAACTGTAAAATAAACTTGAGAATGGAGAATTGTCATCCACTGAGGCCAACAAAATTCTTTTCTTTAGATTCAGTTTGGTTGTGAGGGTCTTTCTTTTTCTTCCAAAGCTCAATAAAAACACCTCTGAATTCAACTCTTGTCTTTGACTTCACTTCAGTAGTCCTTAAAAGATACATCCAGAGAATACTTGATTCAGAGCTGTAAATCATAGATGTCATAGATGAAGCTGAGCTACAGCTTTCAGAGTCCACTGTAGTGAATGGAGATTTATGCTGTTGGGAAAATACCTCATAAGAATTTGGACTTTGGGCTCCCTCTTCTCCAGCTCCTGCTGTCTGCCACTGAAGATCCTGGTCAAGAGCCAGCCCATTCCTGCAGTTCCACCTAATGTCACTCACTCTCTCTCTGAAATGTCTCTTCCAACAGCACCATCCCCATTATTTACTGCGGAGCACTGGCTGTTTAAAACACAGGGGTCCTGTAGGAACTTGTGATGTTTTTACCTGCTTCTGTCAAGACATTCATGCTACAAACCTCTGGATCTTTGGAGAACCTTATGGTCCCACAACACCTGACTGCATCCGTAATTCCCCAACTCTGTTCCTAGCAATACTAATTAATACGGGTCACATCATGTGTGGTAGAGTACAAGGCAATGGAATTAAGTCTCTTGAAAGCAACCTGACTTCCAGGGCTGTCTGCCAAGAAACCTAATTGCTATAACCAATCATTTGCAGAAAACACAGAAAACCAGCTTGCTGGTAGCAACTGTGCTGGTCCATTGGAGGAGGAGGAGAGAAATCAAAGCAAGACAGTTTAGGTGAAGCTATTAAATAAAATGAAAACAATATTGGGACGTTTTGTAATATTTTTGTCTTAAAAAATCAAATCTATTATTACATTCTAAGAGGGGTTGTCTGTTTTACTAACATCTCCATTTTTCATATCGGGGTTACAGTTGACACAGCAGAAAGATGACTTTTTGGGAAAGATGTTTGATCTCTACTTTTGACATGAGTTTTGGGAAAGCTATCTCATGAAAATAATGCAGACTTCTGGCATAGGTACTTACAAGAAGGCAGCCTCAGAGTTGCACTGCAAAAATCAAAGGAATCACATGGAACTACTTCTTATTTTCTTACATTATTATTATCTAGTATTGGACAAAATTTGCTTCAAGGAAAGTGCAGTCCATCCCAATAATTGCGGGGGGGTTTGGCCAGGGTTTTCCTGTTTGGTTTTTAAATTTCTTCTTCAGGCAACATCTGGAAGTGGCACAAAGCAGCTGATGTTGCTTTTCAGAAATCACATACAGGGCTGGTTCATTTTCTTTGGAGGTTCAGCAGTGCTTGGACTCTACAGGCAACTGCTCAACCTTTGCCAGGTTTCTGTTCTGGCTAAAAAGCTTCGTAATTCACTGAAACAACGGAGCAGGGGTAGCAGTTTATGGTACTCCTGGATACATCTGTCTAAAGATAAGCTGCTCTCACAGGTATATCCCATATTTTGTTATTGAGATGTGGTACCAATTAAGATACAAGTGCAGCTATTTTATAAACTTCTCTTTCCTCTCTGAATTATTGTATAAATAAATTTTCCATAACACCCCTCTTAAAATAACTCAATTAATGTAATAATTACCACCAAGTGCATTAACCATTCCATAATTAATAGCTCAAAATGCCCACATTTTCCTTTATGTAAATAAGCAGCTACGTCAACAAAGTGCTAGCAGAGGGTGCTCTGTTAAAGAAAGACAACAAATGGGGAGTTTCAGCTTTGTTTTTCCCTTCTTCTCTCAGCAGTCTCCATTAATATAATAAAACTCTCATTATAAAATAATTTGTGTAAATGCAAATAAAGTTTTACATTGTTAATGTCCCCACCAGGTCCTTAATCACGTGCCAAGTCATGCTGCATTAAGTATAACATTGATTACACATGATAAAAGGGGATGACGTAGGAGATGCTGCATTACCTTAGACTGAACTATTCATAGGACAGAATGGGCTTTGTGTTCGAAACTATTTTTCTGTGCTGTTCATGTGCTACAATTTTAAAAGCCCTAACTAAAAATACTAGGCTTAACTGTGGATTTCAGCCCTACACTTCCTGATCTCTCACTGCCCTTTCCACGTTACCCTGATCCAGCTCAATCCTCACCCCTTCTCCCTGCACCAACTAATCAGGGAGCGATGATGAAACCTCCATTCAGGTATTCAGCTAAAACAACGCAGCATAAAGCTACCGAGTGCATTTCCATCACAATGTTTCTCCTGCAGCCACCCTGCATTTTCCCATTTATCCGGGAATCATTAATGCGATATTGGCTCCAGTCACCGTGCGACATCAGACACAACTGCACTTACCAACCACCAAATTAAAAGAAGCAGGTTCTGCACAGCACAGAGAAATCTCTCTGATATAAGGCAATAGAGAGAGACAATGTTGCAGCCATATTTTCACTTTTAAGTCCTAGATATTGCTGCTGAAAAAATACGTGCTTACGCGTTGGATTATTACTGTATTGCTTTTAAAAGAACTGCTGTGTACATTGTAAATACGTGAACATGGTATGATTGGGGTGCAGAAGAAGGTATTGATCTGGTATCTCATTTTTCCTTGATTCCTACCTACTCAAAGCTGGTTTTGTTCTTCCAGAAGAAAATAATGAGCACTATTCTAATTAATTACTCCAAGAAGAAAGGGGGCTGATTGTGCTAATAATCATAAACATTTCAGAGAGACATGTAAAGTAGGACGCCAGATACAAGGGGAAAGGTGAAAATAGCTCTTCCAGATTTGAGAACAGTGTACTTAAATGAAAGAAGTTCATAACTCCTGATCTTAAACTGTGAAAGTAAGCTTTCATAACCCCCAAAAATACCAAAGGAACAAAAAAATTTGGGACAGAGAGTTTGAGTAAACCAGCATAAAAAACAGAAACTGAGTTTCTTGACTTCTGATATTCACCATCTGTTAAACCCACAGCTAAGTGCCTGTCTCCAGTTAACCTGGATCCAGTCATGGAATGACAGCCTACAGCCATGGTTAGGCTGTCAGCAACCCATGTGACAAGTGTGTGCAGCCCTGCTGATGCTTTATGTGACCAAGAATGAGGCGCTACTTAATGGCAGCTGAAAGTTAAACAAGAAAATCAATTCCTCTAGGAAACTCCTTATAAATAATTTTTTAAGGGTAAACACCATTAAAGTTGCCAGTCAAGTATTTGAACGCCAGGCAATGCCAAAATTGAGGTTCTCTGTGCAACTTGAATTCGGAGACCTTCCTGTATGCTTGATGATACAGCCTTTAATTACAGAGAGCAACATCCAAATGAGTTCTGCCAAAAGACATGCCAGTCTTCTGAAGTGAGATCAAGGACATGATCTCCTTTTCATCTTGATGCATTGTGTGATGCAGTCGTTGTTAGCCTATTGTAGCTGCTATTTCCAAAGGGGCTTCCCAGATTTACAGCTTAGAGAAGCACTGAATACCTGAGGCTTTCAAGTTAGTGAAGGAACGACAGTGAATGCTCTCAACATCTGGTGAGTGTATTGGGGATAGAGGAGGGGAGAGAGAAAAAAAGTGAGAAAATTAAAAGGAAAAAAAGAAAAATCTCCAGCTAAACTGAAATGACTGCACTGAGAAAAATTTTTCCTTCCAACTCCCGGATTTCCTGTCTGAGACCTTTCCCTTCTGCTCACGTCAGTAACCTCCAAAAATATTTGACAAGAAAGCAAGTAGTGCAATGGCTGCACACAACAATATACCCACCTTATATATAAAATGCTATATTAGAGGCTCTGGTGATCAGAGGGGTAGCTCACAATTATCTGCATCTAACTGGACTTGGACTCCATACTTACCTTGCACAGATTATTTAGGGTTTACCTGTATCATGCAAAACAGCACTTAGGAGGCTTTGAGCTGGCTGGAAATGAGCCAGCACCAGGATGGAAGGCAATGCAGCAGCAGCAGCAGCAGCAGCTTGATTTGGGTGTTCTAAGGGAGCTCTGCTGCAGCTGGCACTTAGCACAGGAAGAAAGCAGCTCAATCAGAGCCAGCTCGGGTGTCTTTACACCACAGTGGATCACGTAGTCAAACACATGTTAAAAGTGCAGCTGCACGCAGTGCCAGCTGCTGGAGTTTTTAAGCTGATCCTTCACAGCCCTTTCCTCTTCCCCTCCTCTGCCCCTGTGCTCCTCACCCTTCCTGTCCCAGCAGAATCATCCCTGCCCTGGGGCCAGGCTGCTGAGCCCATGGAATTCTGAGCTGCTGCTGGAGCCAGGATGAGCTCTGGCAGCAGCAGCACCCTCAGAGGAGATGGAGGTGGCTATTCCAAAAAAGGGACAAAGGCATTTCACCATCCCCAGAGAAGTATCAGGCAGTGGAGCCAGGGAGTCAGGAGTACCCTGCTGGAGGAGAGGATGCCAAGACAAAAAGAAGGAACACACATCAAGCAAAAGAAACAAGCATTCAGTGGTTGTAAAGTGCCTCCTTTTACTTCCATTATGAGCAGCAAAGTATTTAGGGATCACCTGTCCAATTGTTGCACATGGAGGGTTAGGGATGAACCGGACTTGTTGCTGTGGGGGTGACTGGGAAAGCTCAAAGACAGAAATGAGGTAATTAAGCAGAGACGTTGCCTACTGGATAGAGTGATTGCAGGAGGGTCGCCCGTATGTCCTGAGAAATAGTGCCATTTAATTATTGGAAGATTAATACTTAAGCTTCATGCCCAGGTGGCATTTCCTAAGGCCATGGTTGAGGCTTATGCATTTTCTTCTTCCCTTCCTGTGAGAAGTGACACAGATTCAATTCAAGGCTGAAGTTGAGAGTGAACCCAGGCTCAAAAGATCTCAGACTAGCCAGGGCAGCTGTAAAGTCACAACTGTGGAAATCAGAGGCAAAGCAAAAGGATGAAGAAAGGGGTTTGTTATTTTTGTGCTTTTTAGGTTTAAATACTTAGACAAAGAAAACTTGGTATTACCCTGTGATTCACCAGTCACTTCTGGAAATTTTTCAGCTTCAGACTTCTCCAAAAACTCTTAAAAACTAGATTCTGCACAGTGCAACATTCCTACCTCCTGGAGTTAAATCCTATTAAATCAAGCTTGTTCAGGTGGTCTATTTTGCACCAATTATGCTGCCAAGTCACAGGCCTTGTCAAAAAAGAAAAAGCTCATTGCTTTTTCAGTAGAACAGCTAAAAGTAAAGTGGAATTAACACATGATACTGCCTTCCTATTACTTCTCACTGTCTCATACTTTTTCTTTCAAAGCTGTTTGCATAGGAATAAAGGATACATTTAAAGTGCCAGCCTTGTTAAACAGTGTAATACTCAGCTGATATTCAGGGAAAGATCTGGCAAGAGAACAAGATAGAGCAGCAGGGCCCACACTGGCAATTTGAGTCTTATTTTCAAGTTTCAGCAAAAACCTGCTGGTAACCAAGAAAAATTGTAACCTGTAATGAAAGGGAGTTTTCCTCTTAACACAGCTGCATGGGTGTTTTGGCAGCACATGTATTGGCAGATGCACACACTCACTTGGGGATTGATTATCTGAGTGAGAACAGCAAAAGGACAAGATCCAATTCAATTCAACAGCCTGCCCAGCCCCCTGGTGCTGTGATATTGCCTGGGTGGTTGGAGGTGTTACATGAGGAGCTAGATTTGTATAATTCATTCTTACTGACCAGCACCACTTCCCCAGGAAGTCCCCAAATCAAAGGGGCAGGGTAGGTGCTGGTTTAAATTATTTGTTTGAGCAAAGAGACACTGCTAGATACAACCAAATACATGCCCAGGTTCAAGCAGAATTTGGTTTTTATAGATGTCCTACCACTACTTGGGTCAGTTTGGCACATGGGCAGAGCAGGTCCATAATCAACAAAGTAGAAGGTGTCTGTCCCTAGAGAACTGAACAATTCAGTCTTGCCAGCAAGAAATCATCTGCACATAACATCACCCAGCAGAAATATATACTTGTTCTGCTTATATTGTGTGTTTTCTCTTTGAAGAGCATAAGAAAGGCTGCAAGAATGCTTCACTCCACTCTCCATGCTGGCTGACAGCGGGGAAATATGCACCCAGCATCCTTTTGAACCACAGAACTCTGGAAAGCTTTGCTGTCTCTGGGGACACTATCTTTTTTCATGATAAAGCTCCGTGCTACCAATCTCTTCCAGCCTGAGCCTGCAAATCCCTCACTGTGTGTTTAACTAAGTGAGCAGAGTGTGATACTGCTGGTGGGCAGAGTGCTTTCCAGCCAGAGCCACCAAGCAGCTGTTTGAGGAGCTCGCAGCAGCCTCATCCTTAACACTCAGGATCAGCATCGGAGGAAGGCACACGAGATGCCAGGCTCACCATTTAACGTGATGGAAATGACAACAGAGGCTGTTCTGACCCACATTCCTCATTCCAACGAGTGCACCTGAATGCTTAATTGTCATCTGCTGTTCTCATTAGCACTGCTGTGCCAGGGAACAGGGCACTGCCACGGGAAGTGTGACGGATCCTGTGTATCTGAGTGGAACACACTCTTTCCTTGTCACCTCGGCAGCAGAAAAGCAGGAGCCATTTCAGAGCCTGAATCGCCAGGAGGAGGAGGGAGGACACAATCTCCTCAGATTCATGGGGATTTCATGCGCTGTGCACTGAAGCCCCAGAGCAAAGAGGCTTCACATGGGTCACACAGGGCACCGATTTGGGCCCTCAGCCCTACCCAGTGTTAAGTGTGGCTCCATCAGGGCAGCACCTGGACCTACCCATTTCCTACCAGGAATCACCACTAAATCTATTGCCTTTTAGTGCACTCTTGTCCTCCCTCCTGTCTCAGGGAGGCTCCCCCTCCAAACCAAGCAGGCACTGAAGCAAATCACACACTGGCCATGTCTTTGCCCCCAGTGTGCTGCTGGACCCGACAACAGAGGCTGGTTTGGGATCAAGTCTCAAATGCCATCAGCTCATCATTTCAGAGAAAATAATGCTTCAGAGAGGAGGGCACACCTATCCTCTAAACGTCCCAAGTTTCTTTTAGCAATGACTAACAGAAAGCAGTTTGGATTATCAACCTGATCTCAACACCCAGCAGTGTCTGCTATGAGCTCTGGTGGAACCAGGCATCAAATGAGAGTTTTATCACGTAATCCAGCTAAGCCAGATACGCAAAAGATCAAATATTAGAATATATTAAATATACATGCACTGCTTTCAAACATGCAACAGAAACGTTGACCTGATTCATCAAGATTGTCTCAGTTTCCTACATGAAGAGGTTCCAAAACCTCAAAAAAACATCTCTGTTCCTTACTAAAAATTCCTTGTCTTTATGAAGGTGTATTACATGGAGGGTGTTCATGGACTTCATTTATTTCATTTACCCAAGGAAGATTTATTAAAACAGGAAGAGACTTAAGAATGTATAAAAATATTGAGCTATGTAGGAGTGTGGCAAAACTACCCTCCACTGCTTCCTCCTTTTAGAAAGGCTATTTTCTAAATTTCTAATTATTATTTTTAACTACACAAAATAAAATGGGGTTCTCCCAGCCCCACTTCTTTATTCCCTTCCAGCTAATAGCTGTCATTGAGTGGCTGCAAGGCTTCAGGAAGCAATAATCAAAGAAATTATTGGTATAAAAGACAAAAGATGAACATGGAATTTGGATTGTGTGAATCTGAAGGGTGCCATTATGAGCCTCCTACTTTTTAAATCACTACATTTTTGTTTAGCTGGTTTAACATACATTCTTCCCTAGAGTATCTTGAAAAAATAAAATAAAGAAAAAAATAAAATAAAGGAAAAACATAAAAGAAAATAAAACCAGCCTAAACAGTAACAGCATTATTGCATTTCTTTTTCAAAGTTGAAAAAGTTTCTATCTATTTGAGGATAGAAAGGGTGATGAAGCTCATTTTTCAATTATTTGGGCTGGCAACACCCTACCTGTTCAAAACACAGCCAGGCACACTCAAACCTGCTGTACCCTGTCGTGATCTCTCCTGTAGCTGCTGACAGGTGACTGACAGAAAGGAAAGGGCACATTAAATATTGAAGTTTCCCACTCCTGTGTTTAATACTGAGGTTCCTACTTGTACCCTGTGCCTGACAGGGAAGTCATACCCTTATGAAAGAATAATGTGCCAAAGTTTGTACCACAGAACTTCCAGGTGACATGGCTGGGTGCATCCCAATGAAGTTCAGTTTGGCCATCCCAAACTCAGAACTCAAGTCTTCTGTAAGCCCGATCCCTTTGTGTTCAATCCTATGTGATGCTGTGGAGTGTTCCGCAATTATTTCCTAGTCCAGACATTTTTCTGATACACAAGAGGATTAATTTTCATTGATAAACCCCTAAAATATGGCCTGCCCATACCACTGTGTGTAAACTACACTATTAACGTTTTGCTGTTACTGTGATTGAGCTGAAGTCCTCTGACTGGGGCTGATGCCCCCAAAACAATTTTCTTCTTATCAAATTAGTGAGAAAGTTGTACCTTGCCCAGAGCAAGAGAGAAAAAAAGCCCCACAAACAAAAAACTGGGCTGTTCAGTGGGGATCCACAAGTCTGCCTCAGTTTTTTTCTGGTTGGCGTTTAAACAGCAGAAAAATAACATTAACATTTCCATGGGCTATTATATGCCCCCGCAATTTAAACATGAT
Organism: Oriolus oriolus; assembly: GCA_013400235.1. NCBI lineage: Eukaryota > Metazoa > Chordata > Aves > Passeriformes > Corvidae > Oriolus > Oriolus oriolus. Next base: position 951,909 of record VXBT01004371.1, read on the forward strand.
TTAGCTTTTAAAGTGAAACTCTGCAGCTCTCAAAGCTGATTGTGTGTGGTAACTTTTAGTGCAAAAAAGGTCAGAAAAAGCATCAGCTGTGGTTCTTAAGTCCCAATCAAATGTAAAAGCTCTCAATTCCCAAGTCTGAAAGTGCAACGATGTTTTCCTCTTTCTGTGGTTGCCAGAATAATGTCAGTGTCCATTATTCACTGGAATCTCGCCCAGTCTTTAACACCACCTTGGGTACCCTGCATTTTAAGATGCACATCCTTAATAAAGGATTTACTCCTCAGGTTTGTTCAATTTCACCCTCTGCTTGTTCTACCCACTGGAAATCTGCTCATGTGCCTGCAAACCACTGATCTCAACCTCTGACCACAACCAACCATGGAGAAAACCAAAACCCTTCCCAGTTTATTTTGGCTGAAGGCAGGAATGGGAATCCAGGGCAGTCCCTGTGTGCTGACACACTCGTGGCATTAACAACCTAATCATTTCACATGCCTGAGAATGGCTTCTTATCAACATTCAGAACTGGGGTCAGATGGATACAGAACACAATAAAGTTTCACGTTTCCCCCTATTTTTCTGTTGATTTCACAGGCAGAAGGACTCAGTGGTGCATCAAGAAGGCACAGTCAGCTCAGAGTCAAGGCCAGTGGCTTTGAGAGCACATGTAGGACATCTCAGGGAACACAGACTAAGGGATCAGCTGCTTGGAGAGGTGTTTTCCCCTTAAAATGAGGCAATCTGCAGCTGGTTCCTATACTACAGTAGTACAACAAGACTGTGATCTTTAAATATATATATTTACCTTTAAAATCTTTCCAGGTTTCTCAACAAAAAGTTCCTCTTCAAAGCCATTTTGTTAGAAACACACTTCCCGCAGCAGGTGAGTGTTTCAAGGCAACTTCCCTTCAGGACAAAAATAAGAGCATTTAGTAAAGATCAAAATGTTTCAATTTGGTTTCTTCTGAGCAAGGAATTTCTCTTTTACCTCAGGTAGCTCTGTTCAGATATTTCTTCTATGGTACAGCTGTACTGCTGATGCTAAATATTGCAACACACCTAAAATTATTTAGTTTTGTTTTATGGGTGATTGGAGATTCTTTGCTTTCATTCCCATTTGGATATTTTTTTTTTTAACACAATATCCCAGGAAGTGTTGATGCTGGGCCCTTTCTGACATTCCCACTGCTGTCTCTGGGTAGGAAGGGAGGACCAGGAAGTAGCACTTCATGAAGCCACAAGTTCCCCACAGAACTGCTTCTGTTACTTTACATCATCCCTTGCTGAATAACCCTCTTTCTCTCAAAAAGGTACTTTGTGTTTGCTCTGAACTCCCACAACTTTAGGATAATCTGAGGAAAAAAAGGAAAAAAAAGAAAGAGAAAACACAAGACAAAAATAGTAGGGAAAAAAGTGAGATGTGAGCTCTAACCTCAGCAAAGTCCCCACTCTGAATTCAGGATTACAGCACACTGCCTGCTTTAAATATTTTGCTTGCAGGCAGTACAGAGAGGGACATAAAAGCACTTTGAAATATTTCTTCCGAGATGATGTATCAGAACAAGACAACAATGACTTTAAAAGGAACAGTTTATCTCTACAAAGAATTAAACTTTTGAAACATTTTCCCCTCTAGAGAAAAGCCTTTTAAATCACAATACACTGAGTCACTGGATTAAACCCTGGGACCCCACTCTGCCACTGCAGCTGGTGAGCAGCTCGTTTTCCAGGGGAGTTATTCACACACTGTGACAGGGGAAAGGGCAATCCACAGCAGCAAGACACTCTTACGCCTTCAAAAGAATTTATTCCTTGAGCAAAGATTGCATGATACGGGGTCACTAAAATTTGAAGGGATGGGATGAGGCAAGAAGAAAGGGGAAAGAACCTGAGCAAGAACAGAGAAGAGAGGAGATGATGTGACTGTCTCAGAAAATGTCCCCGTCCTTTATTTTACCACAGCCTGTCTGTAACACAGCTGCAAAAGTGCTGCTGGCAGGCGCTCGTGCAAATAAAACCTGATTGCTTGAGTATACAGAGAAAGGAAACAGAGTCACAAGCTGCCAGGGTCACCAGAGCAGCTCCAGTGCAAGCAAAGAGCTAAGATCAATATGTCAGATTTTATTGCTGATTTGTTTTGTGTGTGTTTGGCTTGGGGTTTTTTTCCACCTTCCTCCAGGATTTGACTGCCTCTGACAAAAGCACCCCCCCGCTACCCTGCAAATGCCAAATTAAGGCTGTGAACAAAGCAGCACATCCAGATCCATTATTAAGTTAAATGTCCTATTTCAATATGTGGAGTGAAACTGAAACAACTCTTACAAGAATCAATAGTTTGAATCTCACTTTTCCCCCCTTCTTCCCTTCAACCCAGTACAGAATACTGAGTATTGCAAAAACATATTTTTATTTTCAGAAACACTTCCAGTGAAATAAGCATGTAAACAGCAGATCCAGGGCTAAACCTGAAGATTTTAAGTTTGCTAGCTCCCCAGCTAGCACAATCCAAGCCAGCAGTAGAAAAAGCTTCCATGACCAAAACCCCTTCATAGCCCTGCTTTGAGTTAGAGCACATCTGCTTTACTCAGTACCACGAGCTCCAACATATGAAAAAACCTATTTTTCAGAGATCTAAAAAGATCTCTTTCCTGTTTATATGAGGTGGGCCAAACAAATGGGGTTACATGTACTTCTTTTGTTTGTAGCAAACTACAGTGGAAAGGTTTGCACAGAGTCAGTACTGAACCTCATTTCATTTTACTCATTCTCATTTTGGAGCATAAAATGAAATTAGCATAGCTCCATCTTCCAGTCTTAAAATTGTGTTGATATCTGAAAATCAGCCTGATTTGTAAATATCTATTATGCACCACTTGTGCATAAGCAAGGATGCAATTAGGCAAATTCATTCTGCATTTGCGCTCTTTGGTTGCCAGAAATCTTTACCACAGGAGCAGAAGCTGCCCCAGCTCACAGGGAGTCTGGGCTAAGGTTTGAGCCCAACTGTGTCACCCCCAGCCCCTTCCCTCCATTCCCATAGGATTTTATCTCAAACAAAATTCCAGATATGGCCAGGTCCAGAGATATTGCTGCAATTTCTTGTCTCCAAAACCAGCATTAAATGCAATTTTTGAAAAGCAAGAAGGGAAATATTAGAGGGTAGATTGATTTTCAAGGTAATTCAAAGCACAAAACATTGAGCTTGGTTAATGTTTTCACACAAATATTATGGGAAACCTGGTTTTCTGTTTAATGAAGGATGAAACAATCTGGCTGACTGCCTGGCTTCAGCCTGCTGCTGAATGTACTTCAAGCCATGGTTCAGCCCTCTGGATGTCAGGACAGCCCTTCCTAACAAGGGGACAATTTCTGTGAAAAAACCAACGTCTTGCAGGAGGCAGCTGCTTGGAAATGGAACACCACAGACCGAAGGCTGACTCCCAGCTTCTTTTATGCTCAGCAGCTGTGCGAGTTTGAAGTCAGTCGGAAACCGAACTCATTCCAGCACAACCTGCTCCCCAGCTACCCAAATGCCAGCTCAAATCGGGTTTATACTGGTCTGGGCTGCTCCTGCCAATTACCTCCAAAAGCCATGTGGACACGAGCAACACATTTCCAGAGAAGCACATGTGCGTAGGGGGGAGGTGGAAAGCAGAGTTTATTGGGTGGGTAGCACTGAGTCACACAGCTGGAGCCTGTTTTGGGTCATATATGGGGAAACAGCAGCTCCTCTTGTCAGTCTGGAAGCCTCTGAGGGTGGCTCAGGGGTTGAAGGGTATCAAGTCTGCGCACATCTACCTCTGCACGTCCCAAATTAGGATTTAACACTTAGTGTAGCTGGACATGTGCCCTTCAAAATGAGCGGCACTGTTTTGCAGATGAAGCACTAACAAAACCTGATCTCATGCAGTCATTAAGACTAAAAGCCAAGTATCACAACTGGAAGGCTGAAATAAAGGCCTTTACATTATTCATGCCAGTCTTTAAAATGCCAGGTATGTCACTAATTATAACAGCCAAGTACCAAAAGTAACTGTTAAAATAGAAAAGTAACTCTTGTACTTAATTGAAAATTTGCCATGATGCTTAACTTCTCTGAGTTACTCTTCACTGAGAAATGAAACAGCCTAATTTGTTCACTTTTGTGTGTAACTGATCTTGGATCTTTTCCACTTCCTAATTCGCATGCACTTGCTGTAGGTTACAGTGTTTGATTTTTGTATAGGAGAGCTCTCTCTCTCTCATTTGGGAGAGGAAGAAGGCTCCTAGTGCAAATAATGACACTGGAGTTACCGAGCTGCTGCTGTTTGATTTCACAAATGCTAACTTTTTAAATGAAGTTTTTTGTCAAAATTGACCACATAGTTTGTCCTTTAAAAGAAAGAGAATGCAAATTAACTAAATATTGCAAGCTCCTGGATACATTAAAAAGTTTTTTGCTGGAGGCAGACTAGAAAAGTAGGAAAGCAGGGATGTCACAAGACTTATTCAAAGATGCTGGGCTACACTGTGTGCTGGAAGAGAGATTAGGCCTCGTTGGCCGAAGAGAGAGCCTCGTTCTCAGACCCGGAGGTGACCCTGGGATTACAGCCAGGTCACCAGGGATGGGCTGAGAAAGCATTGTGGGTTTCTGGACAGTGTCAGCCCTATGAGATGGGATAATTGCAGCTTCTGACCTTGTAAGGTATTGTTTACCTTTTACCATAATAGGCAATGTCTGAGAAATAATCCAGGTAATTGCGGGACACTGAGGTGAACATCTTTCCTGTTTATATGAGGTGATTTCCTGTCTTTCTATTGGTATTTAAGGGAATTTCGGATACGCAATAAAGTTCTTTGCACCTTTACCACCATGTTGCGGAGTCCTTGCCCATGCGTGAATACTGCAAAAGAAAGTTTGTTTTAAGTATGTACCTCTTAGTTAAGAAATAACATCTCCAGCAGTAGAATTCTTGTGTGCTAATTTGAGGGAAACTCAGGGTTTTTTTTTTATTTTAGCACATATCCAAAAATTCCCAATGCTGGCAGATATTCTAGACATTCTAATTCAGCATTTTTAATGCTTTGAATTATGCAGAGAGACACAATATCTTTTATTATAAGAGACATTAAAATGCAGCAATTAACAACAAACTGCTTGATTTGCAAGTTTGATGCTTTTATTTGAAAGTGGACCCAGTTAATTAAAGCACTGTTCTATTGCAATAACATTTTTAACATAAATATGTGTGGCCATCACACACAACCGTTCACACTGGGCACCACAAATTAATTCTGGCAGCAGCACTGATACCCAAATTCTCATTTTTCACTGTCACATGTGTGACAACCCTGTAAAACACCGAGGTGTGGATCTGAATATGAGTTTATGTATCACAGACCTTCTGATCCAACTTAAAGCTCAGATCAAGCAGTACCAAGCAGCACCCAATACCAAGCGATACTCAAGCTCCACGCAGCTTTAGTAGGTAAGGAACACCATTAAGAAACAAAAATTTTGCTTATGCAGTTTGTACAGTGCCACAGCTAAGCCCCAGAGGTACAGGAGCCTGGCAACGCTTCACCCTCAGCCACTCTGAGAAATGATGTGAAGCATCTCCCTGCTCCCAGTTCTCTGTCCAGGAGTGAACTGCATCTTGGCCAGATCCAGGTTAGGATCCTGGTTTGCACATAACTGAAGGAGCTGCTCTGGAAAATACAGAGTTTGACTGCAGAGAACCTCAGAGCAGCATCCGCTCACTCTGATGAGCAGGGTTTGTCCCATACAAGCAGAATTTCCAGTAGAGGCAGAGTTTCCAAAAACACAGTCAATGGAATTGTAAATAAGAGGAACCAAAGCTTCCCTAAGCAGCATAATTAAATACCACTTGGCTTAATTCATGTCCCTGGAAGATGTCCCAGTTAAGTAGATTTTTTAATTAAGGATATCCTCATTACCTACTGAGGTGTCTGTAGGTGAACATTCAAGTGACATTAAAAATAAAATGGAAGAGACACATGAGCAATGTGTTTACTAGGCCTTGCCCCTTTAGAAACATGGGCTGGTGCAGCTGTCAATGAAAATTAAAGTAGGTACATGCTTTTTCCAGATGGATCTCTGTTGGTAATTGCAGACAAAACAGGAATAATGATAACCATGAGGTCAGACTACTCTTCACTTTCAAAAGTGATTCCATATGAACTAATGAGAACTGGACCTGGTGGAACAGAGCAAAATTGCACCTTCAAGGACAGAAAGGCTTGAAAAGACAGGCTGTTTAATTTCAACAGTGTCGACATTTTCAGTCCATTTTTGTCACAGATGCTCCTGTGAAGATTCGATTGCTTTGAAAATGTGGAGCAATTAAATCCAACTAATGCTGGGCAAACTGCCTTGAAAGACTAAGCTAAAATCTAGCTTTGCCAAACATGAGTTAGCTCTGGTCACTTCACCTCCCTGAATTCCAGCCCATGTGCTGATGCCTTGGTGAGGCACAGGAATTTCTGCTCACACAGTCCTGCATCTATATTTAGCAGTACTTGGTGTGACATTTTCTGTAGAGGATGTGGGCTGAGGCTTCCTGATATCAAAACATTAATTTTGAAGTATTTTCTTTAGAGTTTACTATGTAGCTGTGCTACAATCTTTCTAAAGGCAAATGTGGTATAGCTCTATATCCAAGAACACACTAATCCTAATTTGGGCTGCACATCCAAGAGACAGTGTTTGTCATGCGCTTCATAGGACTTTTATACATTTTCTTTCCCATCTAATAGTCAACCTTTCAATAATATTATATCAACTGAAAACTGCAAATAATTTTTTAAATGTTCCTATTCTTTTAGTCTTTGTAAAATACAGGAACCACTAAGTTCAACCAAGTTCAAGCACTAAATTTCTGCTGGCATAAGCCATTGATCTTCACTTCTTCTAAAGTACGTTCTCATTTCTGTATTTCTACTCCCCAAACACCAAATCTGAGACCCTTTAGGTCTTTGGTAGTGCCAGGTAGATGTGTGCTGGAAGTGTGAATAAAGCCATATCTCACACAATGATCACATAAAGCAAAAAGTGTCCCAAGGTGTAATGTGCAGGGGCCTGTACAACGCTACCAAAAGCTCTTTAATATCATGGATGGGTGACTTTCCTAAAATCCATCATGACTTTAATGCCTCCTTAGTCTGAGAGAGCTCCCCAGTAATGAGAAGCTTTGCAAGACAAAAGGGAAGAGACTTACTCATGTTCTTAAGAAAAGCTGCCAAGAAGTTCAAGTCTACATTACAGCCATGTGAGAGAGGGGGAGCACAGATCACACAGCACAGATCACACAGCTCAGTTAGGAAAGATCTTAATATGCCATGCACCATTTGCACAGCAGGCAATAATATCACCAATTATACCAGATAATACCATCATGGCCAGGCTGAGACAAATTCAGCATTCTGAAACTTTCAGAACAATGCCCCCAAAGGGCACATGGCCATTCAGAGAGCCACAACACTGCTGACTTCCAAAAAGTCTGGCTCAAAGTCAGGGTAAGATCCACCTATGACAGCTACAGAAGGCACAGCAACTCTGTCCTCAAGGAATGGGCAGAAATGAATTGAAAAATAGGAAGAAACCATAGGAAGTTATGAAGCACTTTATTCTTTAATGTCTTTTCTCTCAACTGACACTAAGCAAATGTTGAGCTTTTGATGGGATACCCTCCCTTATCAGATGAGAGTGAAAGAGCAGAGGAGGCTGCTGTACTGCTAACGTTCTTTATTTCACAGTCCCATCGTCTTCTGAAGGTAGAGTTCGAAGGGGTTACATGATAAAGCCAAGCAGTAACAGCAGCAGAAGCAGCAGCCAAACAGCAAGCAAAAACAGCTTCCTCTTCTTCCCTAAACTTATAGAAGTGAGGATTATATTTGTTAATTGACCAATAAAATTAACACACAATTTTAGTTTTTCTTTTCTAACCTATCCTGGTCTAATTCTAATAGTTGTAAATCCTACACAAGCATTGCACAGGTATTACACAGATTTGTGTACAAGGTTGCTATCAGCTCTTATTATTTATGTGAACACTTTGTCTAAAAAATGTGAACAGTGTAGTTCCATCTATTTTTTGTCTAAAGTAAAGAAATTCTGTGAAAAGGTAACACTGCTGCAGTAGGAACTGCACTTAAGGTCTCTTTGCTGCAGCTTTTTAATATTTAAAGCACTTAGCATGTATTTCTACTAAAAGTTAAAAATCTATATTTCTATTTCACTTTGGTGTGATTTCATGTATCTCAGCTTATCCAAAGGTTTTAATTCAACCCCTGTGCTTTGGTTTTTCTCTGGGCCTGGGTTCAGAGGAGCTCTCACTCCAACAAGCAAACAGTAAAGACAAATGTAAAAACTCCGATTATGTTCGGAAGAAACCTAATCAGCCAACACAGCAAATGCTTACACATGTCTGAGAGGCAGCAGGGTGCAGCGGTACTGATCGATCAGCAGCACCATGAAATGATCTAATGCCACTTCAGAGCTGCTGTGACTGATCTGGCCCCATTATCCAGCCTGGCACCCGGCATTAGTGCACAACAGACAACACCAGCCAGGAGAGAGGAGCATCCCAGGTCTGGTATCTGAGGGATAACAGATTTGTACAGCAGGTCACACATCTAGGAGATGACTTTTAAAAAAATAATAATAAAAAAATCAATCATTGCAAACAATAACGCTATGGAATAGAAATTATGTACTTAGGTGGCTTAGCATCCAGAAAAGGAATAATTGCTGGGTAGTGTGCCTCACCACCTACTCCACCTGGCAATGCACACCAAAACAGCAAGAATCATAAAGAAAACAGTTTCTGAGAGTTCCTGCTGTCCCACCCCCAAGTCAGGGTGCGTCCCGTCCCTCAACAGTCACACGTACAGAGGAACCACCATAATTTGCATCAGTTGTTCCACTGTGGTTTATCTTTCTGACTAACCAGTAATGAGCTCTAATCCCTTGTTTTCAGCTTGAAGGGGGATGGAAGACAAAAGCAATTGTTTCCAGCCTTAAAACATTGCTCTTGATACAGACTTTTCCCCTCCTGTGATAAGTGTGTGGCCATGATGCCTTGAAGTGGCTACCTGAAAACAGAGGCTAGACAAGATTAAGAGAATAAAAGCAGGTATTTATTGAAGGGCCTTCAAAGGTACACCTTGGGCAGTCAAGAGGCTACACCCAAGATGGACCCTGGGTCATGGGTTTTTCACACATTTATAAGTTTGGTCCATTTGCATATCAGGGTTAATTCTCCAATTACAATTGCAGGCAATGAAGTAATTACCTCAAGTTTGCCCCCCTCCCCACCCCCATTCAGAGGCTTTAGTTTACATATTTCAGGGCCTGGGACAACAAGGTGTCCTTGAAGTGCAAACCTAGAGAGGGTTTGTTATGTCTAACCAGCATGAGAGAACAGTAGCTAACAGGCTGTATGAAGTTTCAGAGCTACATGCTAAGCAGTACAGGACCTGAAAAATATGGAAGTTAAAACCTAAGGCCTGTGTTTGCCTTTCAGCAAACTTTCTGACCAGCACCACGGGCTGCTCTTGGAAGAACTGATTTGCTTCTTCATTGTATTCTGGGTTTGTTTTTCAATATGAAAGATAACAAGTAGTTAAGCAGAATGACATATTGCTGAAATCCTCTCCCTATAGTTTATCTCTCAAGTGCAGACAGATACACAAAATAACTTAACAACCAACGAAAGCCACCTACTGCAGCCACAGATTTATGTTGAAATGATTTAATTTTTGGAATTAATGACTTCTGAATCTCATTTTCCTGTGAACAGAAAAAAAATCTCAAAGCTTGTCTTTTCCTTCTGTGTAAACGTGCCTTAAGGATATGCCTTAAACACGACTTAAGAATGAAAACAAACTTAAATTTGAAGCACCTGTACAGAAGACAGGGCAAACGGATCTTTCTTCTTGCGTGCCCAAATTCAAACACTGAAAATACCTTGAAACCAGTAGTGAAAGATACATTTCTGCCTGCCTAAACAAAACATTGCTAGAGAACCACTTGCTTTGAAGGACAGCCTAACCATTAAAAAAAAAAAAAACAAACCAGAGTTAAATTCTAAGACCTGGACAGGAGCATAAGAACAGCTTATTTTACATGGAAGGGACAATAGCAACTTCATGCACTGCAGCTTCTAACTTTGCACAGATTTGAATAAAACAGTGGAAGAGAAGGTCATGGCATCTCTGAAGGAAGGAAGTGAGCAGAGCTGTGGGCGTTTTTTTCCTCTCATACAGGAAACACTAAGAGCAGATGGCAGGTCCCTGTTTTCCAAGCTAACCCTACTGTAACAAACAGAGGATCTTCTTATCCACAACCTTAGTTCCAGATACATAAATATGTCCTTGGACAAGCCTTTCTCCTGTACTCAGGTTGAATTTATCTCTAGAAATTTTCCTGGTGCCTTGGAAAGAAGGCCTTCCTGTAGCAAAGCCAGGGAGTTTTCCAAGCAGACATGTAACCTCTCCCATCCTCAGTCCCAACCAAGTCCTATCTCCTCTCAAACCAGGAAAAACTCAGCTTTCTTAATCATCTTTCATCATAAATGCAATTAGCGGAGGATGACAGAGCTTTGAATGTTTCTGCTAATTGTTTTTTAAAATTCCTATTTTGAAACAAAGGAAGGCCCCAAACCTGCAGCCCTTATGAATGAACATGTTTATAGGGGACAGGTTTTCCCAGCTGTCAGGATAAAGGCTGCTGCTCTGGAGCACTGAGGGATTATTTATTGCTGGGGCAGAGATACTTATAAATAACAGTTACAGACATCTGGAGGGACCAGGCACATCTACCACCTGCTGGTCTGGACCACTTGGCACTCAGAGCAGAGCAATTCAGCAACACATTCCACTGCTTGTGTTTCATTTTATTCTTTCAGCGGCTTAACAATTTGCAAAAATCACGATTCATTTTATTCTTGTTAATTTCTGGGTGAAGCAGATGTATTAATCACTGGCACACTACATGCAAAGACTTCCTTCCCTGTCTGTGGTTTCTTGATCAGGGTCAAACTGGCTGCTGCCAGAGCAGGGGAATCTCCAGCAGCAATTTCTTGCCCAGGTGAAAGGCACGGGACTAAACTGGGGCACCAGAGTCCTTGGGCGACAGTGACAAACAGCACCCTGAGAGAACCAAACCAAATGATGAATTACACAGCCATCAGAGATCAGGGCATGGAGCCAAGGCAATGTTGAAGCTCCAGCTTGTGGCTCTGACACCATTGGATTTGGGAGTAGAGAATGAGCCTGTGAGTTGTGTCTAAAAATGCCTATAAAAGAAACTCACTCACCCTTATCTTAAGTGTTCTGTGAGGCTTCACATTACTGCTGTGTAAAACTTGCTGAGATCCTGATCTGGAGCGTGCTGTGTACAGTGAGTTCCAATTACTAATAGTATCATTAAAAAATAATTAGCTGGAATAAAAATGCTGTTTGTTGACAGACCGCTTGAGTTGTCCGTGGCATCTTCCAGTGACTCCATTTGAATTTTATGAAATTATCTTTCCAGTAAATCTGCCTGTGTTAATTAGAGAGACTGAGAGAAGCTTCATTCTGGGAGCAGACACAGAGTCTGACCCATGGTGAATGCTCTCAACTATAGCCTGAAGAACCTTGCCTCTGGTTTTGACACCTGGTAAAACTAGAAAAAAGAAAATGTGAACACTAATGGCTAATTAGGGTGCCTTCATTGCATCCCTGCCAGCCCTGATACATATTTGTAGAGCTACAATGATGAATAAAGAGCAGTACATAATGGGGGGGAAGGGAAGTGTGCTAATGGGGTTTGGAAAAATCCACGCTAATGAACCCTTCAGAAGGCAAATGGGAAATAAGAAGCATCTGCAGCTGAAGTTGTGTTTTGCACATCACCCAGGAGCAGGTCACAGACTTCCCAGCATGGCTTCTTCCTGGAAGTGTTCACCAGCAAACATCTGGCTTTGGTTCTGGTCTTTATCCAGATGTGAAAAGGGACATACTTTGGACTAGACGGAAGTTACCTGCCACCCCTGACCACATGCTTCCAAGACCTAACAGGTCAGACTTGGGAAAACTTAAATTTGTTATTTTGTAGGGAAAAAAAAAAATTATATTAACACATTTAAAAGTCTCTAAATACTTGGGCACATGAGGATACGCTGTTAATTCCAGACTAGCAACAGCACAGCAACCATTGCAGATGTTTGAGTATAAATTAAAAAATAAAACCACACTCAAAGTTTCATTTTAAACACTCACTTGAAACTTACAGTTTCTGAAAGTTAGTTTTCAAATTATGCCATGACCTATAGCCTTACTGTGAAAAGAATCGCTTTGGGGGAAAAAATAAAAAGAAAGAAAAAAAGGGTGGGTGCATGGTAAAGGTGTCACTTGGAACAAATCCCAAGCTTCTGTAAGAAGTGATTAGGAGGTCGATACACTACAAAGGGCAACAGCTGTGGTTGACCAATTAATTAATTTGCTGGAATATTACACGGGGAAAATACAAAACAGAGTGCAGAGAAACAAACAACCATAATTAGTTTAAAAATTAAATTCAAAATAAAGAAGAGAGATCAGTATTCGCTCTGAAAAACACTGCTATGGAAACCACTACTTTTTGTGCTGAGGTGAAAAATGGCAATTTATGCTGCAAACCATCATTTTACATGCTGGTTTAGTTGCTTTCTTAGCCCTTAACGGGAGCAGGGCAAAGAGGCACCAAACTGAGAAAAAAAAGGCCATGAGTCTCATTCTAAAGAGAATTCACAGCACTAAAATAATTGTCAATTCAAAGTGTTATGTGGTTTGCACACAACACAACTAAGCAGCATCCAAATTTGGGCGATAATGAATATAAAAGTCAGTAATTTCAGAGCACTGTTAGGAGAAGACATAGAAGTAGGCACTGAGCAGGGAGTAAATTAACACCAGGTCTTCCCCCAGACTGCAGCTTCCAGAAATGCTGGTTTCCCACCACAAATCTCAGTGGGGAGGAGAAGAGAAAAGGGTCACCAAGACACAGAAGAGATTTGTCATGTAACTGGAATCACAGTTCTTCATCTCAACTGAGAGAAGCTCTAGAAACCTTCCATGGCTCAGCTCTGCTGTTTGCAGATCACGTGAAGTTCTGATTTGCACGAAAGTGCAAATTGAGTCATTCAGCTCAACCCCCCAAATCCTAAACTTGCATGGATGCTGCACAAACCCCACAGGCTGCTAAGAAACACCTGAAAAAAGTGTTTACATCAGTCAGGTTGGTGTATTTCTACCTGCCGGAGAAAAGGAAGGAATACAGCTTATGAACTGCCTGGTGTTACAAGTCCTTGTGCATAAAGGGAGAGAAATAATCTAAACTGAGGGATTTAGCTGTTGGTTTGGATACTGCATTATTATCCTTCTGTATGTGAGTATTATTTATCATTCACATTGCTCCAACAACACATCCAGTGCTTTACAAACATCTGTAACAAAGGATGCTCATGGATTAGAAAGAGGAATACACAAGTGATGACTTGTAACTATACAAACTACCATAATGTTTTTATACTAAATTTACACAGCAAACACAGCTCACATCTTTTGCTGAAGGCTTACATAAAAAGCAGTAATTAGTTACTAATGCTTTGCACATTTTGATACTACATGTCAAAGACAGGAAACGGGTTGTTTATGATTTGTGGAACAAGTCTTTGCAGCCATCACTGTGCCAGGCTGGCTGATTATTTTTCCTTTCAGAACAATCCAGCCAGCACGATGCACCAGTGACAAAGGGTTCATAAAAGCAACAGTCTGAAACCACTCTGCTGGAGAGAGGTAACAGGAACTTTTCAGAAGTGCTCATCATCAGCGGCTTCAGACCCTGAAATAGCAAAGCACAGGAAAAAGTAATCGTAGCTTCTGTATTGCAGTGGTCATGCTCCAAGCGAAATTTCTCTGTTGGAGCAGTGTTAGTAGGGCACCCACCATCCTGTCCTTTTGCTTTGGTCATGAACAAAATACAAACCCTTGGAGTTTACCAAAGTCAAATATGTATTTCCCACAGGAAAAACATCTGCGTGTGTCTGTTTCTTAGAAGATTTCTCATTATGGCAACAAGGACTCTCTCAAAAGTAATTTTTCCCAGAACGTAATTCAGAGCAGCTGCTGATCTAGCAATGAGCTTGCTGGAGCTTTTATTTAAAAGCAAATCTCAAGGAAAACCCTTTCTGCTCAAGTGCGTTTTCCCAACCGCTTCTGTTCTCCCCACTGTTTATTGCTGAACTGCCTCAACTGGAGGCTTCAATACTCTGACAATGAGCTGACACCAAGTGGGAAGGCTGACTAGGACAAAAATTATGAATTAGGAATCAGAGGGAAGAAAATAAAGAAGATACATGTGATGTAAAAATTAAGTATTTTACACCAAGTGAATCTAAGTATTCAACCTGGACCTTGGAAAACCATTTGGAGCATGCCTTTGGAAAGCTTTATATTATTGATACTGAAGAAGCCAGTGGCAAACGTGGATTAACACAGAGAAACAGAATTAACACAGAAGAAGCTGAAAATAATTCAAAGACATTCTTACCAACCTCAAAGACCTTCTGATGCACCAAGTTTTGTCAGAGGGGACCCTCGTGCCCTATTTTTGCACAAAAGTAGACACCAGCTTTCCCATCAAGACCAACCAGCCAAGATCCACAATCAGCACTGGAGGCAATGAGTCTTCTCATGGCTGCAAAAACCAGATCCAACACGAACCAGGCAAAACTGTGAGGATTTTAGCAACCAGTTCTGAGGCAGCAAGGCAAGGAGGGCCCAGGGGAGATTTGAGCTTTTCTGTGTTCTTTGGCAGTGTAAGGGGGAGTCAGGGACAGCACAGACAGAAGAGACACCTCGGCAGCGCTGCCAGCTGGCCTTGCTTGGGGTGCACTTTAACCTGCACAGCCACTGCAGTTCAACATGACATCATTTGCATTCCTAATGCTTCTCTTGAATAGGAAGGAACAGAAACACCTACTTAAGTGCTCCATTACATTCAGGCAGGTGTAGGCAGCACCTGTCCCCCTTCCACAACACCCCGCTTGCCACTCCCAATGTTCCCTCTCCAGCTGCACCTCTACCTCCTTTCCTGGTGTCCCCAGCAAAAATATTTGATTTATATGAGCAAACCAGACACTGAGCCATGCTTGCCTGGATCCTCCTGCCCCCTTCACCACACTGAATGTATGTTCTCATCACCATGACACCGTGAGCAGAATTCAGGTGTGGCCCTGCAATCCCCTCACTGAGGAGGGAGCACAGTGCAGCAGCTTTTAACATTAAACCACCCTGTGTCAAGGTTGCGGTGCAAGTAACATTTAAAAGTGATTACCACAGTCCTGTTGATTTACAAGCTTCTACCCAGCTAGATAATGAACAAAACAAAAAGGAAGTGGCTGGTTTAACTACAACCAAACACCAGGATATTAAGCATATAATAATAAGGATATTATGTCCTTTTGTCGTAAACGACTCAGATCCGTTATGGAAATGAGATAATAAATTTATTGAGAACTTTATAAAATACCCAAAGCAAAAGGGGGACAGAGCTTAGCTTGGTGCCAGGGACTGGGCTCACAAAATGGTGGTCCAGCCTTTTATACCCGTGAGACTGCCTCAGACTGATGCATATTAATTTATGACTGTACACAGCCATGCCCCGTGTCAATGCTCCGGGAGCCCGCGCTTTCTGTCCCTGAGGCGAGCAGGGCTGGAGTCCTCGTCCCTTATGTGGTGGTGCCTCCAAAGTCTGGCTGGCAACAGCCCCACAGAACCAACACCACCACACAAACCACCCAGCCCCCGCAGAGCCAACCCACACAACCCAACCACCCCGACAACATCAAACCTTTTAACATATATTATCCCCTTGGTACTTCCTTAGGATGATACCATAATGAGAAAAACAAAATGCCAGGTCTTTGAGTGAACAGTTTATTAACTGGGAACAATTAGGGTCTCTGCAGCTGATCAGCCAATCCCCCTGAGGGAAGGGCAGTGCTGGGTGTCTGACCCCCATCGATCAGAGCAGTCAGAGACCAAGAATTCTCACAGAATGTCCCTTTTATACCCCCCCAACACCACCCCCCTCTCCCCCAGGTCCCGCCCCCAGGAGTGAATTGATTGGAGACTTCCAGCTTGTCAGTTCGATGATTAGTCCATCAGAATGAGGTGATGCCCAGGCATTGAATGATTGGTTATTCTTTCTGTCCACTCAAAACTTCTAATTTATCCCTTAATTATAATTTCTCTGATGTCACCTCTTTTTAGAAAACTCCTTTGTTCCTGTCAATCATCTCCTCTCTAATGCTAATACAGAAAATGAACTTAACTCTGCCTGCTCCCCGCTTTCTTCTAGAACTTTATTAATCTTTTAATTTAACAATAACTTTTACAAGGCATTACCAAATTATTATAACTTCTTCATTGACAATTAACTGTAAACATTTAAACCTTTAACCATTTGGGCCTACAAAAGCCAACCCTCCTTGCCTGTTTATAACAATAACGTACAACATCCTGCAACATTTTAATTCATAATTTAACTTATAATATGATTTACAATTAATACAACATATGGCAAAAGCCAGTCTTAAATATCCATTCATAACACTTTGAATACATTTGGACTTTTTCATTTTAATAATTTCTCTGCAGTAAGAGGATTTCTGCAGCTGTTTACCTTGAAATCTAAAACAATCTCAAGCTTTGTTCCATAGAGGCTCTTCTGTTTCTCTTCAGTTACCACACATGCAAAATAAAAGATCTTTTTTTTATATCATATTTATTGAATGTCTCTGAACTCAAGGACTGGAAGAAACTATGTAAAATTGAAAAACCCAAATGGTTTATAACTTGAAATGACCTTGCAGGAGATTTCTCTATGAAATGCATAATAATGTGCTTTTACACACCTGGCTTATACATCAGCTGTTTGGCTTTAAGTTTTAATTCCTGAAGCTTTCAAGACAACTGCTCTCTGTATTTATGGCTAAGTCTTCACATTTATCTTTTGGTATTTCTCCCAAACCCTCAAACTCCAAAAATGGAGCTGATTTGGGCATCAATCAGTGACCACTTGCCTTGGAAATGTCTGATAGTTTTGCTTTTTAAAATTGTCTTTATGAAACATGCTGGTGAAACCAGCCAGGAAGCCTCTTCTCCTAATCTTGATTATTGTATTTACTCATTTTCTGATTTAACCACTGAACTCTTACAGTTCAGACATGAAGTATGTTTAGACTCTTCTTGGTCAGGAAGCCTGAGCAGCCTAGGATAAACTTTAGGAACAGCAAAGTCTTGGGGAAGTTAGGGAGCGAGAATTTAAAAGAAAACCCATTTCTTCATCGAACTTTCATGGCAATTTAACAATGAAGCTGTGATTTGTGCTTTGAAGAGGAGAACAATAGGAGAAAAAAGTCATCCAGAAATGATAGGAGTGGTTCATCTCCTCTTTTTTGGGGATCCCTTTAGAATGAGAGCACTGCCAGCAATTCCCCTTCCCTGGTCAGACACATCCTCACTCACTGCAGATGGGCTGGGGCTTCCCATGGACCACCAGGCAGCTCTGACAGGATCTGACACTGCAGATGCTCCCCCAGGAGATGTTGCACCTGTACATGCTCTGTACATGAACATGAAAGGTTCCACAGCCCCTGCTGGGGTTTTAGGAGTTCACCTTTTGTTTTTCTTTTTCTCCTAAGGAATTTTCCCCATACGTGGTGCCAGGAAACAGTAAGGACTGGATACTTGAGACAAAAGACCTGGCCACAGCTCAGGGGAGGGGTCCAGCTGGCCACTGCCACAGTTATCGTGGTTTGTTTGCCTTGTTTTATACATATATATAAGTAAAGAACTGTTATTCTTATTTCTCCTATCTTTGCCTGAAAGCCCCTTAATCTCAAAATTACAATAATTCAGAAGGAAGGGGGTTGCATTTTCCATTCCAAGGGAGGCTCCTGCCTTCCTTAGCAGACACCTGTCTTTCAAACCAAGACAGCCCCCTTGCAACCCTCAGCTGAGTCTTTGCTCTCTTCCACACTGCTACATGTAGTTAGAATTTAGCAAAGAGTCTGTAATTGATTTTGCTGCTGTTTGTCTCTTCATGAAAACATCTGAAACCAGGTTATTAACGCCTCAGCCTTCTCCACTGTCTGGGCTTATTCAGTGGCATTTCTCAGAAGTTTTAAATTTTATTTTGTTATGTAAATGCTGAAATCTGAAGTACTACTTCTCAAGGTGCATATCTGCATTGAACAGGGTTCTGTTCAGCAGTGACAGCACCTGAAGTTTTTGAAATGGCTGTTAAAAGACAAAAAAGGAAAGAAAAAAAAAGGAAAAATATAAAACTCCACCTTCACAGAAGCCCTGTCCCTACCAGGTGTTGCTCTACTCGTGGAGTAACCAGTTGAACCTACCTCTTCACTTCCTTTTCTCCTCCAGAAATTCCTGCTTTTGGCTCTTGTGTCACCTCCAGACTTACTGTGTCAGTGGCTAGATGCACATTTCTTGTCAGAACTAATTCCCCACCCAGTTATTCCTGCAGAAATGCAAGTCCTCATAGGAAATAATGGCTTGGACAATAGAAGGGTAACCCCTCAGCTGAAACTCAGTTTCCTCCCTCGTTACTCAAGCATCAAAGATTTAATCTTGGAAAATTTCACTAAAAGAGGACAATGAATGGGTGCAAACATAACCGAAGGGAACTCATTTAAGTTTCTGGATGAATATTCATGGAAAAATATTTCTGCATTGTTTGCCTAGCTCTAATTGTGTTCATTAAAGAAAAGCTTCATTAGCGAAGGCAAGAGCATATTGTTGGGCACAGCAGTGAAAAAAATACAATCCCAGAAATAGCACGTACTGTTTTTTTGAACACTGTGCACAAGTTTTGAGCTACTGGTAACAAAGGAAACATTTCAGAGTTATAATGAGCTCAAATGTTCATATTAACAATTCAAACACCATAAAAGGGATAGGCACAGTTCAAGCTTCTCGCAAAACAAACAGTAGCACCAAGAATATTGACACTGAATTTTGAGGGAAAGGGTTAGGTTCTGGGAGCAGCTAATGGATAAATAATAGAATGACTGCCATGCATCAAGGTAGATGTGCATCATTGCCCAGCGATGGATGACTTCTGGGTGCTTGTGAATATGTTTCCATCTAATTGCTGAGGCACAAAGGTACAATTTCTTGTCTTGGTGCCAGCTAACAGAAGAGGGCTCTGTTTTTCAGCAAAAACACCCTCAGTTCTGCAAGCCACTAGCACACATCCACAGCCTGGCTGCACACTTGGGTAGGCTTCAAACTGGGTATTTACTGGGCAAAATCAAGGTTTCCTTTCTCTGAGAAAGGCTCAACCCTTTCACTGCCATTAGCAGGGTATCAGCATCCCCCCTGCAGGTCACATTTTGGGGACACTGCTCAGCAGTTCCACACCAAGGTCCTGCATTCCTCCTGTGGGCAGTGAATCACCCCAGGAGATCTCCCTCCGTCCTGAGGAGAGGATCTGGAGCCAAGCCTGGGGCTGTGCCTGATACTGGGCATTGCAGTGCTGGTGTTGCAATAATCAGATTCATTTGTGGGCTGAACTCAGCTCAGGGGATGCTGCAGATCCTTCATCAATAAATAAAGCTGATAGAACACTTGTCTTCTTCATGGGCCTGGGGAGATTAAACACAACAGGAGGCACTTTTACAGCCTTAGAACCACACAGGTACCACAGTGACAGATCACCTTTGATAAACATTTAATGTGGTGTCCGGGAATCCAGCCAGGGATTTTATGTAAAGCACAGTAAGTTTTGACTGGAAGCGTCTGCCTCAAATGCCCTTCAGCCTTTAAAGGCTTAAGTGAGGAGTGGCTTACTGTATCCTGCACATACCTGAGAGAGGGATAAGGGTCCTGAATCCAAAACTGTAACTCATTTATACAAAATTATTTTGCTACCTCCTTCGCTTTACCAAGAGAATCTCAGGGAAGACCATCCACTATCATCAGCAAGTTTCAAATAAATGGGATAAATTTTTCCTTCTCTCACATATTTCCCCTAGATTTATGTTCCAGTTTTCATCAACATACAGCTCACTGCAAAAAAGAAAAAGCCCATTCAAATAGCAGAGTAACATTTTTTGGAGTAAATATTTCCTCACTGTATGTGTGTATCTGTTATATTAATGTGCATTTTCATACTTTTATACCATTTCTGTGTGTAACAGGCCTCTCTGAAGAATGATTCAATGGTTTTTTCCCCCAAAATGGCTTATTGTCTAGGACAAACCCTACCTAGTCAAAACTTGTCCCTACCCACAGCAGGAGATTAGAAGAACTTTAAGGTCCCTTCAATTCAAACCATTCTATGGTTTCTCTCCCTTCTTCCTCAGTTTTCCTGCTGAGATTCTAGATTTTCCTCTTTTTAGTACATTTGCCATGTTTTTCAGGATTTGGACACATTACTTTTATTTGCTCACAGTATTTCAGGTTATGTCATTTATGCAGTAATTTCATAGTCCTAATACCACTTCTGTTTCTCCTCCTTACAATCACCCTAACAGAACACCTCTAAAGCCTCTCATTGACATAGAATTTACACACAACAGCCCAAAAAGATTCGCCTCAAATATTTATTTATTTTTAGAAAAGCTGTGAAAGGAATTTGAATAAGGACATTACAAAGTAGCACTACTGCTTCTCCCTTAATTTCTCTCATTATTTTTCCTCACATACACAGGAGGTTTGATCTGGAGGAATCAGTATTTCTAAGACATCAGGATTTGGTGGCAGTACCCTAACTCTGCCTGTATCCAACCCCACCACTGACACAATGCCAGCTTTCCTTCCAGCCCACTTCAGCAACAGCAGCAAAAAGGATGAAACTTGAACATTTTTAATAATATTTTCTTTTACATACTCTAACAGGTGAGAGCTTTTTTTCCCCCCCTTTTTTTAAAACTATATATGAGAATCCCTCTGTTCAATAGTTCCCATTCCTGACAAATGGCGAAGTTCCCATTTCAATTTATCTTGATATGTATGTTAAGTCATGACAGGTATCCATCCTTGCCAACTAGCTCTGGCGTGAAAATGAGGAGGCCCAGGAGAGTAACAGCATTTCAAGTAGTAAATAATATCAATGAAGTTCGAAAGAAAAAAAAGATAAGCCTATACTTTCTGTTAAAGAATACCCAGATGGAAGAAAGCATTGTCAGATGCAACACAGGCTGACTTAGACCTCTTCTAGTTGTAAGAGCCAATCAGCTACTAATAATGAGCAAAAAACCCCAGTGTGGTAGATAGAATGGAATGAATGAATTTGATACTGCCATTATATTGACTTCCAGAAATAAAGTCAGGAGATCCTGACCTGCACTACCACGTGAGTACCACAGGCTCTCAGCTCACCTGTTCCCCACAAACCTGCTGGCACTGACCAGGTTCACAAGGAAAAGATAAACTGGGACATGGCTCTTGCCCACTGGGGGCTTTTGCTCTGCATCCATCAGATGCAAACAACAGGACTGAGGAATAAACCCACCAGTGTTACAGGAGAACAAAATGTAGAGGAAACCCTGCTGTTCCCCACCTGCCTGGACAAGTTGAAGCCAGAATCAGAAATTTGGTGAGACTGAGGAAAAGTTTCTTGAAAGTGAATGACACAATTTGGGTGGTTTATCTACCCCTTGGATGCTTCAGGGCATTCTCAGATGCCTTCTGACTCCACCAAATGTGAGGAAATCAATAAGGGTGTCTATAAAATCAGCTTATCAGGGGGATTTGGCTTTCTGATGGCCATTCCAGGATGTTCCACTCATCTAGAAATTAGTGTTTTATGGGTATTAATGCACCTGGCTCCCATTAATCACCAGGGGGTCACATATGTAGAAAGAGCACATAAAGATACCACAAAGAGCACATAAACCCACCAATAAAGAGCACATAAACACACCAATAACACTCAGGCTCTGGGGCACACAGGATGATTTGAGCCCTCCAAGGTAATGAAGAGAAGGGAACCCAAACTCACAGCACAGTACATGAACACACTGACTGCAGATAAGGAGTTTATAATTATTTTTGCCAGGGCTATACGTAACACCACTTTAAGTTGGATTAGGTGTCTCTTCCTGACAGAAATATCACCAGATAAAAATCAATAAAGCTGTTAAAGACCTCAGCAGATTTATCACCTAAATATTACACCTGGTATTTTCTCATGGCCCCCTCTAAAGTGCAACCTTTTGTCTACTGGCATTTCCCAAACGTGAGAAGCTAAAAAGATTCTAAAGCCAGCACTGCAGGAAAATGGAGACTTCATGGCTAAATCAAATTAGACTAACATTACCTGATACAACAGGAACGTCTTCCAACAATTGCTTTCTGACATACTGATCTATGAATCGAACACTCAGTTGCAACAATTTTAAATGGCTGTTTTAGATGTCCACATGTGTTGAAAAAAATCAGCTATGGTTGGGTGGGTGTTGCCCTGAGTTTTGCAGTTCTTCGATGTTTTTAATGCTGTTCTCACGCACTTTCTGTAAACATAGCCATGTTTTCCTAACCGTGCCTTTCGTATTCATTCTTTCTCCTAAGGCGGAGACTTTTGATGGATTTTTCCTTTGACCAGTGTGATTGAGGGGTGGTAACCTCACCCTCCAATCCACGGTGGTTTCTAAGAACCTATAAATAAACAAGTGCAGGTCCTTTCTGGGCCCTTAGCATCCTGTCTTGACAGAACTGAGTCTTTTGTGGTGCTTTTCGTGTCCAGTGTGATAGGGAGATATCTGCATGGATAGTGAGAATTTCCATCTACAAGACAACATCCAAAATCATGTCAGAGAGAAAACAAAGTCAAAAATTTGTAGGAGCCATTTTGTTTTTATAGGTTTTTTCCCACTAGATCTAACCTATGGACACTATGGAGCAGTTCACTCCAGGCAAGACCAGGCACAGGCAGCCCCAGCCTTGTCCCAGCATAATGCTCGGGTGAGAAAATCCATCAGTATTGACAATGTGTATCCATGAATAACAGGTGGCAATGCTAAATGCTGCCAGAATAATACAAACACTGGAATTAACACCTAGATTCCAGAATGCTAAATTAAACTGCATCCACTGTGAAACCCAACCTAAAAACTATTAAAGACTTAGAACAAGATGAGGTACATAGGAAAGAGAAAGAAGGCTTTTCTGCTTTTCCAGGTGGACAACAAAGACATGACGAGGTGGGATCTGAATGAAGGTCCCTTGAGTCCCAAATATCACCTTAATCTACAGAATATTTTTCCTGACAGAATTTTCAGATGATCTTCTAGCAACCCTGTCCATCTTCCTTTATTTTTCAGCCCTATGTTCTATACAGTACATTGATTTTTGAATGTCTACTCCAAGAGCTTTCTTTGTTTAAAGAATTTTATTAAGCTTAGCATGCCAGAGGAAGGAGTCATAAGCATTAGCCAGACCATCAGAAAGAAAAAAAAGTTAAAAGTAATAAAGCATAAAGTGAAATAAATAATGAGGGGGAAAAATCAGATTAAAATGAAGCTCAAATATACAGTCCTCTAATCTGCAGAATTTAATATAATTTATACTCTTAATGATTCCATATTCCTTCCTTATTGAATTTCCTCTATTTAACTGATATTGATGTTGTCCCAAATGTAATTGCCCTACATTGGTGCCAAGAGAAGGAAGCCCAGCTCCAGTAGTTTTCCAGAAACAACTTCCTATTATCATCCTTCCAGCTTCAGTGATGCAGTGCTCCCCATAACACGATGTGGATGGGTTCTCATTTGTATGCGCAGCGCCTCTGTTGCAGGAGCGGTCCAGGATCACATCCAAATGTCTTATGGGCTTTTTATAGCTACAGTACATTTGATTTACTGCTACTCCAGCAAACTGTTGTGCTTATTACCATTGTAAGCCAAGGCACTTATATCCTTTTTGCTTTTCATGTCCCTTGTATTATTGCAATTTTAAGAGGCTCCAGTGAAAGATCATTGATGAAAAAAATCAGACTCATCTTATATTTTCAGCTTATAATTATCTCATTTGAAGACAGAGAGTATTTCCTGGCCACAACGTAGCCACAGCACTGTTTTTAGTAGTGATACTAAAATTTATGCAAAACACTTCTTTTTACTACCAAAGAACAAAACAAACAAAAACAAAAAACCAAAACAAACAAAAAACAAACGAACAAAACAAAAAAAACCAACCCACCACAAAATATTTGAGTCATTGAGTAACAGTTTCTTAAACGCTTGATACTGTGGCATATTGGTATTCCAAACTAAATTTCAGAAACTTGAACTGCACTTGAATTGCATTAATGTTTATCTTACATTTACTCGAACATCTTCACCCACAAGGGAAATTATTTTGGTAATTAGAAGACAGGCATGCTTTTTTTTGATTAGCTGACAGGGTCAAGGATTACAAAGTGACATGTCTTGACACAAAGATTTCAATAATAAAAGACCCAAGCAAATTCACGAAACACCTTTGCACACCTATACTGGGTCAGTTTTTAATTAGCACACCTTGACTTCATTGTTACATCTACTCTAATTTATGATTTCTTGTCAAGAAGCCAAGAAAGGAAACTGTAGAACAGATTAGCCAACAGAATCAGTAGTCCATGTATTTGGATGCAAAAAGGTTTATTGTAGTGAAAGTTTTCCAGGTATTAAATGTGAAGAGAGATGATTAAAATAAAAAGTTTTCAGAGCAAGTTCTTTTACTTCTTTTGCCCTCTCAGTCATAAAAGAGTCATAGATCCAGCCAACAGTCAGGGAGATCATGAACTCCAAGCTGCCAGAAAAGGCACAATGATTTTGAAGGAAAGTCTTCGTGGTGATTGCAAGACAATGGCCCCAAATTAAGGCCTGATGGATGCTTAGGAGGGTTTGCCACATCCTCCCTTTTCCCCTTCAAGTGTAAGGAATGCTGTTCTCACTACGCACTGATTACATATTCAAAGCTGCTACAATGGTTAGCAGTTAACCAATCCCTCTTTGTAGATTCTCATTTGGCTTCAATTCATAGGCAGAACCCACGGCCAGGAGCAAGATACACACTTCAAGGTTATTTTCAGAGACCTCACAATTTCACCTCAGATTTTGATAAAAAATTGCCTCCTATTTTTTCAGGAGAAAAAAACCCAAAAGACTACTCACCTTTGGAATCACTGGTATCCTTGAAGAAATCCTTACTTTAGAAAATAATTATTATAGCAAGGTCTACACCTCAGTCTTTAAGAATAATTAGGATCTGTAGGGATTCCAAATGATATTAAGATGCATATTTATCATAGCCAAGTTAATTAACACTCTTCATTAAGGACAAAATAATTAAACTATTCATGTTTAATGAAATTTCAGTGATAGTTGATGTCTCCAAGTAGGAAATCTAAAATACATTAGTTGGACTGATTTGTTACTAGTCAGATTTTTACTAATTAAATGTCTTTTCTCAATTTATGTTGAACTCCCTTTTCCATTTCTACTGCTATAAAACAAAGGCCTCATAAGCTCCCAGCCACCTCTTTTCGTGTTTGCAAAACTACCTGAAATTTCACGCCTAATGCAATTTCTAGGAAAGCATTTATTTTTACATGCATATTTTTTGCATTAATTTTAATTATTCCTAGACATTCAGAAGCTTCTCCAGACTGTACCAAACCCATCTTCCTCCCTCTGTCCCCATTTTGTCTGGTGTTTCCCGAGCTCTCCTTGCTGTGGCAGCATCCCAGCTGTTGAATGCTCCCATTCATATCCTTACCAGAGCACAGAATTGTGCAAGTGGGGACCACAAAATTACCCAGACAAATTGCCTCTGTCCCATCTGGTATTTATTCAAATTAGGTATCAGTGTTAAAAGCAGACTCAAAGTCAACACTGCTTTAATTTCCATCAGCTCTGCACCGTTTCAGGTGTGGAATTGCATGGACAGATCCTGTGGTTTCAGCCCAGGCATTTCCTAACGAGCTCCAGCAATCAGCGCGTGCTGATCTGTCCTCTGCCTCCTTGGATGCCTCCTAGATATGGAAAGAAAAGATCCAATTTGGAGAATGTGTAACAATTAAGCCAGAGCTGAAGAACTCCACCCTCCCCTCTGTTTTCTCTTGTTCAGAGACAGAATTAAAAAGTGATTTTTAGTTGTCAGCTGACACCTTCTCTGCACAGCACTTCTGCACCATATGGTGCGGCTCCTGCTCAGCACAGCTGAAGCCAGGGCACACCAGGGTCACTGGAAGCATGGTTTGGATCCAAGGTCATTTGAGATGTATAATTTCTCCATTCAGACAGGCTGGCTGGCCTCCTATGAATAACCTCTGGACTCAGATCAAGATCCCTGATAATTAGCAGATAGATCTGTTCTGATGGTTTCTTCTTCCTCAGCCATTAAAAGCAGTGGCCCAGCAACTGGTCATGACATGACTCTGCTTTACTGGAAAATCATCCCTTCAGAAAACAATGACTGCTGCAAAAAATAAAATTCAGTACTGCTGCACGACAACCATTTCAGACAGGCTTATTGATCTGCTGATTATCTTTTTGTAATATACAGATATTTTGGGTTGTCACACAATGTTCATGTATCTGTTGGCTTTTAAAATCATGTTTATCTCTGTATCAGAACAAGATAGAAATTACTAAATAGAGGAGCACAGCATTGATTTAATGACTTTTACTTCCATGTAACAGATTTGTTTTCAAGAGCTTTATGTGTTTCAACAAAATTTTTCTCCGTGGTTTAAAAAGATGCTATTTCTGCCTCTGTGTTGCATGGCACTAACAAGTGGGCTGTGAGTACACGATACAAAGCAAATGTTTTCACAAGAATCCTTGTACGTGCTCCTCACAGAGGAGAGAATTGTGGTTAAAGCTCAAACACTGACAAGAAAGATTAAAACCCGAAAAATATATAAATCATTGTGCTCATTACTCCTGCCCAATCATTTTTGTGTCTAGCACTATGAAGAAGGTCCCCTTGATACTGAGATGAGTGACCATTACTGTGGTGGCTTCCTTTGAAGGCTCCTAAGCATCCAGCAACATGATATGGTCCCTTTATCTAAATTACAAAATCTGAAGGATGGTCTGTGCCACAGAAGTTGGCCAAGCAAGAGAACAAAGCAGCTGAGAGTACCTGCAGTGAGCCCAGCAGGGAAAGCTTACAAAGGGCACCATAAGTTTCTCTAAGAGAGAGGAGTTGGGGGCCCAAGTACCAGAGAAACAGAGCTGGGACCTCCAGCTGGGGACTGTCACCCTGGCCAGGGCAGCAGTAGCACAGAGCCCCTTTGCTGTGTGTTTAGCCCCTTCTGATAAACACACAAAACACACAGCAGCATGTGCACAGATCTGCTGCGGGGAACACTTCCATGTCCCCTTTATTTATTGGGCTATGTGTCTCTGACCCTCCCATCAGCCTGAGCATTCCCTGCTTCCTCCTTGCACTGCTGTCACTCAGTTTATTATCTTAATGTATTCTTTCATACAGATATATATATATGTATATATATATATATAACCAAACAGCCCAGCAGGCTGGCAGTATTTTAGTGACATGGAAACCAGAGGGAGACATTAAGACATGGAGATCACATATGCTGGTATTTAGGTTGAGGACTCACAAGTTCTACTGAAGAACGATATGAAAATAATAAATGCTCTTACGAGGGTGACCAGGAAGGGAGAGGCTGATTAAGTCAGTGCTTTGGAGAGCAGACACAGCTCTGACTCCTGATGCACCTGAGAACCTCCTTTTCATTTGTTTTTCTCTATTGACAAAGCACTTCCACTGGGCATTAGAATCATTCTCCAAGCATAGCCTTGGAAAAGAAGAAATGTCTCCTCCCCTCCACCCTCACTTAAACCTGAAGTCTGAAAATCTGCTTCTGGGGTTGACTTTATTTCAGTCACCAAAACCCAGTTATGTTGGCAAGTGTTACCAATAAGTGACATTTTAATTACTGCCCTAACAGCAACAAAACCAAGGTCACAAAGTCTCTAACAACATGACATACGCCTCCATTCAGCAGGACCCATTCCTGCCAGGGAGAAAAGAGTGTCACCTTAAAAGAGTTCTGTCAAAGGGGCATTGAAAGAGCTGCTGCAACTGGGAAGAATTTTTCTTTTTCTCCCTGTTCAGCACAGGACTGCACTCTGAGTCTCCTCACTCAGGTTCAGGAAATATAAATTGGCTGCTGGGAACTGGGCTGGTAAAGGGACAGTCACACCATTTAGTTTTAGTTATCTCCTTCAGTGCGTTGGTTGGCACCTGCACCTCTGTGGCCCTCAGCAGAGCTGCTGGAGGGGTTACCTGCCTGCTCTGAGTGCCATTCATAAAGCTAAACAGCACCAACAGCCCCTCTCCAGGGGCACTTCATGAAAAGGGACATATTACATAGAGTTTTATAAAATAAATACAGTTTTGTCAAAGCAGTAGAACATGATTTTTGATTTCATTTCCCCATGTTAAAAGCAGTGACTGGAAATCTCTTTACTTAGGATCTGATATCCAGGTACTGCACAAAGGCACATTTCTTACATAGGAGAAAACCTCACCCCAATAAAACAACAGCAAAAACCCCATGATTGGTTATGAACTTGGACACTGATAAATCTGAAGGTGATACACAATCCAGAAAGGATTGGCCTTGTCTAGCCTTGGGATAGACAATTCACTGTAGCAAAGACCTTTAACGAAACGTAACAAGGTGGAGAAAGAGCCTGACAGCAAAAGCAGAATAAAATGATGGTGGCTGTCTCTCTCAGCATATCCTGGTAAACTTTAGTCCATGCAAGCATGTAAGTAACCCTGCTGAGCACACAAACACCACACAGCAGAAACAGGCATGACCAGAACAACACCCTAGCCAAAGCTGAGGGCCTGTGCCTGTGTTAATATTGTCACACCACCTGGGGTTTTATTTCCTTATGCCATAGCTTTCTCTTGGCTGTTTCACCTTAAAATTTCACAGATCTAGTAAATCCCAAAGATCTCTGCTGGTTTGGCAGTTTCCCTGATCTCATAATTTCTAACACAGACACGGGAGCAAACTAATTCTTCTCTAGACAGAATCTTTTTCTCCCATGCAGCACTTTAATTTTTGTAGCTTAAGTGCTGCATGTCCTTCCCAAATCCCACCACATGGCACTGCAGCATCCTCTGTCACTCCCTAAGTCAACAGTCTTCCCAGCAAGCCAGCCAGCCCAAAGAATGAATTCATATGCAAAAATTACATTTTTCCTATAAGCAACTTGTGTTATGAATAAAGCCTGAAGACAGAACCCAATTCTCCATGCAAAGCCAGTGTGCAAACTCCTAAATTAAAAAGAAATCTCAGGCAGGTGGAAGTGCTGTTTTGGGACTTTTCTGCTGTTGCAGTTGCCAAGGAAACCTCTTCCTTTGTGCCCAGTCAAAGGTTCTGGCTGTTTGGAGCCTCATCCCAGCTACGCCTGAATGTGCTGCAGCATCAGGATTGAAGAGAAACTGCTAGAAATACTCTGATAAAAGAAAACATTAAAAATAAGGATTTCCTCGTGAAAACATCACTCTCTAAAGAAAAAAGAAAGGGGGAAGGAGTAGCTGTTCTTGTGAAGCTTGGGGGCTGTGGTTGCAGACTGCCATGGCAAGTGGGGGTCACCTTCAAAGGGGAAAGGAGAGGCTCACAGGGACAGCTCTTTGTGTGTGATGCACCCCAGCAGTTAAAGGTAATGCATAATAAACAGCAAAAATTTAAAGGATATTTCTGACTTAAAAGTCACACTCCTCCCTATAGCTTTGACCCGCACCAGTAGTTAAAAGAACTGTCAGGAAAGAAATAAAATTAGTTCTTGTTTCATTACTACTTTTCTTCTTGTACATAATTACCTAGTCCAGGGGTTTTCTGTGAGTTCTGTGTAGACATCAGGGGAGTCTCAAATAGAGTTGGCTTTTTTGTGTCTAGAACTGAATTATTTCTAGTGCTACTGATTAATTTTTTATGAGGAATAAGAAAAACAATTGCAAACCCACTAGAATGATGAGGACATCTCTCAAACCTTGGCTTGATCTTGGTAAAACTGCTTAGTTGCTGCTAATATATTTACTTTTCTGACATTGATTTACATTAGAATCATAGCAAAACAATCCTGGTTTAATGGATTAGCCTTCATTCCTCGATGCATTCTTAGTCTAAAATTAATAGCACCCTCAGGTTACTTTGGTTTTTTATAAGTGGTTTGTATTAGCTACAACATATTGATATGGCTTCAGTGCATTTAGCTTGCCCTTATTTTAGTACAGGCTGATGTAACTCTCACCCTACCTCCACCTAAAGTCAAAGCCAGGACAGGAGATTTACAGAGACAGGGGACATGAGCAAAGTAGGAGTGAAAAGTGATACTCAACAATCTGAGATTTGTTTTCAAAATAAAAGGGAAGTAGAAATTAACAGCTTAAAGTAACTCATCCCACACTCTTTGGACCCAAACGACCACTTAAATCTCTTAAACATAAAGATGTGCAACCAAAAATGTAACATGGAGCAGAAGAGTGTTTGAATCCCTGGTGTTGCTGTGGGATGAACTGTGCCACAGAACTGGATTCCACGGATCTCAATAGTTACTCTATTTTACCACAAATTATTAATCTCAGTTTACAGGACTGAGTAACATCACAAAAAAAACCAAAAGGAAAGCCATGTGATTTGATCATTTCCTACATATCCCAGGAAGGGCTATTTAAAGTGAATGTAAAACTGATCAGGAAAATGCATTTTCAGTAATATCAGAAATCTCCAGTAGACATTATTGCCATGTATTTCATGGAAGGAAAGAGGAAGCAAAACATTAATTATTCTCAATGCCATTTGGCCTTTGAGAGTAAAAGCACTAGAACAAGGAAAAGCCACCCAGAATGGAGCAATCATTTCAACTTTTATTGTGGAAAAGGTTCCAAAGCATTTTTAACTTCACTGGCAAGATGCAGCTGCAGACAGAAATGGTTCTTGTCTCTTCCAAAGGGCAGGGGCTATGCCTTTATTGCAGCAGTTTTAGAATGTCTGAGAAAATTTTAGGGATTGTTTGTAACAGGAAACAAAATACCAGACAGCTGGTGCTAGATTAATAAAATGGAGAGGGAAAAATATTTTCCAGAAGGAGTTCTTCAACTTTTGTTTATTCCTTAAGAGAAAAGCCCTATAAAAGGAAAAAAAAATTGTTTGAAACAGTCGTGTGGATGAAGGTGAAAGCCAAGCTGGCAAGCGCTCCGGTTTATGTAAAAATGCCAGGAATGTGAGCGGAGAAGCTGCTTCCCACCAGTGGATGGGAATCCTCTGCTTTCTCCCTCCTGTGCCAGGTGCTGATAAAGCGCCTTCCCTTTGCACCTGCTCCCCTGCAAATCTCCTGAAACTCCCCGCTCATCCAAATGGATTTTCATATTCCCATACCAGGAATTTCTGAAACCACTCAAAACCAGTCGTGGCTCCCCCAGCACGGTCTCCTTTAGTGCTTTTCTGAGCCCAGCTCTGCGCACCATAAACTGGGGTAAATCACCCCAAGCTCAGGGATCGCCGCCCCAGTTCTGTGTGCGTTAAAAGAGCTCCGACACAAACCCTGCTCCAGATCACAGGACTCCT
Source organism: Oriolus oriolus (assembly GCA_013400235.1). Lineage (NCBI taxonomy): Eukaryota > Metazoa > Chordata > Aves > Passeriformes > Corvidae > Oriolus > Oriolus oriolus. The sequence continues at coordinate 983,566 of VXBT01004371.1, forward strand.
GGCAGATCTTGTTGGGACAGGTGCAGGAGTCCTCCACAGGTAGCTGTTTTTCCATTCTGGTTGGGCCACACCAGCGCCTAATGCACGTGTCCAGTCCTTGGCAGGAGCACACCCGGGCCCATCTGCTGCCTGCACCAACTCGCCAGCTCCCGTGGCAGATGACAGGCTTCAGACTGACACAGGAACACAGCAAAATCAGATCTATAAAAAGGGTCTGAGCAAAAAAGTGAGAAACCTGGAAAATAAACCCCTGAGAAATACGCCTAGTAAGTTTTCTTTTTTTTTTTTTTTAAAGGAAATAAATAACTCTGTATAATCACTGCAGTGATCAGGTCCATCTCCTGGGAAGGAAGGAAGAACTACAGGAGGAGCAGTCAAATCACTAAATTATTTTTTACTGCCTGCCACAGGGAAAGTGCATAGTTAGAAGGGAGCCATTAGCTTCTAAGAAAAAAGAAATTAAAATCATGTATACTATTCTCCTGTGCTGTCTTTTCATTTCCAAGGAAACTCTCATCTTTTCAAGGAAGCAGTGGTGCTTCCAAGAAATCTGATTTCAGAGAAATCTGATGTCATATCTCTTGTTTTCTTTCTGTTCATTTCCTAGAATGATGATGTGTCACAGAGCAACTACTCTTGGTACCAGCAGCAATGGTTGGGAACTTTGTTGTCAGCAATGGATTAATAGAGAAATTCTACAATTTCTGTAACTTTTTGGAAGACATTTACAGCAAATGTCCATAGCTTTTAAAATTACTGTCCTTGATGGAGATCCTTTGCATGGATATTTTTCCTTCCAGCTGCCTCTCATCTAACCTGTGTTAAGGAAACAGTGATACCGTTCATGAAGACTCACATTCTGATTTTAAAAAGAAAGATTGATGCTGGTTTTATTTTTGATATATAAACATCTTGTGAGATGCTTGATTTAAGTAAATCAAAGGAAGAACTTCAAAGCTGGCACTTAGGACACTTAAAAATGTCATTGACGTTTTACAGGTGACAAGACTGAGGCAGAGATGCTCTGAAAAGACAATTGTAAATTGCCATTTGATTTTGCTACAATTTTGTCATCATCCTCCAGGACTGACAAGGAAAGAAGTAGGAGATCAATATAGCTCATGGATCTCTTTACCCAGTATATTCCTTTCACTTAGTTAAAACTGATAAATATTGCAACTGAAGTGCCGAGGAGGAAAAATGAGAATCTGCAAGACTCACTGTTATGAATGAATGGTGGGGGTTTAAATAAGTCCCTGCCTTCTGCCCAGGCCTCCAGCAGCAGGCAGTTGCGTTATTGAGGTGTCCAGCACCCCAAAACCCACTCTCACTTGCAAGTTCTTCAATAATGGCTGATGCAGTCTATTATAGAACGAATTATTTATTAATAGACAGAAAACTAACAGACATAGGACTTAAAACAGACTATTACTACACAGGGATAAGACAAAAAGGGAATACTAGTATATACACGCAGAGTTAAAGGTACCATTAAATTTACAGCTAGCTAAGAAATAGTATAGCTTCGGATCCAATGTTTCTTACCACCAGTTCTTGAAGGGGCAGACATCGAATTCCTTTCTCTCAGTTTCTGGAAAAGGAACCACAAAATCTGCATCCAGACATCGGAGAGAATTCTCACATGTTCCCAAGGAGTGTGTAAGAGACTTCTGCCTCTGTGATAAACTGTAGTACTTTTACAGTGTAAAAGTACTGTAGTACTTTTACAGTGACACCTTTTGGTCACCTATGTTTTTTTATCTCTTCCCACATCTGCAAAGCTGGCAGACTTTTTGGTGCCAGGAGATGCTACCTGCTGGGCCTTGCCCACCTGGGTTACCTCTCCTATCTGCACCGGCCATCTGTGGTGGGAGAGGGGTGATACACCCTGCCACTGCAAATTAAAATGAAGAAGAGCAAACAAAACAGAGAAAAGGTGGCTCAGGACATGTTTTAACATGTGCTCAGATATCACTACTATCACCCACTATGGATGAACAGACAGCAAAGATATGAATGTGCATTTGTACATCAGAAAATTTTTTAAGGTTACCAGTTATGTGTCGTCAGTGAAGAGTGGGCAGAACAGAAAATGAATTGTTGTGCCCTTTCTTCTCCTTTGGCACGAAACACACCAAACTGAACACAGATCTGATTATCTGTCTTGAAACCTCAGGTTCCTTCTTAACATAGAATTAGCAGCAGATCCATAAACAACCACTCAGTCACACCCAGAGGAGTGCCCAGGAGCAGCACCACAAGCACCCAGGCCATGGGGTGCTCTTGCTATTTCTGCTGAAGAAAAGTTTCCTCTAAGAAATCACCTCAGGGTTTGAATGGTGACAGGAGATAAAAGTGGCAGAAATCAGAGATCTGTGTATGGCAACACCATGGCAGGGGCTTAATGATCCCTCCACTTATTTCAGCTGCCACATAGAAAAACACCACTGAGTGTCAGGATTTCAAATGAGTTATGATTTCTTTCTTTGATTACACAGGCAAGTTGTATTCTCTTCTCCTGAGCCAGGCAAACAATTCCCAGGGATTTTGGTCTAGTTAGAGTCCAGCCCCAGACTCCAGGAGCTGTGGGACCCTCCAGTCTAACCCATGGTCACCGGAAATCAAAGAAAGAAGAAAGTCAGAATGATTCTCTCACTACGTAATTTAGTCTTGTAATAGCCTCCCATATTTATAGAAAAATTACTTTGGCCAGTGCTGTAGAAATTAAAATTTCCCTATACCCTTTCATAGTGTTGAAATATAAATAACTGATTGAAGCTGGGTGGTAAGACCTGAAATACTCCCCAGTCCCATCCAGCTGAAGTAGACAGAGCATTTCTAGGTCAAGATTTATCTCATCTTTCAGTAAACACTGAAGATAAGTCAGATGAATCTCTCCTTCCAAGCGCCAACTATAAAGGGACCATAAGGCAGCAACTCACTGAGCAACAGACATCTGCTGGTGGAGGGTTCCTGTCAGGGGAACCTATTCCCCATTTTCCTGAAGGAGTCATTCCCACTGTAGTCCTATCAGGGAGACTTTTTAGCAGGACGCTTTTTCTGCTCACGCCTCCTACATGCCACTGCAAACGTCCACCAGCTGCAGCAGCACCTCCCAGAAAACCTAAACTGGAGCCCTTTCAGTTGCTACGAGCTCACTGAGCTTGACTCAAGCCTCATGTCAGAGGGACATTTCTCCGCTTTGCCGTTTCATGGTGTCTCTAGTTTTCCAACTGCTTTAGTTCTACCCACCCAGTTTGGTATGGAATTACACCAGGAGTCACCTGGTATTTGACCAATGCTGGTGGTGACATCTCTGCTGAGCATCAAGAGGTTTAATGTCAGCAAGAGCTTTGCAGCAGCCGTGGAAGGATATTGTCAAAATGCTCCACACCAGCTGCTCTGCCTTCTAGCCAGCAGCAAATTAATGTTTAAACCATGCTTCAGTTTAATCAAATGGACAACCCTCCTGTAATGTATTGCTTTCTGAAAATAGCTGAGTGACCATTATGTTTTATGTTAACTGTTAAAACATTATGGATGCATTATACAGTTAGAGTCCAGTAAATAAGGATTTCCACATGTATTTATCTGGTTGAGCTCATCTTGACAATTAAACATGGAAATACTTTCAGTTTGAGAAACAGGAAAAGAAGAAGCATACATGCATTGGGACTGACATTTTCAAAAGTCCAGAACAAGTGTGATGCCCAAGGCTGGGAGCCAGGCTCAACCATTTGTATGAGTTGTTGAAAATCCCAAGCTCTTTTTCTCTCAAACCACTGAGGATCAGTGATCCCCTCTTCCCAGGTAATTTCCTCTAACAAAGTGAGGTTTTACCACTTTGGGTAAAATGAGAGGTATAGCAAAAATGAGCTTTATAGGAATGGGCATCCATCTGTGGCAGTCTGGTTTTTAGGGAACTGACTGATGGACATGGCACAGACACCAGTTCTGTGACACAGCTTTGGGTTTTCAGACAGGGACACGTGATGTGTGATTTGGCTTGAGATGCATTTCCAATAAATTTTGGACAGAATCCCTCTATTTTGCCTCTGTCCTTTGTGAGGCCAGATTCACACTGGTGCAACACAAAATCAGTTTGACCCAAACGGTCACATTTTTTTGTGGTCTGCTCCTTTTTATTCAGGCCAGCCGTGCTCCCAAGGCCTGACTTTATGAACATTTCAGGGAACAGACACACACACAGCCCCTGTGAAAGGCTGCACGAGTTTCAGAGTGCTGAAAAACTCTGTAATATGTGGATTGTGACCAGAATCAATCACTGGGATATTCATCTGATGCTATTCAAAGGCCTCATAAAGTATGTGAGTAACTCTCATTTCAGGATTTTAATGAAGGTATTTATTGAAAACTCTGCTGTATCTTCTGGTTTTAAAACTTTTTTAAGGCATAGAGTGGGGCTATAAACCAACCTAGCCCCCAAAATAGAGAAAGGTGCACTGATAATGAAAGTGCACTAAAAAAAGGGAAAAAAAAGAAACAAAACCGTAGTCTAAAAACCCCAGAAATTCACACATAAGAAATTTTAATTTATGGAGGTGCTTCAAATATCACATTTCACCTTAAGAAAAGCAAATAGCCAATAGAAGATGTGACTTAAGGTATTTAAAGCTAGAGTAAACACAGAGACTAAGATTTTTCAAATGAAGCTAAAATCAGTGAGAGGCAAATTCCTTCGGGGTTCCTTTCACTTTAATCTGATCCAGACAAAAAACATCTGATAGTTGCTTAAAAGTTAAAAGCAGTAGTAGTTTGATTACCAGTAGTTCTCGGGGACCAGGGCTCTTGGTGAAGCCCAAAAGAACTTGATTGATGAAGACCTTTCAAAACCAGATTATAAGGACCTCAACTGGCTCTTTAATTTTTAAAAATACGCTCTTATGTCTCCATTTTAATTTTCATTCCTAATAGTACATTTAATTATCACTTGCAGAAGATGTCTATTGTTTGAATTATATTTAGTAAAATACTCCCTTTTTCCTTACTGTTCCCATTGGAAGAAAAATTAGGTTTGTACTGTTTTTTGCTTGAGATTGGTCTCGAATATGTGGTTCAAAAGTGGTCACGATTCTGGTTTGCCTTAAAAAGCAGGAAATACTGCAGAAAATCAAACCTGTTTTCAGAATGGAAACTCTTCTCTGGGTATCTAGAAAGTGGATGCTGATCAGGCAAAAGAGAATAGAGCACGTCTAATTCTAAGTAGAAGTACGATTATTTGAGCTTTTCATGGTAGGAAAAAGAAAAGTCACTAAAAGTTGCCCAGAGTTAAAGTAAGAGTGATTTCATGACAGAATATAACCCAAGGCCCCACTCATCTTGACTGTCCTTTGTGAGAATAAATTGATGTTTCTATAAGGCTTTGGAGAAAAATAGTGTAACTGCTGGCACAATTATCCCCAGAGAACAGGCTGTACCCTGCTTCCCTTTCAGCTGCTGATCAGCCTGTCTGCAATAAAAACACCCCCTCCACAATCTGGGAGAGGTCCATGCCTCCACACAGGCACAGTGTGAATCCCACACTGCTGGTGAGGACTGACTTCCAGGTTCTTAAATCCAGATGCCTAAAATCAAATACCTCATCCAAGACCTGACTCCAGGCCTAAGCAGAAGTTTTAACCTAAAGGTAGGACAGAAAACAAATCCAGCCACGTCTGTCTTATGCAACTCAGGTCAAAGATTGGAAATGGGAAAACAACATGATAGATTCCATACATTACCCATTATTCTCTTAAAACCCCAATACTTCCCAGAATTATTTCCCCCCCCAGCAGTAATCAGAACAGCACTGCAGCCCAGAGTTTGAGGAAGATGCAGACGTTGTAGTTAAACCACTCAAATTCAGAGAAGCAGAAACATCAAGGGAAGAGACATCAAGGAGGGCTTTGCATCATTCCATCTAATTTTCATTGTAAAAATGTAAACTTAGGTCTCAAGTGTCTTATTAGGCAAGCTCAGCAAATGGGAAGCTTGAGCAAATGAGTTTCACTTTTGCTGGCTGAGATTGTTTTGGCATCTGGAAATATGCTTTGGATGATTGGAACATGGTTGGGAATTTGAATGTTTTTTTTTTTCCCCCAGTCTTGTAATAGCCTCCTTGAGAAATGTCTTCAGGCTGTTGCATTTGTATTACTGGCCTCAGATCATTTACATCTAATCTTCCAGTGCTGTTAACAAAAGCTGGGCTAGCATGTGCAAATGTAAATAACTTTTTTTTTTTTAATGTGAAATCCCAGTTTAACTACAAAACAGACTTCAAAGCAGGTTTAACATCAGCAGTGTCTGCCACACTGGTTATTAAACTGCTTTCTGTAAGAGTTATGGCTTTAATTTATTCATCTGTTTTGGCTGCAGCAAAGCCCCGTTTCCCCCCTTCATGCACTGAAATACTTTTTGAAAGAAACTATTTCAAAAGTGAGGTGTAAGCCAGCAGAAAGAGGATGGGGTAGAAGAAAGTATCAGTGGATGTCCTCGTGCCTCACACACGGTTCCTGTGATCTCAGAGGGGCCGGGTTCAGGTGTCCCATCCCTGACAAAGGAGGTTTCCTGCAAACTGTTCAGCCCAGCACCAGCACATCCTGTCAGAGAGTCCTGTGGCAAAGCAGCTCAGGAAAAGTCATTGGGGCACAGGAGGGGATGGAATTCCAGCGTGGGAGTCCTTTACACAGCTCCCAAAACTGGCTGTGGGGCTGCGCAATATCCACAGGACACCACACACAAGACCCACCAGGGTATCTTCCAAAGACTGACTCACTCAGACAGCTACAGACAAAAAATGAGCAGTGGGGAGGGAAGCGAGGGAAAGAAAGAGAAGAAAAATGTGCTCCCATTGTTTCAATCTTTATTATATTCTTTTGATAAGCACTCCTTGCCCTCCAGAAGTTGGATTTTCCATTACATGAAGTAGAAGGGAAAGAAAGAGAATTATGTGAAATTCACTAGATTTTTTTTTCAATAAGAGAGCAAAAAGAACATAAGGGCAAATCCAAAACATCTCATGTTCATATTTCTCAAATTGAAAATTTCAATATTTTTGTATTTTTTAATATTCAATTATACATCATCTCATGGGAAATAGAAATAAAGAGCAAAACTATTTCTTGCTGTCCATGAGAAACAGATCCACCTACTTCAAAATATTTTTCAGGCTTTTCCTTCACAGAAAGATCTGGAATTTGCCAGAAAAAGAGGATTCAAAGGAAGTTAATGCTTTGTAGATGGGAATTCCCATTCTCCACACAGAGTGGTCAGAGCAGTCCTCATCAAATCAATCAGAAATATTAAGAAACCCTATTTAGAACAGATAATTTCAGAAAAAAAGCACTGGATGATACATTCCTGGTGCTCACTGCAAAGCTTCCCTGCCCTTTGGAATGCAGTGGTTTATTGTAACACGTAGGTTTCCATGGCAAAGATCTTATTTCAGTATAAACAGGGTAGGCTAAAAATGTATCTGCTGGCAACAGTTAATGCCCAAGGGCTGTGGAGATCACCTTCCTTGTTTCAAACTAGTCACAGCTATTTATTATAAACAGATGTTAAAATGGATGCAGAATTGTAAACTCCTTAAATGAATATCTCATCTACATTCAGCGGGGCACAAAAGCTGAAAAATTCACTGCATTATGCAAATCTGCACTCTTTTTTCGAAATGTATTCCACCTTCTTATGAATAATTCCCATGAATGTTTACTTAATGTGGCAAACTGCATGAGCAGAGGCAACTTAATTGTATTATTTTGTACAAATCTCCAACTTGTTAGTACCTGCATCTGTCTTGCTGTCGTAATATTGGCACAGGGTAACTGAGCAATAACAAAAAATGTGGGGTGCTCCATAGGAAGTGGACAGTGAGGATGGAGCAAGAATTTTCCTGTTTAACACAGATGATTGAAAGGGAGGAAAAAAGCCTCAGAGGGTCACAAGTGAGATTCACACAGTGCTTTGTCTTTCAATTATTTTGGAAAATACAAAGAATTATAAGATTAATTTAGCTTCATGTAAATCCAAAAAAATTATTTACAGTTCTCTTTCCCTGTTCTTGTGTATGGGGCAACCACAGTTTGCACAAGCCAACACAGCAAATTGGTTGTGGTGCAATTATTAAAATACAGACCTTCCCATTATTAGGTCAGCATCACACCAATTGAGTCATGTCACACCCCACAGGTAACAACACTGCATTTTATTTCTGTTTGTACAATACCAGAGAAATTAGGATCTGCTCAATTTAGGGCAATGAATTTAATTTCTCTCTCAGAGATTTTCACTTACAGCTCCAGAAATCACAGAAAACACTTTTAATTTGCACTTTTGCACAAAAAAAAAACACAGCAGGCAAAGTGATTACATGCGTATTCAAGAAAAAAAACACCAAACAACAAAACGGAGCTTCCACAATTCTCCTAGACATAAACAGCAACTAACTCCTTTTAGCTTCATGGATGAATGACTAAATTGGTTTGGGAAGTCAGCAGTTCAAGAATTAATTGAGGATAGTTTCCAGTCTACTCTTCCAAACTTGTCTGCCTTTTTAATCACCACAGCCCTCATAGACTTGTTTTTCCTTGCCACTTTCTTCACCAACCTGGAAAGTTTTGCTCATTGATAAAGAGCCACATTCTGCTTCTCTCCAGCTGAAATACTGGCATTTCTGAGCAGAGCAGCACCATCCTGGGGAGCTGAACAAGAGACAGACGAGACAGCACAAACTAAAAAGGTGATTTTTGCTCCACTTCCAGTCCTGGGGCATCATTCTGCTCATTGCTGGAAACAACGGGCACCAGTGGTTGAAAAGGACCAAGAAATCAAGCAGAATATTTAATAAAGGAGCCATTTTCAAGCAACAAATTTATCCCAGCAATCAAGACTGCAGGATGAAGATATGGTAATGAAGGAAATACTTGAAGAGATGAGACAGCCAAAGTAGCCTGAGAAAAGGCTCCCAATGAGATGTGTTATTTTGTTAGTGCATTTGATCATCAAAGAGGCAAAAAAAGTGGAATTAGGCTCATAGTCGTCGTTGGCCTTTACATACAGTAAGATATAGTGGGCATGTAAATGCATCATTGATTGCTTTTATTTTTTAATCTGCTGTTACTACTGTCAACATTTCAGCTCGTTTGTGCTCCTGTCAGTACCTAGAGCTGGTCAAACGCTGCCAAACTCTGTTTACAGAACGAGTTCATGAATTCCGAGCAGCTGTTTGGTTCAGCCGTGTTTGTGCCCCGTGTTGTTCATGAATATTCAAGAAAACATGTTTTGTTTGCACAAATGGTTGGGGAGTGGCTGTTCCCGTATGAATATATTCTCATGCAAACGAAGATATTCCTGGCGGAGCCAGAGTGTTTGCTAATTCACCACTAACTCCTTGTTTAAAAAGTTTGAGGCATTTAGTCAGAAATCAGAAACACTGTGGCCTGACTCAATTAATCAGCTGGATGCCACCACACACAAGCAGCAAACAGTAAAAATGGGACAAAACTCAGGTATGGCAAGTATAGATTTGAGCAAAAAAGTTCATGGAAAGGAAAAACCAAAGCCTTTTGTGAACATAGTAAGAGTTAAACAGTGACTACTGGTCCAAATGGATGAACAGCCTGGTACTCATGATGCATCTCAATTTGAAATCAGGTAACCATTGTTGTTAGCATATTTAAGAAAGGAAAAAAAAACCAAGCTAGGCTAGCAGATGTTCTCGTTAAAACTCCTGTCTTAAACTAATCTATTTCTGGGTTACATACGGCACAGGAATCTCTTTTTTCTTTAATGTTTCTTCCAGCAGAAAAAGCAGATAAATGATGTATCAATGAATCTCATTTAAAGATGAATCAGCTGCAACAAATGTGGGCACGACTGCCAAGCACGGAGCAGACAGGGAGTGGTGTGGGATTGGGATGTGCTGCCTGGCCTGTGCTGTGTTTACCAAGTCACAAACACCTTCTGGCTGTTCTGAGAGTTAAAACACTCAGCCAGGATGAAGATATTAGGAGTTCTGTTCGGGTAGGATCCCGTGGAGCATCAGACAAGAACCTCAGAAGTTCAAAAATGGAGGTTATGAAGTGCCTGAATTTGTAGGATTCCTCCACTAAATTCTTCTATGCGGGAAGCAGGGAAAGAGAGGGACAAAACACACTCTGGGGATATTAATTATGTAGATGCATTGCCCATTAGCAAATGAATAAGTTGTATATTTCTATAAATACACAGGAAGTGGCACAGCAATATAAGTCAAATACCAGAGAGCAGTAACGCACAGAACTGACCCTGTCTGTGGTGACTCCTTCCTGTAGGTAAAACCTGTAGGTTTTATTTCCTATGATTTCAGGAAACCCTCCCAAAACTGACTTTAGCATGTTAACCTGTTGCTAAGAAGCAAATGAGTGCACACAGGCATGTCCACTGTTCTCCACAGTGTGCAAAATTTCTGGAGATTTTGTGTAATGACAGAAAGGAGCAAAATCCACATTACATCATTTTTAGAACAGCACCCATTTATCATAACATAAACATTATTATCTCAGTGTTGCTCAACTTGTAATGATTTTGAAAATTACTGCTTTTAAGATACTAATCAGGTTGTTAGGGAAGTAGAATTAACTACACAGAACATATCTGGTACAGTAATATAAAGCCTTTCTGGCCCCACAAAGCCCTTTTCTATTTCTCTTCCTTTATGCCAGCAGCTGTACATTGTGATATCCTCCTGGCCAGAGGGAAACTTCGAAGAGCATTACACAGCTCTGCAGAAAACCCTCCTGCTGGCACATATTTGACTCATAATACACCCAGCTAAAAACTGTCTGACAGAATTCAATTAATATTCTAGCTTCTGCAATTAGATAATGTTATTCACACCTAGGGACTCCAAAGCGCATACATATTGAGCAGAAATTAATATTTATACCTATAAGCATAATTATTCTGAAACATGAAAAAAAGATATGAAGATATTATTTGATTATTGACCTAACAAGACCCAACTCAAAAGCTAGCTACTTCACATATTTCAGGGCATGGACTTAATTTGTGAGGAGGATGGGATTTACCATCTCATATTATAAACCAGATGATTTAGCTTAAGTGTTGTTCAACACTGCCCCATCCTTTAAAGCATGAAAAGCATTTCAGCCTCAGAAATTAAAAGTATTCTTCCTCAGGGTAGACACTTTTATTAGTTTATTCCTTCCCAGGCACTCATCTTGGAGAACTTTACCCATTTACAACAGACTTATCTCCATTTTGGCTTGGGGAATAACTGGACAAGGTTTTCCAGCTTTTTATCTGTCTCTGGCTGGGAGGGATTCAGCCCCTTCCATGCAGTGGAGAGCAGGGCTGTGAGTGGTGTTAATTTCATGCTACTGCAATCGGGAGCAAAGCTATTCTCATTCCCCTTTCCCTACTGCCAGGACAGGAGAACAAAGCCATTCCTGCTGGGAAGTCCTGAACACTCCCAAATTCAACCCTGGCTGACCAAAACCCCTGCCTAGTGGGGCTTTTGATGCTCTCAGCAAATTTTCTATTGTAGGAAGCACTGTCAAAGGGTCACGAGACCATTTTGAGGAGTTGAGGAGGCCACCTGTGAGCCAGGAAATAATCCCTCAGTCCCAAAGGGGTTTCTCCTCTTTCAGCCAGCCTCCCTCTATTCCACTGCAACAACTGGATCCTTCTCTTCTAAAATCCTGCTTGGAATTGTTGTTAGCTACCTGCCCAAAACAAGGCTGACAGAAAGGGACAGCAAGAAGCTTTGTGAGCAACTGTGAAAACACAAGCCTGCAGAGCCCTGGCTACGGAGCACAGGGGCTGCCCTCAAGCAGTGAGAGATGGCTGGAGAGCTCTGGCCCTGCACCTTGTGGGTGCCTGTCTGGAGGTCTGAGAAGAAGCCAGATCCAATTAGAGGCTCTCCCCGCAGCTGAATTCTTCCTAACACCTCTGTCTCTGCTGGTTATTTGACAGTAGAAAAGGGGCTGAGCTCTCCATAAAGCCCCTTCCTCAAAACGGTGCTCTCAGTGACCTTACCCAGCCACCTTCTCCTGTGACATCCCCAGCAGCTGATTGCCTTCTGCCAGCTGGGCCGGACTCGCTCAGTGTGCTCAAATCATGGAGGGGAGGAGTAGGGGATGAAGGAAGAGACAAGTGTTGGTCCTTTAGGAAATAAGGCTAAAAATGGAACTCTTGCCATTACAGGAAGAAATAGATTTTCTACTCTTGTAGTAAATAAAGTCTCACAGGATGAAGAATAGCAGTATCAATTTCTATTTTAGCAAATTCAGTTCCAGGAAATTTATTTTTTTATCCAAAGACATGTCAGAGAAAATTAAAAGTCATTGATCTTGTTCACCTATCTCTCTTTCTTTTCCCCGCCTCCCTCCCAGTTTCACATTTCACGCTCTTACCAGGAGAATTAAACAGAGTCATTAAGGCAGCACAAGAAACCACTGGTCTGGCAGAATCTTATTTCCTAAAAGGAAGCTCATCAAAGAAACCTTTGATAGGCAACAGAGCACCCACCTCCCAGCCCCCAAAGCTTTCATCTTTTTGGGAAAGTTGTGGCCCTGCATCCTTCTCAGCCCTCTTTAACTCCAGGATTCATACACATGCTGACCCAAATTAATTCCCCAGGGCCTCCTGTGTCATGTTGTTTAGTTTGACCTTGTTACCCGCTTATGGCAGAAAAGAGGGTTGAGAATTTCTTTTTAGAAATCCTCTCTCTCAACTGACTCATTCCAAAGAAAAACAATGATTTGTTTCTGTCACCTTTTTTATGAGTTGCTCAAAAGAAAGATGGTTTTCAGCTTTTCAAAGTTAAAAAGTAGCAGAAAACAGGAAGAATGTCCCACTTTTCCAACCAAAAATCAGACTAATTTAAGCACTAATACAAATTTAGAGAAGCCAGCCCTATAAGAGAACTGTTTTCAGTTCCATCTCCTGAATTGCACAAGAATGCAGTTTTATTAGTTTCTTTCTAAAATTATCAAAAAGAAGTGTTGTTGTCATGGAATATCTGCTCATTTAGGTAACTGCTTTGCGTACATTTCCTCTTTTTTTTTTTTTGTTTTTCCCCTGTCCCTAACAGAAACCTCAATTACAGCACTGAACATTTGGGCAAGATCTCAAATTAACCGGAATACATATCCTTAGAGAAATCAGCTGTGCATAATGAAGTTCACAACAATACTGGAAAAACATCACCCAGCTGAGTAAGTTTTTGCATTTTGTGGTATTTTTTATCTCCCCCTACTTGTTCCTATGAACATGTCAAGATGTTCCTTTATCAGGTAAGGGGGAAAATGGGCCAGGCTGCTGATAAATGCCTTACACAGCAAGTTGATGATAAAAACGGAACAAGAAATGTCTGAGGATCAGATTTTTTTCTTGGAAATTGAGCTGGATCATATTAGACCCAGATGGTTCCATATGAACCTGAGAAACTCCTGTGATGCCATCAAATCAAATTATTCCAGCTTCTGGAAGTAACAACCAAAAAAAGAAGCCTTATATACAGTTAAAGTGGAGAAGAGGATAACGGGCAGTGTCTCTTCTGCCTTTTATAGTTGGATTTTTGTTGAGGGCAGTTCACTGGGAGATCCTGCGATACAAACAGTAGAGAGTTTTTAAACTCTCAGCTAAAAGAGGAGAATTCCAGTTGCGTATTTGCCCCAGAAAGCTTTAGGGATTCTTGTAACCAGCCTAAAATTATTTTATTTTCCATTACTCTGAATTATTATTTTGAATATTTTCTACTGCAAAGGTGAAATGTTTCATTTTGCAGCTAGATAGTAGGAAAAGTATCATGTTAATTCATTGCTAAAAGTGAATATAAAACTCTAGTTGAGATTAAAAAATACTTTTTTTTTCTGCTAAATTATATTGCCAGAATGTGGCTGGAAAGTATTTGCATATTCAGTAGAAGGCTATGTAAGGCCACAGCTACTCACTGAAATAACAAATATGTCAGATGAAAATCCAAGGAATATGTTATAAACCTAAAAAGTAGTACCAGGAGCGTGGAAATCACTAGCTTGTAACCAAATAGATGATTGAGGAAACCCAAAACTTAATTCTTTTGTCTGAGAAGCAATGCTGAGAAGTGGTTTAAAGTTGTGGAAAGTATTAGGTAGAAATCCACAAGGCTGAGCAAATATCCAGGGCTGTTCCAATAAACAAAATGGGTAAAATATTAGCAAGGTTTTTTTCCACCTACAGCTCATCTGCAAAGGGAAGTTAAGGCTCAACATTTATTACAGCCAAAAATATAAAAGTTGCAAATAGCATAGCATCACATAAATCCTGGAAGAATGGTCAGGTGCAACTGAAGGTTGAAACATCCAGCCTGCCCTCATGGAGACTCTGTGAGAAGGAGGGATATTAAGCAGAAAAATCCTCTGTGTGATTATGGAGTCACACAATCTAGAATTAATTATTTACAATATTAAAAAAAATAATTTTGCCTCTTATTTCACCGTGTTACGAGGCAGCAGCTTCTGTTTTTTGTCTCAGCAATGTCCTCTCATGCACATGCAGGCTCCCAAAGATCTTTTTGATAGAGAGGTTACATTGGCTTCATTGGGAGTTGGGTTCTTAAATTCAGCTGTATCCAGGCCCGAGCCAGGAAGGACTTCCCACCCTTTGGGCAGAGGCATGTGCTGGCTCGTTGGACAGAGCAGCACAGAGCACACCATCCAGTGAAGCTCAGAATGCTGCTTTGCATGCAGGAGTCATATGGAAGAACTGGGAGAGAAATTCTGTAAAAAATTTATCAAAAGTGTTGAAAAATCCCTCTCTCGAGTGAGGCTGAGCTGCTCGCCTCTCTCCTTACTGAGGGGGAGTTGGTAGAGAAATGAACAAATATAATCTGTTTTATCTCTGGGTTGGCTTTCCCCCTTCCCAGCAGTGCAGTGTTTGACTGACAAAATAAAAACCAAATCAAAGAGAAACGAGTCATCCACGCAGCCCTAGCTTGAAGCCAGGTTTGATGGCCTCAGAGGAATAACAGCTCTTTTTTTTCTCCACTGAAAAATGAATATTCCGATATTTTTGTGACAGTCTCTCTGTGGCACATCCCCCACTGCTCATCCACGGCCGAGCAGGGGATGACCATGGGGCAGTGGCAGAACCCTGAGCATGAAGGAGAATCTTCCTTGGAGAAACCTCCTGAGGGCTGATAGTTCTGCGGGCCCCACTGCTGTCCTAACCCAAGCCCATGCCAGGCTTGGGGTGTTGTTGTACAGCTCAAGTGTTTCAGGGCACTTTTCAGGTATGCTCAGTTCTTTCAGGGTTACCTGACTGAGGCACCAGTGGGAAGAAGCACCTCACCTACAAGTGAGGCCTTGGCCATGGAGAAGCCTGAATGAGCCTCCCCAAACCTTTTGGCTGATTCTTCTTGGCAGTGGAAGGAACTCAGAACAGCCTGTGTGATGTGCAACCCTTTGCAATGTGGTTTAGTGGGCACTGGTTGGATTGGATCAAAGGTTAGGCTTGATGAACTTGAAGGACTTTTCCAACTGTAATGATTCTGTAATTCTATTCTTTTCCAGCCTTAATGAGTCCATGATTCTATTCTTTCCCAGCCTTAATGATTCTGTGATTCTATTCTTTTCCAGCCATAATGATTCTATGATTCTGTCCAATGTCTGGTGAGACCTCCTGTGTGAGCCTCATGCCAGCTTCTCCTGTTTAGGTCCACGGTGCCCTCGGCCATGGCATTCAATGTGGGCAGGTCAGGCCACCTGTGGCACCAAAAATTAGTTTCCACACCATTTTTGGATGTGCTGCTCAGCATAGTTCTCACCGCAAAACCCACTCAAGAAACAGCTAATTAGAGCAGGACCAAACCCAGTGCAGGAATCAACCAGCAAAGCAAAAAGCCCTGGAACATCACTGGGGAACTGCACTGCTGTTAAACAGGGATTTGCACTGACTTCAAAATTAACCCCAATTCCCCTCACTGGATAACAGAGAATGAACACGGGAGCAGTATGGTTTTGTTATAATACCTGGCTTTAACTGGTACACATATTCAGAATTATTCCTTTGGAGTAAAAAGGCCTCTAAACACATAACTGTTCAGCTTTATTAACAAACAGATAATTATGTATTAAAATGCACTGAAAATGCATTGTAATTTTTACCTAAACTACAACATAATTACAGCCTTTGTAGTGTAGAGTATGACTCTAACAAAATAATGAATTAAAGATGAGAAATAAGCATATAGACCGGTTTGTGCTTAGAGTAGACCTCTCCACGACATTTCACTTGTGAATCCACTTTCAGGAAACTTTCCTTTACACCTCCTGGGCCCAGAGTGGCAGATTTCGGAACCACCAACCTGCAAATGAGTAGCAGAGCGAGCCTGTTGTTCTGTGCAGCCAAACATGACGTGCCTGTATTATTACCAATTTCCTGAATAGCCCTAAGAGGGGTAATTTGTCCATGCTCTGCATTTCTCCTTTTGAAACAGCTTCCTGGATAAGTTGGGGCTGGCAGTTTTCTCCACAATAGTGCAAACATGAATGGGACCTGCTGGTGTAACAGCGCTGCTTGTTAGGCAAATGTGTAAAATTATATTTTTTTAAGTGGAAGAGAGACTATAAAAAAAGTTGGGCTTTTTTTCCCCCATTTGGTACAAATATTCCAGTGTATCCCAACCAACCCTTCAGCTACAAATTCAAAAAATGTGCTTTGCCAAGAATTTTAACTAGCTGTGCAAATCTTTGCCATCTGTTGCACTGCCTAACTGCAGAGACAAACCCAGCATAATTTGCCACTGTAGCATAATAACGTAAGATGGATGATTTATGGGGCCCTGAATGTTCTTTAGTCAGAGCTGTGAGCTTTTGTTGGCCTTTGCACAAATTTCAAATAAAAACTCAAACACGGGGCTGCTCCCTCCCTCCACTGCAATCTCCTCATGTCAAACACAAATCCTCTAATATCAGATACCATATCACCGTGCATGCAATCCCCAGCTTACAGGGTAACAAATCCAGGGGAAGGATGCTATTATACTCTGCTATCTTGGAACACATATAAATAATTCACACCTTTCCTATAAATATTTATCCCTGTAACCGCAATACTCATTCAAATAAAGGTTTTGTCTTCATCCATGTCCGTTTTCCATACACCAGCCTAATAACCGGAGTTTTCCATCTGTTTCCTCCACTTAATTTATGTTTTCTTAAAATTCAGATGTAAAACTTTTCTCATTAAAAAGTCTCCTAATTTTCCTTTGTCTTCTTCCTTTTAATTAATTCATTGGCTTCAATGGAACTGCTGTGGGTTTACATGAAAATGAGAGAGAAGTCTGGGACTGCATCCTTCTATTAGTGTCCCATTGTCTTGGGGTGATTTTATGCTGATACTTTATTCCCTAACTGTCTGCTTCATGCCCAGAGAACGGCTGCTGCAGCTTTAGGATGGGCCCGGGGTTGGGCCAGAGCCTTGGACTCCTGCGTGGTCTGCTTCAATCTCTCTCTCTCCGGCGTGGTGGGCAGCTACACGGATTGTTACTTCGTTGCCTTTGCTGGATTAATATTCGCCAATTTAGGCAACGTGGGAGCCAAGGAGCATTGTACCCCAGTTTTGTTCCCTGGATTGGTCCCTGCCTCTGTCCTGACTCCGTTCCAGAAAGCCTCTCCCTCTCCATTCTCCCATTGGCCCTGTCCCCTTGTCCCTGCCTCAGTTTCCCTGTTGTTCCCTTACCCCAGCCCTGCCCATGTACCGCCCTGTGCCCTCAGACCATTGGTCCCTGATGTTCTCCCCGCTCCCGTATAAAACCTGGGCCCCTCCAAGGTTGACATTGTCTTTGCCTCTGACCCTTTTGCCGGGTAGTTTGAATAAAGTTACCTTATGGAACTCCATGCAGAGCCCCTTCCTGGTGTGTCATAACAGCCAGCCGGGGTGTGAGTGACCCCGGCCCACCGGCTAATGACAAGGCAAGAAGCTTCTGGGGATTTTTTGTGGTGTTTTCCTTCCCTTGGCCTGGAGGTTTTTCACCCACAAATCCTTTCAGCAGTTTTTTGTTGTTTTATCTTCTCTCTGGCCCGGGGAGCCTGCAGGGCAGCCCCGGCCAGTCCAGGCCCCCGGGAAAGGCCAAACCAGTGAAAGAAGGGACATCAGAATCCACCAGTTTCACCTGCTTTGAAGAGGAAAACCAACGCCAGAGGATCAACAGGGTTCCCATCTGCTCTGCTCCAGGCTGCTCTGTGAAGTCCTCTTCCCCTTTGGAGACAAAAGGGACCAGTCCCTATTTTGTTTTCCAGGCCATGCGGTCAGCCCACGTATTTTTCTTTCGTGAGCAGTTTTCAGGTTTTTTTGTTCTGCTGTGGGTGGTTGTGTGTGTGTGGGTGGAGGTTAAGTTTCTGGGAGTTCATACCTAGCATTCATTCAGTCCTTTTCTGTGCCTTGCAGGCACCCTTCCCCTTTTTTTTTTGTTAATAAACAGTTCTGTTTTTTTTTTTTTTTTACTTTCACTCACTGGTATCAATTTCTCTCATTGGCAGAAGAAAAGGGAGTTAGTGAAGCCCTTACTCTTTAGAGGAAAAGCTCATTCCAGGGTGTTTACTTCTGCAAGTTGTCTCCAAACCAAGACATCCATGGTTTTAAACAAAATCATCGTGATATTATAAACACAGCTGTATGGTGGAAACATATCTGAACTGTAACCTATGAGATAGAAGATTTCCATGAACTTTCCACACCTCTAAATGCTAAACTCTCACAAAATTCTTTTTTTTTTTTGCTTTTTTACTTGCAGTCTCTTCAATTATCTCTTGAAAAGGAGAACACCCTCAAAAAAAAAAAAACCCAAACAAACCAACCAACCCATCCTGAAATGTGGCAGCTTTAAAAGCCAAAATTAGACATTTATCTCTTATTTACCTCAGGAAGAAGAAAGGGTAAACAGGAGAGAGGAGCAATGGAAGCTATGAATGCTCATAAGCAAGAACAGAACAGTTGATCAGTTACAAAATTACTCCCTCCAGGCTGCAGCAGTTTTGTTTTGCCAAAAAGTCATACCAAAAAAGCATCTTGGGAGAAGAAAATTCCTCTAAGTGGCCAGCTTTTTCCTGAGGAGAGATATTATGAACCATAAAAATTATGTGCTGCTTCTGTTTCATGAGCATTACATAATTGCTAGACTAAATAGCCAGAATCAACAGAGAACAGGCATTTTTACTGGGCTTTGGAAGAATAAAGCCATAAAGAAAATAACTCCATGAAATTTACAGGAGAGACCCATTTCAGACCATATGCTGGGAAGGAGCTACATCCAAATGTATGAGTCAATGTGTTAGCAAAGTGTTGCATGTGGAGTTCGTGAGCTTGGGACTGTTGGGGGCTTGGGTTTCTCACCACTTTCATGATGGTCTGCTTTTATCCTCCAAAACATGACACATCTACTTGACTTTCTGCAGAAGGAATTTTCCCCCCACTCTTCACTGTGAATCTGAGCAGAGAAATTAGAAATACTTGCCCATGGTGTGGACACTTCAGCATCTGTGTAATTCTTTTTTTTTAAGCTCCAGAGCCTTAATTGATTGGTTTAGGCTTGACAAGTTGAGAAAGTTGGGGCTGTTCAGCCTGGAAAAGAGGAGGTTGTGTGGAGACCTCAGAGCACCTTCCAGTATCTGAAGGGGCTGCAGGGAACTGGAGAGGGACTCTTCATCAGGAGCCGTAGTGACAGAACAAGAGAGGAAATTCAGATTAGATTTACAGAAGAAAATCTCCATTGTGAGGGTGGTGAGGCACTGGCACAGGTTGCCCAGAGAAGCTGTGGCTGCCCCATCCCTGGAAATGTCCAAGGCCAGGTTGGACAGGGCTTGGAGCAACCTGGGATAGTGGAAGTTGGAATGGGGTTGGAACCAGATGAACTTTAAGGTCCCTTCCAACCCAAATCATTCTATGATTCTATTTTGGAATCATGTGACTACATAGCCCAGTTATAGTCAGCACTGACTGTATTCTCTCCAGGTATTCCATAATCCAGATCCCCAGCTTTTTTTTTTCCTCTGTTGTCTTCAGACTAGACTCTTGTCTCTTCATTTATTTTTATGGTGTGATTTATACAGCTTATAAAAATATTATTTCAAACCTGCCTGCAAGCAACAGCTGTATGACTGCATAATTACCACTAAAAGATGGCAGTAGTAGGAGAAGATACTCTCACACAAAAAAACTCATCTGGCATAATCACTCATTTATTTGTTTAATAGCTGAAATTAGTGAGAGAACAGAACAGGGACAATAATGAGGGTGTTACGGACGAGCTTTGCTGCCTCACTCTGCCAAGCTCTACCCACAAGCTCAGCATCCCCCAACTTGAACAGAGACAGCAAAGTACATCTGGCCCAAAAATGACTACTCTGTTTTATAAGCTAAAATTTGTTTTTCTTCCAACCCGAATAGTGTAACTTTTCAAATATATTTTCTTTTTTTGCGAAACAAACTGCACAGGAATGTTCACTAGATATGGAAAAAGAAATAACCATGAGGGGGATGATTTGGGAAATGTTTCTTTTACCAGTCAAAAATCCAGGATGAACCTCAAGAGCTCATCATTAAATTGGGAGCTGGAAAGTAAAGGATAAGCTCACTTGGGCTATGTAGGGGCCACATGTAGCAGTCACATAAGTGACACAGCTGGGGCTCATGCCCTGCCACCAAAGCATTGCTGTCCCTGTGGCAGCTGTGAGCCCAAATGCTGGTGCTTGGAGCCAGAGAAGGCTGAGGGCCAGAGGGACCAACTGGCCAAAGCTGACTGGGAGGCAGCAAGGTCTGTCCCTCTGCTAAATGCACCAAACATTGTTAAAGGCAGGACAAGACACTGAGAAACTTCCCACCAGCCCAACCAGGAATTTAGATTTATTTCCCTTTTTCTACCTTTCCAGCAGGACATGACACTGAGAACATTCCCACCACCCCAGTGAGCAATATGGATTTATTTCCCCTTTTCTACCTTTCCCAGCATCCTACAGGATAGTTCAATGTTGTTTCCAGCTGCCCTCCACTCCTTAAGGTTGGCTGATTCTGTTGCTGGACAAGTGGGCTCTAGTTTTTCTCCTGCAAAAAAAAAAAAACCAAAAAAACCAAAAAAACCCAAAAAAACCCCAAACATGTTTTTAATAAATTGTAATGCAAAAATATATGTGCTCATGTTCTACAGCTTCTGTGACTCAATGCTGAGGATGACAAACAGAAACAGAGTACTTGACTTGTCTAATTTGAGCATTAAGCCTTTTATCTCAAAACTGAGTATCAGAAGAAAGGGAAAACATTCAGTCTTGTTTTCTAACATGAAGCCATTTCACTGACAAGCAACTCCAGCTTTGTCTGTATCTCCATTACAACTCCTTGAAATCCTAACATTTGGTCTGGATTAAGGGAATTTTATTTGCAAAACTACAAATACTACTTGAAACAGCATAACATGTTTTCCATCCATATTTACAAGCAGAAGGCACAGTAAAACCTTCCTTACACCTGACCAAAGGCTTCCCAAAACCACTGCAAATTAGGTGACCATGGTAACTAACCAATACAGGCTTATCCAAATTATTTTGGCGGCTGCAAATATTCACAGCATCAATTACAAAAATACCCAAAAGTGTTACTTAGAAGCCAGGCTTTTACTGACAAGGCAGAGCCCAGGATCTGGCACGTATGCTGAGGAGGAAAACATGCCAGAATCATGTTCCCCTCCCTCCTGTGTGGTTCCAAGCCTCGGTGCAGGGCTCACTGCATTAGCATCACACTCCATCCTGTTAATTACTTCTCAGATTAACACAGCAGGTACTGAGCTGGGAGAGACAGTGACAATTTCCAGCCCCTGAATTAGGAACACAAGTGTTTACCTGCCTGAAACTTGCTCAGATGGATAGGAAAAAATTATTCAGGGCTGACACTGCAGGGAGGGGGGAGGCTGTGGGATACCAAGTGCAGAGGAAATGATGGGAGGGGATGAACAGAGCAAAGAATTCCTGCAGTGGTCCTGTGGCTTAACTGATAAGTGACCCAGGGTCTGGTGACAAGGGGATTTTTAAATTCTAACACAAAAGGTAAAGGAAAGATTCACTTGCTAAAAAAAATGATGAAAATCAACATTTTCTGCCACAAGGCAGCACAGAAGAGAAGGATGGGCACAGGTCAGACATTTAGGCTTCAAACCAGCTTTTAAAACTCTGCTCGGAATTAATGAGTTAGCGTGGGGATACAAGAATGGGCTGCAGCCAGCCTCAGCTTTGATAAGTTACAGCTGTATCCCTGGGAAGAAAGAAAAACAACTTGGAATGCAGGTGTGTGTTGATTTCTGTAACAAGAAGCATGTGAGTGATAGGAGAGAGGTATAAAAGGCTATGCTGTAGGATAATAAATGGCCAGTGTCTACTGATGCTTGCCACCCTCCTCTGCATACCACGAAATGGTGCCCTGTGTGAGGACATAGGAAGTAGAGTGCACCGCTACCATCATATGGGGACCCGTGTAAGGACATAGGAAGAGGGGAACCCCAACAAGTTAGCAACCAATACACACCACATGGCCCACACCAAAATGCTGCCACCCTCTCCAAGTGGGACATTGCTTATTGTGGTTTCCAATGTAGCTCCCCTGATTCTTCTCCCTTCAGAAAACAAAATGAAGAAAACAAAACCAGCCTCACCCAGACCCAAAACTCAGCTTTTTCATCCATTCAGACACTTGTGTTACTGCTCACAAGGATTAGTTCTGGCAATCATGACTTCCACAGTGCCAGGTAGGGTTGTACCTGTGGGACAGGTGCTCTCTTATTTCCTCCTAAAAAAAAAGTGCTCTGTGGCAATTCATCCCAATCAAGATAAAATCTTATGCCTGAAGGGTGCTGTTGGGTCAGTCATTACTGAAGGACATCTAGAAATGACAATAAATCATGTCAGAGGAAGTGCCCTTTCCCAAATGGGTGGGAAAGTTTCTGTTCAGAAATAAGAAGAATATTTGCTCTTTAAACTCACATTTCAAAATTTACCAGAATTCATGGATATTTTTTCTTAGAAAGAGTATTGCTTATCTTGTCTTCAAGATTTTGGTTCAGCAGGCTTCATGGCAAAAAAAGGGGGAAAAAAGGTAATGGGAACACATGTGCAAGAAGACAATAAACATGAATAAAGAATTGCACCTTCAAAGAAGAACACATGAGGTTTATCTAACCTGAATACTGAGTCAATCTCAAGCCTAGCAGCTGAAAGAAAATATAGGAAGCAGAAGAAAATAAGTAATAGATTTTGGACACTTAGTCCCTGATGTCAGATGTGTAACATGGTTGTGTCTTATTCCAAGCAAAATTTCGTATCTATGAAGTTTTAGAGTGACAGGAAGTGCTGTGGAAAGCAGAGTAAACTCATTTCCTCCCTGCCCTTGCCTCATCATGGCTGCAGAGCTGGGTGGGATCAATGCTCTGCTCTCCACTGAGGCACAAAACAAAGGAAAATTTCCTGGATTCCCAGCAGAGCAAGGAGCCAGTGAAGCTGCAGGAGACAGGCAAGTTTGCATCTGCCTATGGAACCTCTTTATTCTGCCAGGTAGCAAAGGGACCCTCTGGCTTCCCACAGAAACACCCGAACTCAGGATCTGTCCTTGGGTGTGTGAGCATGAAACACTGCAGGTGTTTTCTGGGATGGCATCCATGGAGGTGAAGGCACACATGTTGGTCTACCAAAGAAGCTCCCAAACTACAAATCAGGGGCTGGGGCAGTTGTCTGGTGTGCTGTGATCCCAGTGATGCCTTCTCTCACAAGGACCCTGGGTCCACTCTCCTGACTTGGAGGGACCCAATCTTAGAAAGGTTCCAGCCTGAGGCCAGTCTCACATGCTCTGATTGACTTGAACAGGTTGCTCTTTTTATATAGCATGCATAATGCCACAGTTGTGCTGTATTTTGCAACTTTTGCCCATTTTCAGATACTTTTTAACCTTTAACTGAAAAAAAAAAAAAATCACACAGTGATACAGTGTGTGCAGAGTGACTTACCACACTTTGCACGTGGCACAGTAGGAAATAAGGTTGCTTGTTTCTAGCTTGCCTTAATCCTATCTATGGGCAATAACCAGCAGATAAATATTCTGCTAAATACATCTTCATCTATGCAAACACTAAACTTATGAATGTGACAAAATAAAAACAATTTCTAAATTTGCACAATTCATACATTGTGGTAATTTTTTTTTCTTAAGCAATTTAGCACAATCATTATCACATTTGATACATGGCTACAGCTTGTGGGATTTCTCTTCCATTTTTAATGCTGAGGGAAGCTCATGAAGACCCTGGGTTTATGTTCCTGAATGGCTTGAAATGTCTCGGTGTTTTCAGAATCTTGATTGGCCAGGAAAAAAATTAAAATTTTCAGTATTTTTGTGCTATTTCCTTTTGATAGACCAGAATGCTGAGGGCAGAAAGATGGGGAGTGCACTCAGTTAACTCCACGCATGATTGAGAGAGGAGCACAAACTTGGACAACAGTGACCAAAGAAAACAAATTAAGTGGCAGCAACATACACAGCAAATGATTGGAGAGACAGAAAACCTTTCCTTCCTCCCCCAGGCAACTGTAAATTAAGACTGGGTGGAAAACATGGCAAGGAGACAAATTGCCCATTTCCAAGGCACTCACCAGGCTGGGTCCACGGTCCAGAGCAACAAACCCTGAAGTCAGCAGGCACAAATGGTTTTCCCAGCAATCCTGACGCACAATCTATCCATCCTCCTTGTGTTCCAGGGAAAGCTACTGGTGAAGAAACCCACCTCTAAGTAAGGAGAAAGAGCAGAATTAATTGCTGCTGCTGTAAAACCTTTTCTTACACTGTTTCTTCTGCAGCCTTGGGATTTGGGCCACAGGACAGGCCCTTGGATCACGGGACACCTCAGCTCCATGAATTCCAATCTTCAGCATACTATTTCTATACCATTCTCACCAGTCAGCTACTATTCCACATCAGATTTTCATCATGATTTCTCTGGGGAAAACAACAATACTCTCATGGTATCAGAAACCCCAAAATTTTGACAAAAATTGTGAGAAAAAAATCAGTCAGGAATGCTGTTTGCTGTCTGGCACCAAATAACCATTTCAGTAGATGGAGTATTTGCTGTATGGAAATGGGAAAGAGTTTTTCTTCTTTGAGTCAATAATTAAGGCCTTTTTCAGGTGTTTCTTCTTACTTTATTCTCTGCTCTACCCCCGATCAACTGTTGTCTGAATCTAATGGATATTTTCAAGAGAAAAGAGTGGATTTTGGATCTGATACTTCACGGCAGATGGTGTAAAGGACTACCAGCAAGGAGCACTCCTTACTTAGAGGTCAGAGGACACCTTCCCATCCCTTTAAATGGCTTAACAGCTCTGCAAGAATAACAAATCCATTTAAAATAGGAAATCAGAAAGAAATAAAGCTGTGTCAGGCAACATTAGCACTCCCATGTGCAATTTGACCTTGGACAGCTCATCAGATCTCTTGTTCAGCTCATTCATCATTATTCTGAGCTGTCACCATGAACATCCTTTCTCATTAATTATACATTAACCTCATTCATGACTTTTAATCTATAATGGGTCAGGATGTTTAAAAATAATTAAACGAGAATGTGCAAAGGTAATAAGGATAATACGTGTACTGGAGCTTAGGACATCTGCCTGCAAATCAAAAATAGGTGATGCTGAACAATTAAGTGGGAAACAAAAACAAGAAAGGAGAGGTCTCCAAATCTCCAACTTTGCATTTAGAACAGCACTAGCTTTAAAAGGTTCCCAAAATATTCAGCTTGTAGGCTTCTGACAATTTTTTTTAAACTTAACTTTCAAAGTAAGGGAAATTTGATCTGCTGTAAGCAGATTAGGGGACCCAACTGTTAGAAGCCAGCTCAGATAAAATAAGCATGAGTTCTTGACAATATCCAGGCTCTCTCTTGCTGTTGAACTGCCCACATTCCTGGGTGGGAGGCTCTCCACTGGGTGAGCCGGTGTTTGACAGTGTTTTCAGAGCACACTGTGTCCCTGCAGCTTGATGCCTCCATTTCCTAGAGGTCACACCAGTTCTCAGTGGGTCCTCTAAACTATGAAGTGGCCTGATTTCCCAGCAGCCTGGGGTTAGAGCAATCCTCTGAATCTGTTGGTCACTCCTCTGCTCTGAATACTGGATTCAGCAGAGGATTTACCTCTGTGCTTCCAGCACTGATAATGTTTTAATTCTGAAACTATCATATATTGTTCCTTCCTGTAATTAATTGAGTTTTCAAGTCACACAGCACTGGGGCACCTTGCTTTTCCAATATCACAAAGGACTTTTCATGCTGTGGCAGTTGACTGCAGTAAGCTGAAAGTGCCAAGGTTTCCAAAACAGGCTTGAAGCAGAAATAAAATTTTATACCCTAGGAAGAATTACTACATGCCACACAACACAACATTTCAAGCTAAAATAATGTTTCATCAAAGATTTAGGGAACAAGGATTAGTTTTTTAAACCCAGCTAAGTCAATGAATCTTGTATCCCATATACTGCTGTACATTATGTCCTGGATGGATTTCACAATGCAGCTCAAGGCTGTTCTAGAGAGGTTGATTCAAAGAAAAAAAAAACCTCAGCAGAGAGGACACTTCACTGACCTACTTTAAAAGAACTTGTGAAACCCACCAGCAAAAGGATACCCAGGAAGGTGGTCAAGGAATATTGCACTGCATGGGAAGCACTCAGTGAATTTTAGAATGGTAAACTAATTTTATGGAGTTCACAAATTATAAATTATGGAGCCTGAGATATATACAGAAGGATTTATCTGAAAGAGAAAAAACCAAAAGAATCTGTCCCAGCTGTAAATGGATCCCATTCAAAGTATCCAGACTATGCTTTATTATTTCCTAAGAATCTAAAAAACCTTTGTAAATCAGTTTTTACCAGATCCAGGATTTTCAAAGGACTCCAAAGAAGTTAGGGCTAGCATCTAGTGAGCTTCAGTAGAAGCTGGGTACCCAGCTACCCTGGGGAGCTTGGAAAATCCCTATTTCTTTGAACAGCTGGATTCTGCTCAGCTCTAGAAAAATGCATGTATTTCAAGTATTTTTTTATAGGATTTTAACCTCAAAAATATCCAAATCCAAGGGTAGGTGCTTACTCTACTTACCTGCTGAGGATTCTGTAGGACTCTGCCTGTGGCACTGAATAACACCATTGGGTAATTCACTGGTTACAGGTCCCTGTTGTGTGACATCCACGGGGGTGTGCAGAAGGTGTCAAAACCCAGCACTGCTTTTCCCTCACCACTGCAGCAGCTCAGGCTTTTAACTCCAGCCACCCCTGGGGCAGGTGAGCCAAGGCAGTCATCATCACATATTTACCTTTTCCTGCTGATCTCCAAGCACTCACAGCTACTAATTAAACTCTAAGGGCTTGGTAATAGGTTGAGAGGAATATTTTCTGCCATACCTCAGGTGAAAGAGCTGTTTCACTTAAACATGAGCAGCACTTGGCTTTAAACCTAAAGAAACCATTTTTATGAGTAATCACGGATCTGTATGTAGTAAAAGGTATGATTAGGTGGGCCAGACTCAGTTTGTGTTGAAATGGGAAAGGAGATTACTTTTTCATTCAAAACACCTTTACGCTAATGTATTTCTTTCTTAAACTGGAGTGGGCATATTGGGTGTTTATTCCCACATGGAATTCCAGCAACTGGCGTTACTGATGATTTAGTCCCTGAAATTTATTTTTCCTTAAATCTCTTTCAGAAAATCCTATTCCATGTATTATCAGAATCATAACTAAAGAACTCATCAGTATTTGTAATACTCCCAAGCTGACACATCTAACCTGTATTTGGGCAATGTAAAATCAATTCAATATCAGTAAAGCAACAGATGTTTGGGTTTTTTTTAAAGGGATGTTAGTTTACCCCTTATAAAGCAGCTCTAACTTCCATTGTCAGGGGATGTTGTATTTTACTCAGAATTCCAACTTGAGGTGTGGGACCAATGAATAGAAACTCATAAAGGCAGAATTTCTCTTCTGAGGGAGGCATCAGTGTTTTAAAAAAGGGAGAAGTTGCATCTATAAAGAGGAGTATTTCCAAACTTTCTCTCTGTGTGGAAAATAACAGAAATATTATTAAATAAATATTAAAAATAAACTGCCACACCTGACAGCATACTTAAAGGGTTAACATATTCTAAGCCCCAGATGTCATCCCTTCTCTGTGCCACAGTATCCCCTTCTCTAAAACTCCCACCATGACAGCAGTTGCCTGTCTGGTGAAACACTTCCACAGCACCTGGGAAAAAGCCTCACCCAGAAATTTACTGCTGAAAGTGTACAGGAGAAATTGTTCCAGATGAAATGTCAGTCGTCCACAGAATCACTACATCCTTCCGGGCCGATTCCTGCAACACCAGGGAGATTCCTTTCCCATCCCAGGCCCACACTCAGACCAGCTGTGACCTGCTCTCTGAGTGTTTCTTCTGTTTGAATGCAGAACAATTTTCTTAATTACTTCTGACTTTTCATCCAGTGTGCTGTAAGCTTCTTATGAAGAAAAGGAAATAAATAATTCAACTTCCACTTATTCCAGGAGGAGACTGGCTGCTCTAATCTATCCTCTGAGAACAAACGAGCTGGCTGTTCACATAGAGCTTGTTAGAGCATGACAAATAAACACAGGCACGATATTGCAGTGACAATAAGGATGGGGAATACCAGAACTGCATTTTGGGCTGGAATCTGACGCTGGGACCATTTCCAGTTCCCTCCCTGGGGCTTGGAAGTTTGGTTACACTTTTGCCTGTAGCTGCAAGGCAGAGACTGGTAACAACTGTCAGTGCAATGCGGAGCAAGGAGGGAAGGATGGAGCCAGGGAGAGTGTCAGAGTGTGGATTAATTCCCCATCACGAGTGTGCTCCAGGCTGCTGTGTGCAGTGCTTGGAGAGAGCCCTCCAATGAGCTACAAGTCTGACTGAGAAATGTGTTTCCTTGGCCACCCAGGAGTGAGACTGTCTGGCTGGAATTTAGGGAAGTCTGTTGGAAATATTAATGTGTTAGGGCAGCAGGCTGGGAAAGCTGCACCTGCTTCAGAGGAGCCTTTCAAAACACGTATTACTAGCTGCCTCCAGGAATGCTCCTGTTTTACTTGGAACAAATGGGGGATGAAACACTTGACACAGTTTTGGACAGACATCTAAGTTTTCCCGTTTCCCAGGGATGGAGTCTCTGAATCTCTGTCTGGCTTAATGAATCCAGAATTTCAGGATCCTTACTGAAGGATGATGAGGGCCTCACCCTGGAGGAGCCCACAGGTTGATGGATCAGCTGAAAGACAAGAAACGAGCTTGCACCCCTCGAGTCCTAAGTAAGAAGACTCATATCTAGGCCCTGGCACACTGATTATAGTGGAACAACAGAGAAAAACTTCTGAGAGTCTCCCTGAAACTTCCCTGCATCAGTACCTGGCTGCTGGCCTGGAGCCCTGCATAGCAGTGGAGCATCAGCCTTGCAAGGAGGGTGGGTTTGGCACTGGAGGCTGCAGCCCATTTACACCACCACCAGAACAAGGCCCATTGTCCTCATTTGAAAATGATTCAGCAAAATGTTAAACCTTTGTATTCTTTCCTCTGAATCAGTAAAACATGCAGTTGGGTTGGAATTGGCTTCACACACAGGAGATATCTGACTTGCTGAGAGAGAGAGCTGCATGTGTCACCAGACAGAAAGATAGAGTGTCTGGAGAAGAGGAAACCATCCATCTCACCACCCTGACCTTTCTGATAGCCAGCTAGTGGTATGGGCTGAGCTCAACTGATCACTTCAGACTTTATTGCTCTGTTAGTCCTTTTTGACTGACAGAGCACCTAATGGATAATAAATTACTGCCCTCCACTCAGATTGGGGGATGCCTGCTTGTTGCTAACGCTGAGTTTTCAGAACCTACTATCACTCACTCCCAGCTTTTGCCATTTAGAGGGATGCAACTTCAGAGACAATAAATAAATACAGAGGACTTGAATCTCAAGGGGATGTGTGGGGAATTAACAGCACGGTGCCCTCTGAATTTCACAGGCTCCCACATCCCTTGGGTCTTTTCAAAAACCTTGCAGCTTTTCTTTTGTGCCTGCTGCAAACCCAGAGTCCTCTCCCTCAGGCATCTGGGGCTGGGAGAGCAGAGCCATTTTCCTTAGCCCCTCCACAGATCCTTGTAGCCACCACTATGTCTCTTAGTTCTTCACCCATGGAACTGTCAATTTTTTGAACAGGCATCTCTCAGTGCTTTTGTGAAAAAAAACCAAACCAAACCAAACAAACCTGTCCCTCTGGGGTTTGGTGCCTGTCTGCATTTCCAGCCCCTCCAACACTGCACAGACTCAGAGCTTTCATTACGCACTCTCCTTTTCCCTCTCCACTGAGGAAACAGTGAGATTGCCAGAACTTGTTTATTTACGAAGTCTGTGTTACTTGTTCCTATAACATTTATTTTTCTCTCTCTTTGGAAAGCACAGAAGTTCAACACAGGCCCTTAGAAACGCGGCTGCTGTTACCTTTCAGCTGGGTGCTACTCTGTGGAGAGGTCTTAAAAGGGAGGCTGGGGTGTAGGAAATTAGAAGCAAGTTTACATCACTGTAGAGAACAATACATGAAAGGCTGTAGATTGTAATCCAAGATTTTTAATATGAATATTTCATTCTGCAGCCTTTACAGTTGAATGGAGGTTTAGAAAAGTCTGTTTATGTACAGATCCATGGAGAAGTAGAGAGTATTTCCTCTTAGGATGGAAAGC
Organism: Oriolus oriolus; assembly: GCA_013400235.1. Classification (NCBI taxonomy): domain Eukaryota; kingdom Metazoa; phylum Chordata; class Aves; order Passeriformes; family Corvidae; genus Oriolus; species Oriolus oriolus. The sequence continues at coordinate 1,014,377 of VXBT01004371.1, forward strand.
CTGGTGGGTTACACAACAGCCCAACTTTACATCCTCAGTTTAGGAATGTGCTGTGGCTGTTGAAGACAGCATTTATGTACCCCAGTGAACTCTAAGTGTGAGCTGAATGTTTAGCACATATTTCAGTGCTATATTCACAGCATGGTCTATAGGCAATGTGTTCCCTTTACCCATGCTTCTTACAATTCTACATCCCTATATTATAGCTTATGGCTTAAAAAGAAGGGAACTATGTTGCTTCACTTATCAGTACCAAATATTTTTACTGAGAGTAATTGCTTATCCAGAGTGTGCTTATGTAAGAATTAAACACAGTATTCCATTAAAATTATTAAAAATATCTTTCTGTAGCTTTGGTCTCTCTGCTTCTCTTCTAATGTTCAAAACCACATAAAATAGTAATGAGCATACATAGCCTTCTGCTGTTTTCATAGACAAGGCAGTAAAAGAGACAGTTGCTGTTCCCTTGAGTGCCAGCCCACGAATCAGAAAGTCTTATCAGCCACAGAGTCTGACACACTCAATAGTCCCTGTATTTCATTACTGCTATATTATAACCTTTCCTATTTGAATTCTGTGTTCTCTATTAAAAGAAGCAAGAAATAACAGATAATCAAATGAGGGCAATAAGAGAGGAGTTAAAGTAACTCTCCTAACTCCCCCAGCCTGATGCTTTGGAATTCTCTTTCCAGTGCAAGAGCTGCTCTGAAAATACCTGGAGCTGGTACCTGGCATAGTGCAGCCCTCACACTCTCCTGGGGCTGGCTTGGAAGTGTTCAGCTTTGCTGGCCTGGGCAAGAACCAGCCCTGGTTTGTGCTTCTGCCTTGCAGCAGATGCTCAGTGAAATCCATGGGCAGGGCTTTGTTCACTGTTTGCCCTCCCCACTCATCTCCTGTGCCTGTGCCTGCACTATTGAGGTTCCTTTGGTTCAGTGTGGGGATGGCAGAGGGCAGATGTTCTGCAGCTGCACTGTGGGGCAATGCAAAGGCAGATTTCCTGGGAGAATCCTCTGCTGGGTGCTGCCAGCCTCTGGCTGTCTCCAGGAGGGTGATGCAGCATGGCTGGTGTGACATCAAAACAGCATCTGCTGACACTCTGAAACAGGAGACACCTCTCTCTGTGCATCAGCCCACGCTGATCTGTAAATTAGGCTGTGACAAAACAAATTAGGTTTAATTTTGCATAGATGTCCAATGGCATTACTACATGTGCCATCACCTAATTCTTTGAATCAATAATTTGACTTTGCATGCTTGTACCTTACAAAATTGAGATAGTTCAATACCTGTATGCAGTTGCTAAGAGCGGCACAGATGTATATAATATCAAACAATAGATGTCACTGTTATGCCAATAAAAATGGGTTGTATTTACAGTTATTGGTAGTTTCAACCTCCATTACACAAAGCTGCTAAGTCAAAGGAGTAAAGCCAGAGCACTCACTGACACACAATGCTTTTCTAAACATGAATCCTGTACCTCGTTGTGTTTTTTCATCTATGAAATTACACACAGAAATACTAAAATAAAATAAAAGCCAGATTAAATAAAATAAAAAATCTATTTTGCTATGGCTTTATGCAAATTGGTCACCCAAGAATAGCACCACTGCCCATAACTGGGAGGAAAAGCAAAAGGGATGTGGAAAGTTTAACAGAGGAAATACCAGAGATGGAAACAGTTGTGCTTAGACTTCTTTCCTTCACAGAGATGGGAAGTGTATTTATTCTTCTCTCCTTGGAATGATTATGTGGAGGATTGGCCATAGGAACTGACCAAAAGGAAAGGACATGGTTACAAGCACTGAGAGAAAAGAAATGAGGGAGAGGCATTACAGGCAACATCCCACAGCAGTGAAAGATGAGGACAGTCTGCAGGGGGATGGAATTAAGTATCCAAGCAAACTTTGGGCTCTAAAGTTCTATTTCAAGATTCTTAACACTCCTTGAAATGATGCAAAAATATGAAAACGAGACTGTGAACAATACATGAAGCTCCAGTGCAGCATGGTACCCTTTCGCTCAGCTGCAAGCAAGACCTGTTCAGAGCCAGCTTTTGGGTGATGAAAAAAACCAGTGAAGTCTAACAAATGAGAATGAATTTAAGCATCAATTTCAGGGTGAGACACAGAGGAAACCAGACAGGTTATTACACAGCAGCTGTTCACCTCAGCTACCACTCTACTCCTTAATATCAAGAACACAGTTCACGCAGAGAAAACCTCTGTGCTCAGTGCTCGTAGGAGCCCATTTGTAGCCATTACACAAGACACAAATGCTTCTTTGTGACTAGCTGATTCGGTCAGAAAAGGTGGACAAGCATTTTGATGCATGGAATTGTCACCAGTCAGTGCCCAGGAGGAGCAGGAGGTTCCTGATGTTTTGCATCTTACCATGAGTTTGGGAAACATAAATTGCTTCAAGCAAAACCTAAGTCTATAAAAAAAATGAAAGCCATATGGTAGATTTTCATCAAACCTCTTTCCTCCAAAATGTGAAGGAGACCAATTATCATTTCATGACAGAGAACACCTGAACTGCACATACAAATAGGGGTTATTGCAAACAAACCCACCAGTGCTCTGGAAAAGATGCTAAACTTATACCATGCAGATTTGAAGAGACCTACTCAGTAAAACCCCACTATTACAATGAGGAGGGCAACTCCCCCCTCCAGTCCAACGCCTGAGGGAATCACCAGGAATTTTCTATTTTGCAGGCAGAACTGTGCTTGCTTTGGAGAACATTGTGATGCAGATTTAAACATTTCTGTGCTTATTTAGCCAAGAACTGCAAGTTTTGCATGTAACCAGAATCCTTAAATCTAAGATTTCCTCTTCACTTGAAGTCATCTCTCCTAATGTCACCTTCCAGCCTCTGGCTGAAGAAATGATTAGGAGGATGATTATGAAGAATAACTCAACAAAAAAGCAGAAACAAGAGAAAACTTGAAGGAGCAATCTGAGGAACAACAACATTGCTTTATCGCATATTCCTTCTAGAGTTAAAGGAGCGAGTGAGGCAGAATACCAGGTGAATTGCTTAAAAACATGAAGTCTTTCAACATGCCCTATGAGGCATTACCTGCTTCTGTAGAAAAATAAAAGGAAAATTATACAAATATCTCATAAATCACAGCTGAGGTGCATATTTCAAAGATTCCTGGGAGTCTGGTACCAGGTAGGGAATGGGATGGTTTGCAGTGTGATGCTGCCTGATAGCTCAGAGGAATTTCAGCCACTGGGAAATGTAGATATAAAAATCCAGTGTTTTACATGTAATTTTAAAGCACTGAGATAAAGGATGCTCATGGACATGATGATATTGAAAATGCAAAATCTTAGCCTCTGTGAAAGCACAAATACTGATGTGCATCATTAAACACATGTTGCTGACTAAAGCTATTATTAGCGACAAGTCATTCTCTCCTCTGGAAAATCCCAGTTGTCTTGGGGTTTGTCTGAGCAGAAAGCAGAGAAAAATCTGAATAAAACCTTGTGAGTTAGCCTCATGTTAACAGGCTGAGCACAGATAATAACAAAGCCAAAAATACAGGGCTAAATTCAGCCATACTTGATGCTGAATGGAGCAAATTGCACAGTGCTGTCACAGAGGCAGGACCAGAAGGTGTCTAGCTCTCCCAGAGTGTCTTCATAGGGTACAGATGATTTTGATCCATTCTTCACAGCTTCCATTTTGACTGAAACCTCAGAACTGAGCTAGAAACTCCAGATACTGCATTTTGGGAAGCTGGGGGTTGCTGGTGGGGTTGAACCTCACTTATTTCGCTGCCAATTCTACCACTGAACCCTCCTAGAGCAGCCTGGGGCCACTTCCTATCAGAGCTGCTGTGTGCCCCAGGTGAGCTCTTGCACCACATCAAGATGTGGCTTTTCTGGGCCCCCAAAAAAGATATTGTTCCCCTGGACTGGCACAGAAACAAAGCCAAATAATGATGCCTTCAAATGGTCAACAAAGTCTCTGGTTATCAAAGGTACTGAGGAGAGCCCTGCACAGGCTTGATCACAAGTGCCTGAACCAAGAAGGTTTAAGCAGGTTTTGGTGTATTGCCAAAGTCAGGTTTTTAAATCTTCTGTTTCTGGTGCCAAAACTCACAAGATTAACTTTCTGTAAATATTTTTCAGCATTTAAATGCTTTTTATAAGCATTTATATTGTAGCTTTCCAAGTTTTTGCTGCTACCAGGAAGTCAAAGATTAATCACTTAAGGTATAATTCTGACAATTGAATAGTTCTGGAAGGTACAAGGGGAATGAAAAAACCTGCATTTTGTGAGAGATGAGAGCTGGCACTGCTAGCAGAAATTTTGAAATGAAAGATTCTAAGATACATGCAGCAATATTGCTGCTGATTGTCTGGTGTGGAGTATCACAGCCAGAAAGCCAGTTTGAATAGGAGTGGGAAATGGGAAGGCAAATGGGTGTGAGAGCAGAGGGCAAAGCAATTAAATGCTTCAAAACTCTTGTGGATGAACCAATTTTATTTTTTCAGTTGTCACACATATGATGGGTTGAACTGTCCTGTCTGTTCAAGGGAGTATATGGGCACTCCTCAGCTGAGGAAATTCAAGCCTTTGAGGACTGCATGGGGAGAACATGCAAGAGCTGGAACCAGTGATGGGGAAACCCAACCAGGAGCTCAGCAGAGACTCAGTCAAGCTATGGAGGCACTGCAGTGCTGCTCTGACAAAATTAAGTGGCAAACACTAGAGAAGTGTGGAGAGTATGAGTATATTTTACAGTCAAAGCTGTTCCCAGGTCAGAACTAGGAAGGCAGCAGCTGAAAAATTAGACCAACATTTATGTGTCTGTCTTTGCAATGGGAACTGCTCTGACTTGTTGAGTGTCTGTGGTCAGTCCTTATAAAACACTGAAGTCAAGCAGAGGCATCTGAACTGTGGATGTGTAAATCTCTTAAGTAAAACATCTCACTAGCAATGAAATCTCCCCTAGAAATGACACAGGCAGGAAGAGAACAGATTTAAGTCCTTGAAGCATAACAGAGTGGCAGTATTTATGGTTAATTATCAGGCATTAAATGATTAGATTAACCAGGTCCTATTTATACAGCCGTTGCTTCTTTTGTTCATTCAGCTACAGTCAGTTATAAACAAAAACACATCCCATAAAAGGGTTTCAGCTGTTTAACAGGCTAAGTGAATGGCTGACCTCACTGTAATTAATTAGGGATCTTTACTTAATTGAACATTTATGGTCACCAGAGCAATGCAAACCTATACCCCAGCATTCTTTGATGCTGGTTTCATTACAAAGGCCAGTAAAAATTAGAAGGAATTTTGATTGAATCTCTGCAACTTTATGAGTTGGGCTCTGTGGTCACATGTAAACATGGTTAAACTGCATTTCCAAACCCAAAATACAGAGGGCTCTTTATTCTGTGGCTACAAACTCAAGGAAACCAGGCAGAACTCATACAAGTCCAGGTAATGGGAAGAAGGGGTTCTGCACTCTCTACATACACAGGATTTATGTTTAGAAAGCAAAGGAAAATACTGCACTCTCTACATACACAGGATTTATGTTTAGAAAGCAAAGGAAGATATGTAAATTAAGTTCATCAGAGAAAGAAAAGAGGTTAATCAACACTTTACTTACGCACAAAAATTGGAGGAAAAAGCTAATTTAGTTAATTCCCTTTGCATGTGCTGTGGGAAGCAGTAGGGTGTGCTCAAGAGTCGCTTTCTGATCTCAGCTGCAAACAGCCGCCTGAACGTGTGAGTATCAACAGAGAGAGAATAAAAGTCATTTTCCTACTCCCTGCAAAATCCCACCCTGGTATGACTTTGTTCCAGCTCATTAACACTGTGCTTCTAGAGCTGTGCCCAACTCAGTTAATCCACAGCCCCGTTTTGCCAAAGCAGTTCGTGCCCACGAGTTACAGATAAGGCCACAGCAGGAGAACAGCAGGAACTCAGACCTGGAGGAAGAACCAGAGCACAGGAAGCCAAACGAGTGAATCCATCTCATGCCTTTCTCTGGAAAATACTTTGTACACCCAAAGAAAAGGGAGCCATCTTGATAATCCCAGGAAAGGGACTAAGACCCTCTGCTTGCATATGCCCCTGTGGTACCCTGCTACATCTAGCACTTAATACACCAGAATCCAAGACAAACTCTAAGGAACCTCAAGGAAGTTTCTTTTCAGAAAGGAAAAAACATGGTAAATCCCCTCCGGAAATATCATATTTTTATCTCCATCTGTCAAGCAACACCTATGTCTCATTGTTTCTCTGAACACCATGAGCTGCTAAAGCTGTGACTACCAAAGCAGATAAGATGCCAATGAATAAATGCTTGTAGAGTGCACTGGAGCTGAAAAGCATTGTGTGTGATTACTAGGAGATGACCAGCATTTAAATAATATTTTCTGTTTCATAATTTGATCACTGAAAACAAATCTCTGGTTTCGTTCAAAGACTGCTGAAGTCCTTTTGTTGTTTTCATCAGACTTCAGACCAGATATTTAAATATTTGCTGGCACAAACTGGTGGATGGGACCAGCACTCGGAGCAGGAGGAAATGGAGGATGATTCTAATCAGTTAATTAGATATGATTTATACAGTTTAACTTCATCCACTTCTTTGTTATCCTTTTGGTATTTTATGCTAATTAATTTCCAAATGGAATAGTAATCACAGATATGTGCCTGATGCTTTGACCTTCCTGCAAAGAGCAGTTTTTGCAGGGTTTCCCCTCAGGAATGATGCCCCAGTCTGGGCCATGCACTGATAAGCACTATCAGATGGTGCTTTTTTGGATGCAGCTTTTCTGACCCTTTGATCTGGCAAATCTCCTCTCATCAGGCCTCTGATACAGGACACTGACTCCCCTGCTTCCCTCTGCAAAGCAGGCACATCCTCTCCCCATCGGCCAGGCAATTGCCATCATCTTCAGTCTCATTTTTCTGAAGACAGGTTCCAGCATCCTTTAATGTCTCATGAGAACATAGTTAAGAAAGAAAGAGAGAAGGAGGGAGGGAATAACGTGAGCTGATGCTGTAATAAAGCCATTGCTTATGCCATGACAAAATAACCCTCATTTCCCAAATGTATCTTGCTCAGAGATGACAGTGCTTTGCACTCCGATGCCTTTTTAGATCACTCCAAATGCCTCCTGCCCTGGAAAAACTACTTTGATTTTGGTGCAGTTTGACATAACCCTGGAGCAGGCCCCGTCTAGGGAGTTACAGAGGTGTGTGTGTGTGCATTTTACAGGTACAAGGGCGAAACCTGATAAAGTGAGATACGTTTTCTGTAAATTCTTGCCTTTTCCTGCAGTTTGATCCTCACAACTGCCCAATTGTACTTTCTACAGTGAAAAATAACTGGAAACAACACTGTAATATTTTCCTACATGTCTAACCCCCCTACTTTCAAGTGCCAAGAAGCTTTTATTAATATCAGTCCCCTCCAGCCTGGTTTGCCTGTCTGCAGTGGAGATGTCCGTGCCTCACTCACTCCCAGCCAAACCAATTAGGGAAAACTTGGCGTACAAAGTTTTCTCTCTTCTTGAGAATGGTCTGGAAGATGGCCTGGATCTGGGAGGACTGAGTGTTGGCAGAGGTCTTGCCTGACATGTGACACTTGCCACCCATTTCAATTTGCTTCATGACATCTTCCACACTGGTGACTCCTTCCTCTGACAGCCCCATCATTTGGATCATCTTCCCACGCTCTCCTCCTTTTCTTCCATTTCACAGGGTCATACAATTCACTCCCATAAATCTTGATAATCAAAGTTGTGGTCCAAGTGGAAGACGTGGTTGTCCAGGTACCATGTGAGGTCCAGCTTGTACCAAGCTTCACACACATCATCATGTCCTGGCAGGGCACTGCCACTACACCCAAGTGGCCTCAATGCTGGTCATGGATGTGCCTTCTGCGACCAGATGAGGATTGAGGGCAAAGACAAGGTAGAGATCCACCTGCTGGCACTTCCTGGCCCCTTTCTCAATCCCCTCCACAGTGGTGCTGGAAGAGCTTTCCTGGAGCTCCATCACCAGTGCCAGGCAGATGTGCCCATCCCCGCACTGGGTCTCTGTGTAGGTGCACAGCTGGACGCACCCAAACTGCCCAGCTGTGCCCACAGCTATGGGGTGGAGGTGACGGCTGGAGCTGTGAACATCCCATGGGGCTCAGCACTGCCTGCAGCCAGCTCTGCGTCACTGTCATCCCTCAGGGGACTGTGGAAAGGGTTTGGATTCCAGGCTGAAAACAGCTGCGTTTTTAATCATGGGTGGAAGGAACACATAAAGCTGCCATCACCTGAAAAGGCCTCTCCCTGCCTCCAGACTGGTGTGCAGCTGCTGGGACACATCGTGTCTAATTAGATCAGTCACGTTGTGTTAAGGTAATGCCACTGACACAAGAATTTCTAGCAGTGACACAAGCACAGGGACTCAAGAGAGCCTTTTTGTGGGGCAGTGACCACACAAAATGCTGAAAACACCACGTTGTTTTCACATGCCTCAAATGTAAACTTTGAATTCTTATAAAAGGCTTTGCATGCCTTGAAATCTCGCTTGGCTTAAACAAAAATGGAATTGCAGTGGGTGTTTCTGCATCCACAAGGAAGAACTTAATATCATTTTGATAACTGGAACAGCCAACGATGTTTTTAATCCATTTCTGTAATGCTCTTCAGTCATCCAGTTCCCTGAATAGAGAATTTCAAAGTACTGTCTGCAGGAAATTTTTTTAACATCTTGGCTTACATAAGATTTTTGGTTCAATTTGGTGGGCAGATTGAGACCTCCAGTGACAAGGACTGCTATTTACAAAACTATTCAAGTGCTACAAAAGCTCCAAGAAGAAGGCTTGCAGAAATAGTGGTGAACTTACATAAAATTGAAGCAAAGAAAACCAATTCAGAAGGTTTATTTTAGAAGGTAATTATTTATCTCCATTTGCCTTTTTGACTGCTAACTTGAAGCTGGCAGTCTGAGATTACCAAAACTTAAATATACAGAGAATCTTGGATGTCCATATTTACCAACCCTCCTGTGGACCCAAATCACTAAGTAAGTGTGCAATAGTTTCTTGAAGGTGAGCAATTAATATTCACATTTTCTGCCTGGAGATGGAGGCACCATGACTAAAATTGCTTTCAACTCCTTGTGTTTGGCTAAGGCCTCATGCCTTTGAAGGAGCATTAAATGTAATTCCAAACAGTTTTACATGGAGAAAATACGTGAGTAGAGAGAGAGAGAAATCCAGTTCCTGGGTCCCCACTGGAAAACATCAGCCTGGATGTGGAGTAGTAAATCTTGTTGTAAATCTAGGGAGCATCTTTGATAGATTTTGGAGCTAGACCCTGTGGTGTACACAGCCAGATAAGCCTGGAAAAATAGAGAACGCCAGGGATATAGGGCAGAGCAAAGCTTGTTCAGCTTTCTATGGCAACGTTTTGTCTCTCAGCAGAGATCCTTGCTTGAATTCTTTTGTAAGATCCAGAGGTCAGAACACCTTGGCAGAGCCGGTGGGGGCCTTATCCCATGAGCAGGCTGTAGGGGTGGGATGAGATCAATCCTCGTGGCAAGCTGCCTTTTATGTTTAATGTTTGGAGACCTTTTTACAATCGCAGATGGGCATCAGAGTTCAGTCTAGCCCTCACTTGAGGAGTCTGACACTCGCTCTTGGGCAGCTTAGGAACATTTATCCATCTGATATTCCTGGGGGATACATATGCTGCAACATGTGCTCAAGGAACGCCGCTCTCATACCCACCAGGCTGTGGAAGCAGTTGCTCATCTTGGGTTCAATTAGTGATGTCCTTGTAAAGAGAAGATAACTCAATTCCATAAAAGTGTTGAAATAGCCCCAAGTAACTGTAGCAGAAATCTAACTTGGGAAGTGTACAGAGAAGGGTGGACTGGGGACTGCCACTGAATTTCAGTTGGATCAGGACTGATCTTTCAGTGCTCTGAGAATAAACATTTTCAGCCCAAATAAATACTGAAGGACAACAGGCGACTTCCAAGTACTCTTAGCTGTACATTTCCTGTACAGAATCATAAAATGGTTTGGGTTGGAAGGGACCTTTAATATCATCCAGTTCCACTCCCCTGTCATGGGCAGGGACACCTTCCACTAGACCACATTGCTCAGAGCTCCATCTGACCTTAAACACTTCCAGGGCTGGGGCATCCACAACTTCTCTGGGCAACCTGTGCCTGGTAGTAAACCTCAGTGTGGGGAAGGATCATTTTGGATCTATGATGATATACTTAGTAAATTAAGACAACCACACTTCGAACCCTCTGATCCAAAAAAGGATGCCAGTATTTCTCGTGGCTGGACAACATGCTACGGAAACTAAAAGATAAAATTGTTACATACTGTTTTATTTACAAAACCTGGAAGTTGCCAATGTGTAACTTGCCAAAAAATAAACCCAGAAAAGGAGTGCAATTTCTTCTTACCTTCTTGACAGAAATTGTCTGGAGAACATAAACATCCAAATATGTGTTTTAAATATGAATCTCCCATGAGACAAAACATCAAATTAGCTTTTTTATAGCATTGTTGCAAACTGACACCCAGCAGCTGTTGAGCTCATTAGATCACACCAGGCTGCTCCACTTACCTGGTACAACCTGAAAGTTGATTTAGTTCTTGGTGAGCTCAGCCTGCACCCCAGACCCTCCTTCCCAGGAAACCCTCATCAATTCTCCTCCCTTAAACAAACCCCTCTTCTCTGAGATCCCTTCTGTTGAATTTGGGTGTTTTTATAACAGTAAGAATGTACTTGGATCTATCAGCATGTTTGTTTTTAGAGGGGATGGCTGCGATTTCCAGGTCCTACATGTACTGATAATGGCTGAGCTCACAGATTTAACATTTTAATTGGAAATGGAGAGGTCTGATTTTCAGAGGCTACAGAGAATTGCAGACCTCAGTGGGTTCTGCTTCTGGTACAGATATAAACTCATCACAATGAGCATTAACACCAGGTACTCAAAACTAGAGCACACCTTACAAAATAGGAATACTGTGCATCTGCTTCAGTCGTTTATATAATGGATTAATCCTTGTAAGAAACCTCCTAAAACATGGATGAGCAAAAGCCTGATTTTTATAGAGATTTTGTCTGCGTCTGCACTGGACAGAGATGTCTCTAGGAGAAAACTGAACAGGGGCCTTCCACAGAGATGGTGACAGCCACATGCCGTGGCTAACTGACAAAGCAACTAGGAACAAACATTTCAAATGCACTTGTATTTAAATATTTTAACCAATTTAAAATAACCCATTTTTTCCCCTTTATTTTTCTAATCTAATATTTTGTTGCCATTCAAGACTTCTGGACCTTTAGTTGAGGTGTGGCCTCAGCTATGTCTGATTACTTGCCCTTGCATCTTTAAAAAATATTTGCTTAGGGCTATTATGTAATTCTAATAAGACACCTGAGCCTGGGAGTTGTTGTGCAGCAGTTCCCACTTGCTGCATTTCACAGCTCTCAGCCTTCAGCCTTGCTCCAACAGCATCAGCTCATGAAGGATTTCACTCTAAGCCACTCCCAGCAGCGCCTTGCTGCTCACTCTTCATGTGGGCATTTGCAGTGATCACGTATGATTCTGTACACAGGACTAATATTTATGGCAGTGCCTCCTTTATAAAAAACATGCTTTTAAAAAGGGAAAGACTGTATTCAGTTTGAGATTACGTGTTTTAAACTCTGACAATGTTAATAGGTTTGATGGCTGTGCATTTACAAGCAGCTTTTATCACGGATGGGGAAAATGAGACGTTAAATCAGCACTGTGATCAATTAACCTGTAATTTAACACAGAAGTGTAAAATCCTCTTCATAAAGGACAAGGATTCCTGCATGCACCCCTAGGGAAGTGCTTAAATCCTTGGCAAATGCGGAGTGGCTCTGGCCTAGCCCTAATCTGAGCCACGGGGACCCATGAGCTCTCAGCATCACCTGGTGAGACCAGAGCACCATCCCATGGCAGCCCAAATTCATGCAGAGACCAAAGCCCCTTCCAGTTCTCACCAAGCGTCATTTTAAACCCAGACCAAGTGGATGTTTTGATGCCAATTTCATCTGGGTTTCAGACCCCAAGTAGAAAATTAAGATGAAATTACTGCCCCAGTGCTGCACCTTCCCTGCAGTGTCCTGGAGGAGCAAGACACAGCTGGACAGAGCAGGCTGAGTCGTTATGGTGGTAGCAGGGAGTTATTCCATTATATATCACAGAGTTTATGCTGGATTACAGCTGAAGAATTGTCAAAAGGAAATTTTGATGCAGATCCAGATACTGTGTTTAATCAAGTTTCATGTCCATGGGTATTTTTACAGATGGTTATTTATTGCTGAGCATAAAGGTGGCACCTAAAGACATCAGGTTAAAATCAGGACTCTGTCGTGCTGAACAGCATGTCAATATTTCTAGAACAAGACAATTTTTTCTTGGGTGAGTTCTCTGTTTGGGTGATAGACAGCAATTAGAGAGTGGAGAGGAAAGGACAGTGTCTCCAGAGAAGGAAGATGGCCAACCTTTTTCCAGAGCCTTTAAAGCTTTTGTGTATCTACAAAGAAACTCTGGAACAAATGTTAACACATACTGTGCAACAGCTTAAAACCTGGTAACTTATTCAAGTAATTTGAAAACTTACATGAGATTTTTACTTTTGCACTTTTAAAAATACCACCATATTAAGGAAGAAAATATAGGATTTGCCATCATGCTATGAGTCATCAGAGAATAAATGCAACATGCAGCAGCAAAGATGTAACACATGGTCTGTTAAAGAAGATGCTTTACTATCACACGATGTAAAGAAGAAATAAAATTCCCACATTTCTTCTGCTGCTTTTCCACTGCCATCCAGCCAACTGTCAGCTTGTTCTACTTGCAGGAAGCTGTGGTTGCAACCCACAACATTAATACAACCAGTCCTTCCTGCCAAAAGCCAGCACTGGGATGGGACATGACGAGGCAAACAGCAGTTTGCATTTCACACTTCAGGGGAGATGAAGGGATGCACAGCTCTGCCCACACACACACTCCTTGCAAGATCAGGATCCTAAACATGATTTGTGAATATAAACAAACAAACAAACAAACAAAAACCCAACAAAAACCAAACTCAACAATATAAAACCACCAAAACCCCAAACCAACAAAAAACCCACGAAAAAACCAAACAACAAAAAAACCCCAAAGGAAAACAGACCCTAAACCCCCCCAAACAAACCACATGCCTTGATAGGGGAAACAACTGCTGTTCTGGAATTAGGAAAGCACAGATAAGTTCTCCCATCTGAGGGGCTGAGAGGACTTGTGTAATGTTGTGTGGAAAAGTGGGACCAGTGCCAATTCCACAGACACCTCTTAGAGCTAAGCTGTGCTTCTCTAAGCAATGGAAACAACTTCCATTCATATGAAGCAATAAAAAACAAAGCAAAATAATTATTGGTGTTGTTATAAAAGAGGATAAATGCCAGCAATCTCAATGAAAGTCAGAGATTACGAGTTGCTAAAAAAATTTTTAAAAATGCAAGCAGTATATTCTTTTCTCAATGTTTTAATGAGTCACAGTCAATTTTTAGTACTGTGTTTTTACCAGTCTCTTCCTGGCAGAAAGCAGTATTTAAAATTAACGTAACTAATCTGAAAAATCAGAGAGTGAATAATTCCTACAAGTTTAGTTAGGTCTAGTTCATTTCGTAGTTAGAAATATTCTGTTAATGTTTAATACATGGAGAAGCTTTTAGTAACAAACTCTAATTATGGAGTCTTTCTGACTATCCTCATCTGACTGAACATGTAAACAGAGCTGTTCTTAAATGCTCCAGGATCCCTCTTACAAGACCTTGACTGTCAAAATTGCAGAGCTGTGCAGTCACATAATTGTTTTAAATCTTAATATTTCAAAGGACTTAATTAAAATCTGATCCTACTCATAGGGCCACGCAGACATAACTGGTTTTTATCCATAACCAGGATCCACAACTGTGAACCCTCTCTTTGCAGTCAGGTATCAGCAACCAGCATTGAGCTCCAGCTCCCCGCTTTTCCAGGCCTTTCGACCTGCAGTGCTGGATAGCCCCATGCTCTCTGAAGCTGTGGAAGGAACACAAGGTTTGTACAGTTCTAAAAGCCATGCTGGCTTTCTGAGTGCTCACACTCAGGGATTTTAAGTGACTTGCTTTAGATTTTGAAGTTTGAAACCTGAGACAGAGAATAATTTAAAAAAAAACCAACAAACCTGTTGAAGGCTGTTATCCTCTCTTGGTCTGCACAAGCAGGAGCTTGCTTCTCAATTACCTGCATGCCACTATGATGATTGATTTCAGTGCTTTATGAACAGCATATGCAACTCTTCTATGTTTAGATAAGAGATTACAAGGGCTATCAATCCTCATACTCTTGCAGTCAGTATTAAGACTGTCTAGAATTAAGCTGCTTCTTCCATGGACTAGTATTTTGTAAGTATATTAGTAGTAATTCCAACATGCAGAAGGGAGGGATCCAACCTGCCAGGTATAGTTTAGAAATGGTTTTGGCTGGTTAAGTTTATTTCTTCTGCCAGGTTGAGTATGCAACCTTTGAGAATAAATAGTCTCGAAAGCCTACGAGGATCTGAATTAGAGCTCACCCAAGAGACTGCTGAGTTCTCTTTTTTTTCTTCTTTCTTAGTAGGGACAGCATGGTCTAGAAATTACGGGAAGATGCATGGGAAAGGAGTCATATTTTGAGTTTGAGGTTTAATCCTGACAAAGCAAATCCATGAGCTCAGGACAGGTAGTTCATGTCTCTACCCATCTTATGCAAATCATAGAAAAAACATCTTGGCATCTATCATGGCCTTCAAAAGACTTAGTTTTTTAAAAGGGCTATATTTGTGCTCAAAATTAAAACAGTCTCATGTGAAGTAGTACACTAAGTAAGTATTAGGTGATGCTGAAAAAACCCTGACTCTAAATCTATTATAGATATTTAGAATATGTTCTGTCCTACAAGGGAAATACATCTGGAGAAGCAGCTTTGGTATCTCACATTGTGCTGGCTGTCAGGTCCTTTTCATTCCATGAAATGTGTCCCTGGCTCCTGTGCTCTGGCAGTACCCATCAGTTAGCTTGTTCCAGGACTAACAAACAACAATTTATACCCTGACAATGTGCCTGTGTTCATGTAGCCTCCCTGAGAAATCACAGGTTCTGCCATTGGATTTCATAGTCAGAGACAAAATGTCCAAGTATTACTTCTGTTTTGCAATGTGCTGTATCTCCTTTTGCTCTCCATGACAGCTCATCCAGGAAAACTGTAATGATCTTCAGTTCTGCACAGCATTTGGGACATTTAAAGAAACAGGAGTGAACCCTTCCAAGTTAGGTGTTACTCTGAAAGCCAAGAAACTGCCCTGACAAAATGCCAGTGTCTTGTGGTCAACACAAGTGGTGATTCCCAGCTACATGGATGCCAAGTTCCAAGCCAGTTACCTAACAACTGATAAAGCACCAAATTATGACACTCTTCCTGGCTTGAAGTGGTGATTTATTCTGATTAGTCCTACTGCAGTGCCAGACTGAAGGGCTGTGTTTTCCCATGATGGGAGTCATTCACCAATGACTGTCACCAGCCTCACCCTTCCCTTGACATCTCCGAGGGGCTGTGCTGACTGAAACTGGCCCCATTGGACCAGCTGGAACCCCTCTGGACCAGCTGAGTGCTGATCAGAAAGGAATTTACAGGCAGCCTGGGAGAACCCAGCAACGCAAGGGCCTAGCATCTCCTGTGACTGCTCCCAGACAGAACAGCATTGTGATTTGACTGCCTACAGGGTAGCCCAGTAGGATTTACAAATAAACCCCTAAGCAGAGCATTCCCTAAAGCCTGTTGGAAGTCACTGCCTGGTGGGTGCTTTTTAGACATTTGGCATTTCTTACTTGCTACACACCTACACAATCTTAGCAGTTTGAACAGCAGGTTTACAAATGGACTTAGCACCTAAAATGCCCTTAAAGCAATGAGAAATGAAAGAGCACAGCTCTTTTTTTAGGATGTGACCTCACGTTTTCAGGGTAGGCTGTTGGGATTGCAGGTGTCCTGTAACAGCAGTGCAGTAGCTATAAGATAATTCCAACAGAAGGAAGAGTGGCTTCATGGTAAAGCCACCATGTTCTCTGCTAAGAACGGCAGCAAGTAACTCATTTCAGAGCTACAGCTCCAAAATATTTGCACAGGAGTGTTTTAAAGTTTTCTAAATTATTCCTAAGAGTTGTATGCAGTATTCACGCATGGGCAAGGACTCTGCACACATGGAGGAAAAGTGCAAAAGCCTTTATTGCGTATCCGAAATTCCCTTAAATGCCAGTAGCTAACAGGATATCACATCATATAAACAGGAAAGATGTTCACCTCAGTGTCTCTCAATCACCTGGAGTATTTCCCAGACGTTGCCTATTATGGCAAAAGGTAAACAATACCTTACAAGGTCAGAAACTACAATTATCCCATCTCATAGGGCTGACACTGTCCAGAAACCCACAATTCTCTCTCAGCCCATCCCTGGTGACCTGGCTGTAATCCCAGGGTCACCTCCGGGTCTGAGAACGAGGCTCTTTCTTCAGCCAACAAGGCCTAATCTCTCTTCCAGCACACAGTGTAGCCCAACAGCTGTATATTGGGCAATACACGAATTTGTCCTCTTGTGCTCATCCCCCCTTTTGTGTTTATGTATCTCCAGGCAAAACCACCTCATCCATAATGCAGTGCAATAAGCGGCACATGGAGCGGCTGTGCAGCCTTGCCCGTGTGGAAATAGCAAGAGAACCCATTACTCACAACATCTCCTTCCAACACAATTCAGGTCTGACAAACATTAAACAATCTGAACCGACTGCAGCACGCAGGGCTTCCTTTGAGTGCCTTTTACGAATCTCATCATCACACCACCATTCCTCAAAAAGGCTGGGCAGAATTAATGATTTCCGTGAGGTAAATGGCTGTGTGCTGAGACAACGCTGAGGTGCACCATTAAGCATTGTCTTTGGTAAGAGGGGATGTTGTTCCCTAGCTCCAGTGTTTGTCTTGTAGGATTGTTTTAAAACTCTGCCTCAACTGCTTTGTGCTCTGTGTATGGGGAGCTGGCTGGATTTATCTGGCATAAAGTTATCATTTCATTACAGTTTAAAACACAGCTTTTCCTTCTGTGAGGAAGCCCAGCCTCATGTTTTTGTGCTTCATTTACATAACAGCAGAGCAAGTCCATTTTTGGTTAAAACAGCTATCTTATTTTAGAGGATTTAAAACAAACAGTGCCAGACCACAGTCTATCTAATGCAAAGCATTTTTCTCCCTCACCAGCATAAGGTCACGAACCACTGTATTAAAACCAGGGTACATCCAGATAAAGTTAATTTAGGAACAGGATCACTACATCTTCCTTCCATTCCCACTGACTAAAGAATAGACACTGCATTGGAAAGAGTGATTCATGTTCTAGCCTACCACAATTTGTTTGCAGCAGTACGACACGAATTACACTGCTTTGAGCACTGCACGATGATAACAGAGTACTTTTCCCTTCAGCTGTGATTAGCCCTGTGGATGCTGCTCTCCACATCCACACTGATGTAGCATTGCAAGTGGAACTTTATCCCCTGGGCAGTCCCAGGGAAGGACATGCTGCTGGGAACCCCAATGAGTTGTTTCAGGAGACTCACAGAAGCAAAGATTCCAGTGAGAAACCCTACATTTCCTTTTTAAATTTTCCTTTCCCTTTTTTAATTTGGGACATTAAAAATTTCCCCCCAAAACTCAAAATACCATAATCAGTTCTGATCAAGGGGTATTTCCCAAAACTGCTGCCCTGAGTCTCAGAGCTGCAAAGTCACAAACACTGACAAGCACACCCCACTGCTCATGGTGGGCTTGTTGGCATTTCAGACCTTCTCGTAGTTCCTACATATCAGGCTACAAGAGGAGCTGGAGATGCTTTAGGAGACAGAAAATAACTTCTCACCCTGTGCCAAGCATCAGTCAGTCCACAGACAGGCAGGTGGTCTAGATGGGTCAGAGATGAAAGCAGAGAAGGAAGAAAAGTTCATGGGTTGAAGGGATGAGGTCGATTCTGTTTTCTGCTTGCATTTAACTCTGAATATGCTGATCTGTTCTAGGGCATCGACACCTGCACTGTTTGTGGGAATATGCACCAGGTAGCACAGAGCAGTGGAGTCACAAAGTGCCACATGCAGTACCAAGCCTGGCCTTCTAGTAAAGGGATCTCTACTAAATGACAAATAAAAGGTAATCTCTCTGGAGAACTGGCCCCTCTACCTCAGTATTTATAGCTTTTCAAGTTATTAGCTTTTTAATTAACACTGAAAGACTTGAAAGCACCTAACTGTATTGTACAGTAATTGTATTAACAAATTACAGACGTGAAAGTTAAAATTCAGTTGCTCTAACATTCTATTTAGAAATATGCAAACAGAGTTGGTGTTTTGCTAATAAATGCTTCTCAGATGTTATGTTTCCAAATGAAAAGAGAAAATGTACTTTTATAGTATTCCTTTAAGTGCTTCTGCCCTCATTAGGAATTAATCAGCAAATACAAACAGCACTCCAAGCTTTGGAAATATCCCTTCTTTAACCTCACTCCAGTTATAACAGTTCCCTAAATTAAAACTGTTTACATATTAGGGTAGCAGTTTTACACCAGTGTTCTGTATAGAGTCAGCTTCATTTCCACTCCCTTTTTCTCCCTGCTGTATTGATAAGTGCTGGGACACACATATCACCAGGAAGGGATTGGAAGACTGGGTAGCACTAATTGTGTCAGTTTATACATATTCAGAAATGAGTGTTTTCCCTTTCCAGACAGCCAAATACACAAATTTGCTTTCTCACACAAAAAACCCATCCAAGCCAAGCAGGCATTTAACAATCTCTGTGAATAAGATGCCAAAGCACACGTGCAGCATTTCCAAACAGGACCTACCACACTTCCCCAGTTTTGCAAATGGGGCCGTTTAGGGTTTGAAAGAAGGTGAACAAGGAGGAGAAGAGCCTGGCTGATTGATCAGATGGAAACCAAACCTTCAGGTGAGACACTGGGGAAGGAGTGCCAGGAGAGTTCCACATATGGAGCCACTTGATTTAATACCAACTCGATGGTTTGTGATAAATGTGTGGGCAATGTGTGGTGTCCAACTGCTCCATGGCAGTTACCATGAACCACTCTACAGAGGCCCAGAAAAGGCTTATCTATCACTAATATCTAACAGAAGGCTGACTAATGAGCTGCTGTTAAAAGTTTCCAAGACCTACATAGCTCTGTGAGAAGACGCCTGCCTTAAGGAGATTATATATAAAGTCTCATAACTTCATTAAAGTTATTCCTAGGTTACTTCAGTGTAACAGCCAAAGCAGCCAGACACACATTCTGTCATATAATCCAAATTTCTTGCTAAATCTTTCCATATTGAAGTGACTGAAAACCCCCGTACAGCTAACACTGCTTCAGGAGTCTCCAAATCATCCGTTGGTTTGTTTCGTCTCGCACATAGTGGAAGTAACAGCCTGAAGATTATGTTGTAACCAGATTACTTGAGGATTTATTGTCAATTATTGCATAAAGAGACAGTGGTATGTGTAGCTGGGATTAAAGCACAGTGGGGAGAGGGAATGCTGGGCTAAAGTATTCCGCACTATAAATCCATCAGCATTAGTACTGGCATAAGGGCCCAACATAGAGCTTCTAGTTTAGAGATTACATTTATCTGCATCTTGGGAGGCTGACTTTGTTAAGTGATGTCATTTGATACTGGTGTCCCCTTTGGATTTAGTGAGTCATTATTTATGATCTCTGCATACATATAAAATGAATGACACCTTCCCTCCAATTCCTCCCCAGTTCTTGCCATTGGAAATGTCCACTGTTCAGCAGCAGAAGGAACAGCCTGGGCAAAGCCTCATTGCTCTGCATCCACCAGCAGCTGGGAAAAAGGATGTTACGGTTATGTCCCTGTAGTGGGTTGGAACATAGTTGATGGACAGGCTTTTAGATCAATCACGCTTCTCGCAATTTACATATTTAAACCACGTGGAAGGTTAGGAATTTCCTTTTGTTTCGGCTCGCCTGTCAGGAGGTGGGCAGAGGCCTCTGGGCCGCTGGCCCGGCCCTTTCCCCTGCTTCCCCCAGCGCAGCGGCGCGGGCCTGGGACGCTGGGGGGAACCGTTCTGGAGCCGTGGGCAGCTGAAATCCAGCTCTGAGCTGCTGTGCAGCCAGGAGCGCGCGGCGCTTCTGGGGACCAGCGGGCCTTTCCCCCCCTGCCCTCCTCCACACGGTCCAGCAGCCGGAATTTCATCTGAAGCCGCCGTGACCCCGCGCTGGAGCCGGCGGGAGCTGGCAGAGCCTCTTTGCAGCCAGCACAGCTCGCGCTGAACTCAAGAACACACCATGCAGCCAGCAGCGTAAAAGGAGCGAAGCTTTCTCCAACGTAAAGCCTGAACAAAACCAACTCCTCAAGATGGCGACTCTAAGGCCAGGAAAGAAAGAGAAAGTAGGTCACATGGGACGGAGCTAAAAATGGCGGTGGGGAAAAAAGGTGGAGGCGCGTTTTTTCGCACGTAGCTTAAAAATGCTTTCTGCAGGCCGTGTTAAAAACTGTAATATCACAAACTGTATGTCTCTTTAATCCATGGTTTTTTAAGTACATGGGGAGATAAGGAATTCACGTGTGGCATGTGAAGATGTGAGAAGCGCCTATGCCAGGCTATAAAGAAGCAGTGAAAGGCTTTTAGAGATATGTGAAGAAGAGAGCCTTTGTTTTTGGGCCAGAATAACTCATCCTTAAAAAGACTAAAGCCCCATCTCTATTGGGCCCATCACTGCAGTATGAATAAACGGTAAGATTTTCATGGGAGAAGTATTTTTTCACTTCAGTAGATTGTTCCCGGGCGGACTGCTGAGTTGTGAAAAATTCCATCTCACAACAGAAGAAACTCTTTTCCCTAAGCATAACAAGGACTTTTAAGAACTGTAACACTGACCAAATCCCATGTTTGTTATCCTTTGTGCGAGCTGGGTAAAAGGGGAGAGTGCTGGAAGAGAGGGGAGTTTAGCTTTAATGTCTTATTATTTCTTTTTACTTTTAATTCTGTTAGTAATAAACTTTCTTTATGTTGTAATTGCTCAAGCGTGTGCCTGTTTTGCCTTGCAGGTTTTCAGTTTTCCTCAATATAATCTTATTTCCCCTTATGAAAAATAACAGATTTTGTGGGGCTTGGTGCTTAGCCAGCTTAAACCACGACAGTCCCTTATCAGATCTGCTGCTGCTCCTGTACCTGGCCTGAAGCCTTCCCTGGACAAGCAGCTCAGGACTGAGCAGCAGACAAGCCTGGAAGCAAAGCCATGGCCAAGCTGACTCATAAAAATTGGTGGTTCTGGGCCTGTTTCTCTAAGCATCAGCAAGCTCAGTCGTCTGCCACTCAGCTCTGCAAAATCCTGGGGGAAAACCCCACATGCGTAACGTTTTGAGGACTAGGTAAGGGAACAGTTGGAGGGCAGTGGAAGGAAACCAGAAATTCAGAATTCCTCTTCTGAAACATTAATAATCTGACTAAAACAACTCGCTTGGATTTTAGTATTGCAATCATTAAGCCTTTGCAGGACCCACTCAGTTTGGGTGAGAGGGCTGTTTTTATCCATAAAAGCTGATTTATGGGATAAATTGTGCATGGGGAACAACCTGTGTGAGCTCAAGTTCCAACAAAGGCACAGGCTTGGCAGTGCTCTGATGCCAGAGGAGACACAGCACCTGGAAATCATTGAACATCAAGGTTCTGTGGCTGCTGGAATTCCAGGACTGCCTCATCTTGAGTGCTGCCAGCCCAGCTGATTTGTCCTGCGTGCACTGGGGGAAAAGCAGTGCACAGTTTTTAAATTGCAGTTTCACTGCTGTGTAATAACACTGGACTGAGCAGAACAAATAAAACCAATGTGCTGCCATGGACTCGGAGAGGTTCCAGCTCTTGAACTCTCACTAGCAGACTCCTGCAAGCAACCTGTTGATTCCTAGGATTTATTTTTTTGGACACAAATCTCCCTGTATTTTTGTAAATTTGAGCAACTGCGTCCAGTTCTTTGAAAAGACGTTTTTAATAGTGTGGTTAAGCAAGGCATTGTATAAAAAATGCAAACAAGAGAAACAAGCACTTCAGAGAAACACTTGCAATTCTAACTTCATTGTTTTCCAGGGAATTCCAGCAAGAATTAATTTATTTGTTTAACACCTTAACACATCCAGAAAACACACTGCCCAGCAAGTTTTGGCAGTCTGCAGTTTTTGAAGAAATTGAAAACCCAGTTTGAGAAGGTCCTGAGCAACCTGCTCCAGGTGAGCTTGCTCTGAAGAGGGGACTGGGCAGGTCAGTCTCCAGATCCAGCCTCAGCCACTCTGGGACTCTATGGACATTCCTTCTTTGGAGATGCAATAGAAAATTTGCAGGACACAGGGTCAAAATCTGACCAGGAGTGCCTGCTGACAGCAATGGTGACCCCTGTCCATCTGAGCCCTCACCAGAGCCTCACTGCCTCCAACCCGCACTTGCAGAGTCCTCTCCTGTCCCAACACAGAGCTGCAGCAATGACCAAAAGAAAAAACAAAGTCACTCACTCTTGTTGACATCAACTTCACTGTAAATGACAGGGACATATGTGACAGCTGTGACTATGCTGTCCCTATTACCTGCTCCTAAAGCCCACAGATGGCCTTATTTATAACCCCTACTCCAGCTGTGTATCATATTCTAGTGACCGTTGTCCAGAGATATTTTACTCTTTTCCTGTTTCTTCAGGTCTAAGATGATAAAGGAATAAACTGAGCCCTTGAGTTACTACTACATCAAAAATTCAGCTTGACCAGAAGCCATTAGACCAGTGATTTCCACCTATCCTGAAAAAACCTGAAGACATTCACCTGTAACAATCTTCACCTGCATTTAAGATACTTTAACAATCCTGAGAAAAGCATGGCTGAGAATGAATATTAATTATGTTGACAGAGATCTTGATATTTAGAATATCACATCAGCACTTCCCTTCCCTTACAGAATCAGTAGATTCATTAGAGGGTTTTTATGTCCTCTTTAAATGACTGGAATTAGTCATTGATGTAGGCATGATACCAGACTTCCTGGGTTTATGTTCTCATTAGGAACAATCAATCCTGATCATTCCACTGGGAGGGTGATCCATGTGGTGAGCAGCATGCAAAGTGCAATGCCACTTCCTGGGGACCTGATCAAGACTGTTTCAATCCCTCTACTTTTCCCACACCCCCAGTTCCTTCTTTCAACCCACACCTTTCACTTTACTGGCAGAATCATAAACTCCATCCTCAAATAAAGCTCAACTTGCTGCTGCTGAGAGTCATTAGTGCCCATTTAGAATTCAGAGGGTTGGCAAGTAACAGGCACAAAATGAAGACTTTAATTCCTAACAAACGAAATTCAAGCAAAACAGATTAAAAAATAAAAACCAAGGTAAAAAGACAGCTGTGAACTCTGCTCAAGATCCCATCCACCCCTGAACACATGACCAGCAGTGGTTGAAATCAGTTGTGAAATTCTTCCCCTTTTCCGAGTGCTACCTTATCTGCTTCTAATTATTACAGTTAAATGTAGAAAAGTTTTAACAGTAAGCTTTAAACATCCTTTTAAAGATAACTTGATAGAGATGAGATCAGGAAAAGAAAGAATTAAATACGCTTTCTGTCTTTTCCAATCTGCATTGATTTTCTACCCAGTGCCCTGGCCTTTCATCCTCCTTTGTGACTGTTCAAGAAGGTTCATTAACAAGCATCTTCAGAAAGAATAAGAAAAAAGGATGGAAAATACGATTGCTAGAAGATTGAAATGCATCTCTATGGCTGGCCAGGCATTCGGGGGAAAGGGATTCTTACAAGACAGGGATTTCTATGTTGTTCATGAAAGATAACTATTTCAAAGGTGTTTTGTTTGTATTTAATTCAAGAGCCGATGCAGAAACTTATTCAGGATATTCTCTTTGATAATTATGTGAGAGAAATTTGCAAATCTGAGCTGGAACGTGCCTTCCTGATGAGAAGGTTCCCAAATGATACACAATTACATCAAAGACTGAGTCAGTCCCTGGTTTCTAGAAACTCTGGGAGATCCATGAAGACCTGGTGCATGTGGAACTCAATCCACAGGCTGCACTGTAAACCAGTTAAAATAAATGGTGTCACTACACCTAAAGATCTGTATGGGTTTATGAGTAAAGGAACTTTGGTTCGGCTCACTATTGCCAGCAAAACTATTTTAATTTTCTTTCTTTGCATCTTTTTTCTTAAACAAAGAAAAGGAAAAAACTAAAACAAAGAACATCTACAGCTCTGTCTCCTCAGCAGTGACACTGTGCTCTCACCAACTCCTTTGTGCATCCTCCTCCTTCAGCATTCCCAGTATTTCATTCTGTTCAGTCATTTTTACAAGGCCTTTCTCAGGTGAGCCCTATGGAAGGCACGTTTATCCTCCTCGATATTTTTCCAGCACATGCACCAGGAGGAGCCAAAAGCAGCCTTGTATTTTCCCAGGATGGCCACGTTCTGCTCCTTTATTGTTCAGCCAAACAAATAATCCAAGAGTGCAAGGAAACACCACAGTCAGGAGAGGAGAGACACAGCATGAGTCAGAAAATTCACATGGACACGTACATGGCCACATATGAAAAAAGTTAATATATTATGGCTGAAAATAGGCTGTCATTGAGCATCTGGAATTTTCATTCCTTTTTCATAGTCACAGACCAGAAATTCCCATCTCTGCCTTCAAAGGATGCCATTAAAGACCTATAAGATGGCAGTCTGTGGGAGCCAGTGAGCCTTGTACCCTAGTTCTGTTCCCCTGATTGGTCCCTGCCTCTGTCCCAACGCCATTCCAGAAAGCCCCTCTCTCCTCGTTCTCCCATTGGCCCTGTCCCCTTGTCCCTGCCTCAGTTTCTCTAGTGGTCCCTTACCCCAGCCCCGCCCATGTACCGCCCCTGTGCCCTCAGACCATTGGTCCCTGATGTTCTCCCCGCCCCTGTATAAAAATCCTGGACCTTCCAACGTTCTTGTCTTTGCCTCTGGAGCCCTTGCCAGGTAGTTTCAATAAATCTCCTCCGCGGAACCTATGCAAAGACCCTTCCTGTCTCTTTGCCGTCGGTTTGTCAAAGAAGCCAGCCAGGACGTGAGCAACCCCAGCCACTGGCAAATGACAGCAGTCAGCACACACCACTGAGCCAGGAAGGGATAGAAATACTATGAAAGATTCAAGAACCATCACAATTTAAACTGACATTCCTGTTCGCAGCAGGAGCTAGTTTCCAAACAATAATATTCACTGAAAATTGCAAAAATCTATTGGCAGCCATGTTGGTTGGCATTTGGATTGCCATCCTACCATGCACCAGTGAAACAAGAAGGATTGAGAAGAGCTGAAGTGACTACGTGTGCAAGGGACATAAACATCCTAAAGATTCCAGCTTGCACTGCAATCATTAGGATGGTAATATTTTTACTAAAACCAACTGTGTTTTCACCCAAACAGTGCAAAAAGCAGCCACAGAATATCTGCCTACCCTTCCAATTAGGGAGAAAGTAGGTATGAGGCAGAAAATATTGTTTGGGTCATACTCTGCCTGACTTTTTAAGGTTGCCTGTATTCTTATTTGCAACTTCTTGGATTTGCACAAATTAATATATTTCTCTTAGCTAGAAAGATAAATAAAACGAAATTCATAAATATAGATTTATTTTCACTGACTGCCTCCGAAAGTGAAACATTTACTATTTCACTTATGTCACTTAATGCCTGTCTTAAATGCATTTTCAGGAGAAAACACATGCACATAAATAAATAAAATTTAGTCCCTTGGGCCCCCATGGGGGTCCTGATTTGGGACAACTATTTGTTGCGCTGAGCATGTTCAGGGTGTGGGCACTGATAAAACCAGGTCATGGTCCTCAAAAAATATATTTACTTTAGCAAGATTACAAAAGGATCATATAACTGGATTGAAGAAGTCTGAGCTAAAATTCTCAGTACAATGATCAGCAGTCATTCATGAGCTCTGACTGCATCAAATGCTAGTTTTCTTTCAGCATAGTATATTCTTTTCATTCACCCCAGTTTCTTTAATTACTAAGCTCTTCTAGGTAGTGGCCCTCAGGAATTTCTCACCCAGCTTTCCCTGCAGTCCAAAAGCACCACGGAATCACATCATATTAGCCAAACCCTAGGAAAATGCCATCATCTCCATTCCAATGGAAACAGATTTTAAGCTATCACTTCTGAAAAAAAAAAGAATCCCAATTCAATATATGCACTAGACTGCATTCTTTATGTCAGTGGCAGAAAGGGCACCAAGGATGACTCAGAATAATATTTTTTTCTAATTTAACTGCTAGAGAAGTGCATTCTCAGCTAGGCTCTCATAGATTTACTCTATTTAACTTTGATGCCTCTCCAAGTGCTTGTATCCACAATGAGACTGTTCTTCCCCATCCTAAACCAGCTCATCTACTTTGAATTTATAAAGCAGGGAGAAAACAGCCTCACCTGCCACAGCGGGGTCCTGTATCGTTGCCAGGTACTCTTATGTGTCAGATAATGCACATTTAATAGGTATTAAACACATGGAAAAAAGAGAGCAGAGAAACTTAATTAACACTCTCTAAAACAGTAGGGTGCCTGCTGCATTTTAGGCCTCTGAGGTGCTACTAAAATAATAACTACATATATGCAGGGGAAAGCATGTAGGTGGGAATGAATGAATGAATGAAAGGCGATGTACAGACACAGGAAATAAAGTAATTAATTAATAATTCAATCACATGGTGAAATAGTGGCTTTATCACCACAGATGCTGAAAGGATGGCAATGCCTTTACTGGCATGCACCAGTCTCCTGTCATCTGGGCAACTGGTGATTGCTCCACATCACCTGCAACACCTGGGTATCAGAAATCCAGGGAAAGCCTGATGCCTGTTCCTGGTGAGAATTGCCATGGGGAGCCAGGAACAGAATAGAAATCAGAGCTTCAAGGACAGAGACACATCAATGTCCCTTGTTCTACCATGGGAATGCAATAAAACCAAACCAAGTATGTCTGTCACTGATGTGAAGAAGTAAACCATGTAATTGCATGGTGTGATCCTTAAAGAAACTGCACCTCTGCGGCTGTTTAAAGGGAAGACACATTCCTGAGATGTGCCACAGGAAGCTGAAAATCCCAGATGCCATTATTTTCTCCCCCAGCATTGTCATGGTGCCTGAGTTATGGAAAAGTCAAGGCTCAAGGTTGTCATGACAAAAATTCATCCACCTTTGAGTCTTAGTTTTTTAAGAAACAAGTAAAACCTAAATACTGGGGATGAACTCTGAATCTGAGCTTTAAGACAGGGAAAGGGAAAAGGCTTTATTAGTTTGCATAGCCCATGTTATCAACAAAGCAGATGGATTAGCACTGATAAAAGTTCAGGGTCTGATTCTCTCTATGGCAAACCAGAGAACAGCACTACAGATTTACATACTCATTGCTAAGGTAAAGATTATTCATGGTCTGAAGAATGAGGGTGCCCTGAGTTCACACCAAAGGCCGCTGTGCACAGCAGTCCCAGTGCTACAGGGATCCAAGCACTCATCCTTCTCCCATCCCTCAGGAATCACACATATGATCTCGCACTTGTTGCCTAAATAGAACATTAGCTGGACTTCGGACAAAAAAATGACTGGTGGGGTTCTTCCTTCGTTTTTAAAAAAGAGGTGTGAGATTTGTGAAGTAAATTCTCATGTAGGACCACCTGGAAACTCGCTATGCATTGGAAAAAGGCCCTCACTGACTGTAGGCAGAGACTCAGGCACGTGATCCCACTTGGGTAATGTGGCCAATTAATTTAATTGGTTTTTAGCAAATTACACTTAAAGATGGGACCCTGGCTAGTGTGACTAAATCTGTGCCAACATTTGTATCTACAGACACAATTCTCTGTTGCCTGTCTTTTTTACAGTTCTTTTCTGTATGTCTGCTTCTTTCTTACCTCTTTTTGATTAAAAGTATTGTACAAAATATACTGGATGGTTGTTTTTTACTCACATGCAATTGGAGAGGTACAATGAGTTGGCAGAAAATATTCTCTGATATATCACTTGATAATTGATTTAAAATATTGTTAAATAATTCAGCATTCAGACATGCATAGCTGCAGTAGTAAAAAATGTAACCTTGAAAATTATTCAGAAAGAGCTGTCTAAAGTCACAGCAGTTATAATACATAAGGAATATATGCAAAGACAGTAGTTTATTGGGGTTTTCAAGCACTATATTTGTAAAATTTTTCAGCCCCTAGCACAACTACTCTGTTGCATTAGCTACCACATATTCAAAATGTGATAACAGATGTTTTATTCCAAACTGAAAAGAGGTTGCTTAATGTGTAACTATGAATACATAGAGAGCCACCTCTTCCTAATGACACATGCTTCAATGGAAAGGCTCATTAGTCACAAAAAGCTATTGAAATTCACCAAAAGAATGGTGCAAACAACCTCAGTAAACTTAATCAAACCACAAACTCCACTTTAGAATTTGAAATCCAGAATAATCTGATTTTCATACATTTATACCCATTTTTTCATAATATGATCAGAGTATTCTCCCACCATTTTTTAAAGATGATAAAATCCCCAAAATTATAAAGACAACAAGAACAAAAAATGCAACTATTAGTTTTCTGAAACAAAATGCTTTCTGCAAAATTGAAAAATTCTGCAGGATTTACCAATTTTGACAAATTTCAGTTCAAGACAAAGCAGTAAGACAGAAACATTTTGATTGCCAGAGTGAAATAAGTCCTCTCTGTATTCAAGTGACATCTCTGTTTGCTTTTTATGCTATTTATTGCATAACTTAATTTCAAAGCTAAAGGAGATGTTCCACTCTGACACACTGTTTTTCAAAAGGGGCATTTTCTGAGGTCTGTGATTTTGAGTGATGCTGACCAAATCCTCTGTCATGTCTTGTTACTCATCTGCCAGTTGTCTCTTTTTTTGTAAACTTGAAGGCTTTTGGGGCCAGAAGAATGACTCATTCTTTCTTGTGCAAAGCCACATAAAATGTGCCTTTGATGTATGGCTGGAGCTGTGCTGCAAGGAACTGCCCCAGTGCAAATAAATAAATAAATAAATAAATAAATAAATACACTTTTCCTTTCCAAACTCTGTAAATCTTGGCCAGCATGTATTCTAAGGAACCTGTTGTTCACTGGGATGATAGAAATATCAATTTAGTCCAAAAAGAGAGCCCCAAGTTTTCCACAATTATAGGAACATTCCAGCACCTAAAGTGGGAGGTTAGGTTTCAGAATAGCCCTTACTGTATTCCTGTTGACCAGATTTCTGCCAGAAGGATTCAGGGAGTTGTTTCACTCCTTGCACTGCACAGGAGAATGATTTCTGAAATACAAATGGCTCTGGACTCCAAAGGGCCACACAACTTTTGGTAGGGAAACCTGTGTCTATGCTGTCTTATTTTAATTTTTGCACACATTTCTCCCCTTCAGATAAGAATCAATATACCCTATTTAACAGGACATGTTAATTAATGTAAACTTAATATATTCTTTGGAGTGACAAACCTGCAAGATGGCTTTTCTTGTTTTTTTTCTTCTTCCTTGCTGTGGAACTAATTCTGTTTCTCTCTGTCAGAGTCACAACACTAGGAGAGTACCTTAATAGGGTTTTTGAATGAACAGTGTTCATAAGCATCAAGCAGATTTGCACAAAAGGGAATATCTGCCTCTTTCTTGTCAAACCTTTGAAGTGTGCTGCTTCAGAATCTTAAAGGATGAGAGGAAGGGAAAGAGAGCCACAAGAACTGTGAACTTTGATGATGCACATTTGGTACTATAGCTTCTCTCAACCTCGCTTGGCTTTAGAAGCTGCACATTTTTAGAGAGGTTTTTTTTTTTCCCATACAGAGAGGCACACATGTGCCTAGAGTTTCATTGCAACTGCTAGGGAAAGCTTTAGATTGTCCTTATCAGACATAATCCCAGATGAGAAAACAAAGTTGCACATTAAAAAGAAGCTGATAAAACATTCCCCATGCCACGGAGGCAGCAGCAGTGTGCAGCTGCTGGCTTCTGTTTCAAAAGCTCTTCATGAGCACACTTATCAAAGCAGCCTGTCTGAGAGCTGGGGAGGATTATTCTGTGAGCATTTCAGGTGACCTGCTCCTGCAGAGTTACAGGGATTGCAGAAATTAGAACATGTGCATTAAGAGATGCCCTGCAGAATTGAGAGTCACTATACGAAAACTACAGAAAGATGGTCTAGTATCATTAGTTCATCCAACTAAAATGACTTCAATTTTAATAAAATACAACTCAGAATTCACTGGCAGGGAAAGTGGTTGAAACCCCAGTTGTTTTCCAGCAGTTATTCTTTCACTGCTGCCCAGACCTGTCTCCCAAGTCCTTGTTTGCAGCCCAGGGAACACCTGGTTCCTTAGAAGTTTCCAGAGTTAATAACCTGGAAAACTCAAAAACTTAATTATGCACATGGACTGGTCACAGACACCATCCATTACCCACACATGGAATCAGACAATGTTGTTTGTGGGCAGGCACTAAACCCCTCTGTGTCGTGCTGTCATCACTCCACCAAGCATTTGGTTTCTGTGGATTTGCAAGGCAACATTCATCTTCAAAAATCTTAATAAAACCCAACACCTTTGGGATCAGCACTGCCAAAGCTGCACAGGCTGAGCTGGAAGAATCCACCACTGTTGACTGTGGAAAAATGTATTGTGATGGGGAAACAAAATATTTTTGGCTCCCAGCAGTACCTTGATGACTGCAGAGCCAGGTCAGGTCCCCACTTGACTGATACCTTCCTAAATTCTGCAGTCACCTCCTGATGGTGTCAGTTCCTAGCAGACTCCATTATGGGAAACTCAGGGAAAAAAGGATGGCAGGATCACTCCATCACTCAAAACTAACGGGGTAACAGGCTCTTTTTTCCTAAAAATGGTTTAGTGGTTCTTTTTCCTCACTCATTTGATTAAGATAGTCACAGTCATCAGAACAGAGTGTCAGCTACCAGCTGGTACCAACAGGAACAATTATCTTTTGAAAACACCACTGACGTTATGGCTTTGCACAACTGTCTGTCTGTCCTTGGTGTGTTTAACAAATGCTTATTCAGACTGATACTGACTATATATTTCTGCTTTACTGCTGCTTTTGATTTGACAGCTGCTGGCAATTCTGCTGCTGGTTTATTTATCTGTTGTACCCCTGCTGTTTTTTCCAAAAGCACCACTTCCACAGAGTGCCAGGCAGTTCAATATAACCTGCCTCAATCAACTTTCCTATTTTCTTTTCTTCCTTTCAATAGTCCTAAAGTCCAAGGCACCCATTTTTCAACTTAGGACATCTTTCAAGGGTAGTACATAGTATTTTTTAAGGACACTACAGTGCTTTACCTGCACAGGAGAGGCAGGGAGGGGCACCCAGTGCACAGGAGAGCCAGAAGCAGCTCAGTGACATTTGTTTTTCTTCTGTACCCTCATGTCTCTGCAGCCATCCATGTTCAGATAAAGAAATACCATAAATGCTGCCTTTAGAAGCCCAAGCTTGCAAGCAAAACCCACCCCAATCAGCTATTTATAGCAGGACTGTGGCATGACAATATCTAATCTGTGCCTTCATTCTCTCTTGCAAATCCCAAGGCTCTTCAAAAGAACCACAGGATAATGACAATATGGCTGCCCACGAGTTCCCACTTAAAAATTGAAAAAAAAAAAAAGAAATTAGATTTTCAGCAACACAAACATCCTGTAATCCATTACAGTGATTTGAGCATTATGGTAATTAAAATTGCACCATTTAGCTTGCACAAACAAAAGTTACAGACTATCAGGGACTATTATGCCACAGCAATATCCATTCATCTGAGACCAGTTTCTTTTTCCTGTTGTTTCTTACAAGAGCAATTTCTTTTTCAGCAAATGAGTACCAGTTATACAGACAACAATTTCTCCACTTGTATGCTTTGACTTAACTCCTGTTAAATCCATAAGATTTAGGAACAAGTTTAGGTCAAACACAAAACTAGATAACCATGTGCACAAGTTCCTGTGAGAATGCAATTCTCAACCTGTATTTAAAGAAATGGGTTTTTTTTAGTATCCAGGGATTCAAAGACATTTTAAGTCTTTTTTTCCATGCTGACATAATGGGGCACAGTGGTAGTCAGGACTGAATAAGGACAAAACTCTTCTTCACAGTTGCAGTCTCAGTGTTTCGCTGTCTTAGCCTTCCCTATATCCACGGACAGTTTAGTCATAGGGTAACTTCCTTGGGCTGGGTAAAAACATGAGTTTTGCATCAGAAAAAAAAAATACTATTTTAACCTAGTTCAATATTCAGCTACCACGCTCCTTTTGAAATTTAGAAGCATGGAGTCATTCAGGTTTGGAAAGACCTCCAAGCTCATCAAGTCCAACCTTCCACTGAACACCACCATTAAATATCAGTCTGATACAGAAATGGCACCTTGAGGATGAACAGCCCCCGAAGTCCAGGGTGAAATGG
This sequence comes from Oriolus oriolus, assembly GCA_013400235.1. NCBI lineage: Eukaryota > Metazoa > Chordata > Aves > Passeriformes > Corvidae > Oriolus > Oriolus oriolus. Next base: position 1,047,037 of record VXBT01004371.1, read on the forward strand.
ATTTCAGTCTCGGCTGAAATTTGTTTTGTTCCTCATACCTGAATCTCCTTCTGTGCCTTCAGGATAGAAGAACATGCAGGGACTGCTCCAGCCCCTCCAGCAGCTGAACCAGCCCCCTGGGGCTGCATTTTTAATGCATATCCAATTCTTCTTGTTCCTCACAGCCAGGTCTTGAAAGCTGCAGCTTTATCACCCTTAATGGCTGCTGACAGCTCCATTAGTTGGACCTCAAGACCATGTACTTCATATGCACCGTGTATGTTTGCCACAAAAATCCTATAACTGATTATGCCCTGTTTATCTGATTTACATGCATTTGCTCTAATTATATAATTACACCAAAACACAGCTATTGCCCAAAGGATAATCTGTCCTAAGATATTACAGAGAAAACAAAGACCATCATAAAACTGATCTGCTTTGGCTTAGAATTTAGGGACTGAAAACTGATTACAAGGAAACTGAAGAAGCAAGAATGATATTTTTTTCCATATCTTAGTGGGCTTCAATTTCAGACTTTTTACCTTTTCATATTTTCACTGTGTGCACATGATAAAGGCAAGGGACAACTGCAGAATGTCCAGCTCTGGCAGCTCTTGGCACCAAAAATGCCAATTTCCACCAGTCTGCTGATGCTCCCCCCAAGGACCATCTTCCTATCCTTCGTGATCAGAATATCCCACTTTCCACACTCCCAGATTTGGACCCTCTAGTTCAGAAGTTCCATTTTTACTACTCTTTGCAATTTCAGCCAAACAGATGAAAAATCCATTCATCCCTCCCACTATTATATGACTTTCTTTTCTCCTTTCTAAAGCAGAAAATAGTAAGTTACAAAAAAATTTTAAAATAATGGAAGGGTAGAAGATTGTTTCCCCTCCCACTCTTAACACAGCTCTCCAATCTGCACGTGAACAGGGGGAAATCTTGCAGAACTAAAATGCAAGTTCTGCATTTTGATCCCCAAAGCCACGTGCTCCTCCTGTTAGAATTTGCTGGAAGGCAGCCCCAGCCTCTTTGCTTTTAACAGCACAAATCTTCATCCACAGGACACCAATCTCCCAGCAAGAACTGGTGATGTTAAACAGCTGCAACTCAACCCTGCTATTCTATAGTGCTTAATCAAAAATCACTGAAATCAAGAAGAAAAGAAGCTTTATAAACTTTCTTGGTCTTTGGATCTATCACTTGCATGATGAAGTATCAAATGCGATGAAAATAAATGAACATTTGTTATGTGGCTGATTGTTTCTTTTCTTTCTCCTTTTCCTCTCTCAGAACCACACACATCTGACATTTCTATTAGGCTGCTGAATATTTGTGAAGTCAGAAGCATCAATTTTTCAGACTTGACAGTCCAGTATATGATATTTTTCAGTGTAAACAAATAGAAAATATTTCTATTGCCTCTTTATCCAGGCACCTCAAATGCCACTCTGGTTCCAATAATTTATCAAATACAGACTCTGGAAAGAGTTTTTGTCTCAGATTCAGAGTCTGACAATGAAAGCAGGGTGCTCAATTCCTCATTTCATGCTTACCAGGGTTTCTGTGTAGAGGCATATTGTTGATAAAAATAAGAATGTAGCCTCTTTTCCCTTCAATCAATCCTGACAGGAGTAACACGTTCATTGCAATAATCTGCAAACATTTACTGCTAATTTGTTTGTTCACTGGATCACATGAAACAGCAAAAATGCAGAAATGGGGAATTCAGGGTAACTCATCCACATGAGCAATGTTTTGTTTGTTTGGTTGGCTTTGTAATGAGCTCACCAAAACTCATAAGATGCAGATGAGTTTAATTAAAGCCAAAGGAGCAATGAGATTAAGCACAAAGTGGGGTTTACAAATCTTGAATAAGTCAAATCATTAAACATTTATTTGCCTGAGATTACGCAACTTTGGCATGGAAATACATGGGCCTCACCTCATTCCATCTGTGTATTAGGATTTTTTAATCTCTCTGCAGCACTGTTTTACAGAACCTGCCTTTTATAGCACCTCTCAGTGCTGTAAAAAGCTGCACAAAATGAAGTCCAAACTTCCACAGGAAATGTGGAGGCAGAAGATGGGACTGCAGGGATTCAGCCTCCCTGCATCCCCCCAGTGTCCCTTGCCCAGCGGCAGCACAGAAATGTCCCCTGCCCAGCACAGCAATGCCTCATATATTGCCAGAGCCTTTATTTTAGAAGGCATTTCAGTAATTTTCAGATTATTTGAAAATAAGAGTGTTACACATATGTCACTATTGGTTCTTTCCGAGGCCTCCATCCAAAGAGAGTGATCAGAGCTTGGAGCCAGGGGCAGTTCATTCCTCACAAAGGCCGGAGGTTATTTTACCTGCCCTCACACAGGACGGGAGCATCTTGCACAGCTGTTTTCCTCTGCTGCAGGGTGTGCTGGCGCACTTGGTCATCAGCCTTACCAGGGCTGTGCCTCCAGTTCTGCCTCACACTGATTATTTCAGTCAGACACAGCCACTCCCCTCCTTTTGACTGGGCTCCAGTGTGAGCAGGGAACACCTCCCTCCCTTAAATACCAAAATCCCTCCACATCCAGTTCTGCAGGGGAGCTGCAGGCCATGGGGAAGGCTGCAAGACTCTCGATGAGCTACAGCCTTCCCAGGAGGAAAGGCAGATTGCTCTTGGACAGGTGAATATGTGCAAGAATTACAATGACACCCTGTTTCTGGTCCAAAATGCCACATCTCATGCTCGGACATTTACATGAAATTGGTTTCTTCCAGACTAGCTACTGGATTTCAGCCTTGGACATTCCACCAGGCATGGACTGGGATAAATGCAGTAAAAACTGGGATACCCACCAGTGAACCAGCTACTCAGCATGTGTGATACCTGCATGCTGCCAATGTCTTGGATCACCCATCCTTGCAGAAATTATTATGGTTTAGCCACATTCTTGGTTAAACTCCTGCACCTCGCTCCGAGCTGGATTGATTTTCTCTCGGTTTTGCTTCTGTACTCCCTCCACCTGTTTCCCTTTGCTTTTACTCTTTCAGGTTTCTGAAATGAAAGAAAGGAGCAGCAAATTTCACCATGGTTAATTTCTAACCTTTTAAAATGTTCCCGTTTAAAGTATTTACAGACTTTTAGAGTTGCCAGCAATGATCAGAGTGAGACTAAGAAGTGTTATTTCTTCTTCTGAGAAAGTTACTGAGCCTGGGAGCCCCAAAATTCATTTCATTACAGAACATGTTGATAAAATTACTCCAAAATTTCCCTTGTGGTGGTGAGCAAAATTAACTGTATTTTATATGACAAAAACATATTGTTTTTGCAAACTTCATATGCAAAATATCGCTCACTGATGAGATAAAAATTCTGCAGTGTCATATCAAATCAACAGAGCCTCCAGAAGATTAGTTTATATCCCACCTTGAAAGATAGTATTTCTACATTTAGGCCTCAAAATCATTGTTGGGGTTTTAGGAGTTCTCCTTTTGTTTTTCTTTTTCTCGTAATGAATTTTCCCCATACGTATTGCTAAGAGACAATAATTACCGGGTACTTAAGAGAGACAAAACGACCTGGCCACAGCTCAGGGGAGGGGTCCAGCTGGCTGCCCTCTTTTACCTGGGGTTTTCTCATGTGGGGCAGAGATGCCACGAGATCTGGACTGGGAAAACGGGGTTGGGAGCAGCCCCAGCCTCTTGTGCTCTCGGCGGTCAGAGGGGAAAAGAAGTTGAGGTCGCTGTGGGGAGAATCTGCCATCACTGCAGGCTCCTGCCTTCTGCTGCCTTCCTTCTACTGTGAGTGGAAGTGCTCGCTGGAACAACAGCTGCACGGGGACCCTATTTAACACCCTACCTCACTAAAAGAGGGACATTTTCACCATCTGTTCGGGTGCCTCAGCGGGACCCCCTGGGATCCCAAGCCCGCCTTTCCCTGCCCCGCTGGGAGCCGGGCCGCGGCTGCCCTGCCCCTGCTGTTCCTTTGCCACTGCTCCGAGCCTTCGCTGCCCTGCAGCTNCGCCATTGCCGCGTGAGGGCTGAGCTCGCTCCGCAGCGCCCCCTGCCGGCGCGGGGGAACCATCGCACCCGCCCTGCGGAGGTGAAGGGTCCCTGGGTTCTGGTTCTGTTCGGTGTCACTGCCACAGTTACTGTTGTTTGCTTGCCGTGTTATATATATATACACATATATATATTAGTAAAGAACTGTTATTCCTATTCCTCATATCTTTGCCTGAAAGCTCCTTAATTTCAAAATTACAATAATTCAGAAGGAAGGGGGTTGCATTTTCCATTCCAAGGGAGGCTTCTGCCTTCCTTAGCAGACACCTGTCTTTCAAACCAAGACAATCATATTTGTTTAAAAGAGTTGTTTTTATTGTGTGCAGCTTTAAGAGACCAACACAGGTGCTATGAATCTCTAAATTTTTGTCAAATTCTGACTTGTGTGTGAAAAGTCTCATATCAGGTACCATAAAAAGCCTAAAAAGCCTATAATGGTGTTTTAAGTGATTGCAAGAACCATTTTAATGTTTAACTAACCAGTAATAACCCCATCTAATCATACAGGTAATTCTTAGTTCTATCAATCAGTGACTTCCTTCATATACCAGAAAATCCTTAATATCCTTATTGTTATTTTCATCTTCTAGTGCAAGAAGTTCCAGCAAAGAGGAATTGGATTATAGCAGAAGAAATTTTGCCAGACTGGTTCAAAATATTGAAATGGTTTATATTTGTCCAGGGTCTTCTATCCCAGAACTAAAAGCATTTTTTTCAGATATGAGTTAATTCTCCACACACTCTTCTGAGACAAAAAATTATTGTTAGTTGCTTCTACCAATATCCTGGATGTGACTGCAGATATATTCTTTATATAATCCCTACTTTTCTGTGGTTTTTCACTTAATTGGAAAACAAGCACTGGGGATACTCCAATCACATAGAGAACATATTATATTGTTTTCTTTTTTTAAGCACTCTGATATTCATTGCACATACTCTATGTTTACTTGCCGTAAAGAACTTGTTTCCTTAAATTAGTGAATATATTAAAAATACCTATAAAAAAGAACTTAATTTTTAGCTGCACATTTGAGCTTTGCTGCATGGGGAGTCTAAGAAATTCCCTAAGTCCTGCAAAGAGTAGTTGGGAATCTCCTGGGATGGGCTGAGCTTGCTGATGCCTTTTTAACTCAATTGAAGTTGTAGCAGTAGGCACTTTGCAGGAGCCTTGAATTACTGAAACTTCAACGGAGAAGTGGAGAAGTGCTGTGTTAAAGAGAGCAGAATCCAATTCCAGTCTCAAACTCAGAGTGTGCACATTTACTGAACATGGGGAAAGGGCAATTAGCCCAGAGCTGATAACATGCCCATTGATTTAAGTCCTGCTGGACTTGCAGGGCTGGGCTTTCCTGCAGTGACCTATTAGTTCTTCCTGGAGAATCCTTTCTTCCTCCTTCCCAGTGCTAGTTGAATTTTCCATTTAGAACTCTTCTTCTTAGTCACAATTCAAGAAAAAAAACCCCTAAACCTACAGAGAATCATGGTGTCCATGAGGTTGGGATTCTCTGGAGGTGATGCTGAGCCCACCTGGACTGACTCTGGCTGTGTCACTGTTGTGTCACTTGACGCTGGAAAGATCAGTGGTGAAGACACAGTTTTGACCAGCACAAATCTCACATTTGGCTTGCTGGGGGCCAATTCTGTGCTGGGGGAAATGCCACCTTTGTCAAAAATCAATAGCACCCTTCATCCCAGTGACTGACAGGAGCCAGTCACCCCCAGACTGAGGAAATGCACGGAAGAGTCTGGAAAAGAGCAGCAGCAGATGTGTAAGAGAAATCTTTGCAGAGCCCAGCACAGAGGCAGTTCAAACAGTAATTTACAGGCTGTTCATCCCCCTTCCATGCATATTTATGACACCAAAGATCATTAACACCTAATCTCTTTAGATGACTAACAAGCTTCACAGAATCCCAACTCTCCTCCAGATGATGTCTCAGGCAAAGCTGTTTACGACCTGAGGAGAAGCAGCTTTGCCACCTGAATGCTGTGTCCTACCTACTCTGTCTGTCAGAACTTGGGTTCCTGGGAGCTCTGCTGTTCCTCATCGATGTAATTCTAGAGATAACCTCAGCTAAACAACTGACCCCAGCGACCCGAGTGGTGGACCAGGAAGTATTTCCTCAGCAGTGATAAAATTGAGGTTGAGTTGCACCTAAGGGTACCCTGCACTGAAAATGTAGAAGATCCTGGGCAAAATACAAAGCACCGCTTTGGTTCTCTCCAGCATCAAATTTGTGCATTGCTGTGACGGCTTCTTCTACAAAATGGGTTGGGAACAGCAGCAAACCCAGCTGGTAAATAGAAAGGAAACTGAAAAAACTCATGGTTCTGATTCTGATTTGGTTTACTCTGTTTTTCCATTGACATCACTCCATTGAATCTCTGCTAATTGTGCTTTGCATCACTGCAAACAGGAGCCACAGGGGTGTGGAGGAGCCCTGCTGAGTCCTGTCCTTATCCTGGTCCACACAGTTCTGGGAGATTTGTTACACATTCAGTCCTCCTCACTGATGTTCTTGCTGGTCTCACGTTGCAGTGATTGCTACTTAAGAGAAAGCAAATCTTTTCCATGAAATTCTTTTATTTCATATTCAAATACTAAATGACAACTAGTTTCTATGAGTTCTATTGCATAGCATCTCTGATTTGCAAAAAGTGAATGTAGGCTCACAGCAGATACTTTTCTAAGAGTAGGATCACAATTTAATTAAGCTCTCTACTAACACATTCAGAGCAGAAACTCAAAGTGGTTCAGATTAATGATTCTGTTTTCACCGCTCTGGGAATTTCTTATGCCCTGCTGGTTTTAACTTCAAGTTTGTTATTTAAAAACCTTAATCAGGAGCTTGTATGGCACCTGATTAAGACTTTATTTAAATGGTCCTGCAGTAATTTCCACCTGAAAAGGATGGGGCCACACAGCTAACGCACTTAACCCAAGGTTTTGAATCAAGTAAGAGCTGTGGTGACAACCACATCTGAAATCAGAATCAAGCCCATACCGAGTCAAATTTTCCTGCTCCCACTTAAAATATTCAAGTCTGGACTAGCTCCCTTGAAGTTGATCCAAATTAAAAGCTGTGAAAGTAAGACCAGGTTTAATCTTTTGGTCATTCTATGAAGTATGACAAACACTCATTCTGCTGTGAAAATAAAAATAGAAATTAAAATACACCTCTCTCTTTCAAATATAGGTTACTGGTGTCAGTATGAAGAAATAAAAGCCCTGTAAAACTCCGTCAGAAGAGTTTGGGTCTGCTTAGTTCTTAGTTCACTTAGTTCTGCTGAACTAAAGTTACAAGGATGAGATCACTCACCTGCATTATACAAAGTTTTCATGAACTTCTCTACATGACAATGCTGGACAAACAGGTGGGTTTTCCAAAGAGCCGAAATGGTGCTACTAAAGAGATGCAGAAGCTGCATCTCTTTGATAGATGTTTCCAAATGTCCTAAAACAACTCATTTTTCCAAGCTATTCTACTTCAAAGCACCTTATAAATTTGCTAAGGATCAATAGGAGGAAAAAATTAAGCAAATATTACTTCAGGTATTTACAATTTGATTAGTTCTTTTAAAAGACATTAAAAATTAATACTGTCCAACTTGACTTGAATCTCATTCACCAGTGATTTCTAACATCAACCCCCAACCTAAATAATCTGTGCTCTCTGTGGGGCAGTGACAGGGAACACAGACCTTTTGAGCAGCTAGGTTGAAGCAGTGTTCAGTCAGAGCCTTTGTGCTAAGAAGCCAGAATAATAGACAAAATACCTATGGTTATTTCTAGCTTTATAATAAACCAGGTAAATTCGGCTGTTGCAACTGCCAACTGAGTACTTAAAAGGTAATTATAAACTGCATGAACCCAGTAATTTGTATGTCCACTGAAGGTGACTGTGTCATGGTGGTGAAAGGATACAGGAAAAGAAAATTGTTAATGGATTTATTGGATAGTTTCCCTGTGCTTGTGGAAGTCTGAAGCAGCTCTGCAGTTTGTACAGTAACTCAGCTGGGCTACTCTGGCTGCAGGTTTGTCTGAAATACAATCTACGTTATTTCTTCTGGGTGAACACAGGAATTGGTTGAAAGCTTTCCTACAGATCTTTGCTTCACCAAATAAAACTGATTTACAAAAATCAGAACACATGATAACAGATCAGATTGCTCAATCTTCTGTGTGGAAAGTTATTGTTAGAAATGATACAAAGTTTAAATTTTTTTATGTAGCTTTAGTCAGTTTTGTTTGCCTTTGCCCCAGGGGAAGGGAATTGAAGTATCTTTTCAGGGGACTGTTCCACCAGGTCTGATGAGCTTAACACCTCAACAGACTGGGAGTAGCACAGAAGATACACGAAAGATAACAACCACTGACGACCATTAACGACCATCAGCTCCAGACATCACCCCTGGCATGGCTGGAAACACCTGGTCTGGGAAAAGAGAGATAAGAATGAGACCCTAGTTAGCATCGGAGGCGAAGAAATCCATATCCAATAGGAAACCAAATACTAAGAACTGCGCAACTTGGGACCGATGAACACTGAACCACTGAATTTCTATGGGTTTTGACTGTATAACGTTTGTGAAAAGTCTAGTAAAATCCATGTGTCATGGAATGATTTTCTTTGCACAACCCGGGCTGTGCATGGATGAAATTATTTCTGTTGCATATCCTGGCCAGGACAACATCCTGGCCATAAAGTAATGCCTCGATTCTCTAACACTAAAAACGTTGTTGGAGAGTTTTTTGTTTTTCCCACAGTTTCAGTGGCATTATCACAGCATTTCATTTCCATTGTCTCGGCTGTGCTGTACCATCCAACAGAAACACTGAAGTCACTGAAGTGAAACAAAATTTGAAACTATGAAATTAAAACATCTCATTAAATTTAAACTCTGCTTCCCTCAACCCTTTTACATTTGGTATGGTTTCTAAGTTTAAAGGGTACGCCTACAGAATGAAAAGTCCATTTTCAATCTATTCTGGTGACTATCTCAGATTTACATGAACAAGGGCTGTATGTCATGCACTTGCTCTTTGGTTTTACTCCTGCTTGAGTTAAGTCTGGTATTCTGGGTAAGAGGGAAGGAAAAAAAACTATTTCTCTTCCACTGTGTAAAGTCTGGAATAACATACAGAGATGCTACATGGATATGTCACAGAAAACTGGGGGAAGGAGGGAGAACAACTGTAGGAAGTGCAGAGGTTTAGAAATTAATTAGGTTAATCCAGGTCTCCCCACATTAATGTCCAGGGATAAGGAGGAGCTTAGGACAGTTTTTACTACTCAACTCAGCGGCTGCCTGGCTCAGTATTCTGTGAACCTCCTGAGTAATGCCCATGACCCCACAGCAGAAGCAGCTGAAGAAGCTAATATTAAGGCTCATTTAATTTGAAAATTAATGACAGAATTTTCTCTGCTGATTCCTTGGTGAGAAAGGTATAAACAAAAAGATTTGGGTGCTGGTTTGTGAGGGAAATCTAATTATTTTTCCATTCATACTGGAGAGGTTCTCAGCTGTTTTTATCTTTCTCCCTGCTTGTGTTCAGCTGTATGAAGTTCACTTTGACTTTTCACGTCTCTCAGACAACACAGCCTGAAGTGAAGCAGGCACATACAGAATGTTCATTAACACAATGTCCTTCACCTGGAAAACATAATTTACAAAGCTGAGGAAAACACCATGACAGGTCTGTATCAGCAGTTTTCCAGTCAGCCAATTTATGCAGCTGAAGATGAGGACTGGGGCATAAACCACAGAGGAATGGACACAAGGGGGTTGTCTGTGAACAGCAGTGAAGTAGGGGGTCAATTAAACTAGTGGCAGCAGAGGAGGAAAATATGAAATAACACCATGTCAACAATGTGGTTTTTTTCCTCCCCAAGTACAGGCAAGTCAAGGAAAACAACCATGATTTCATGAAACAGCACCACATGTTTACTTCTTGTTTCACATTCTGACTGAATCTGGCTCTCCGAACTGGGTAAGAGACCCCCACACACCTTTTCTTTCAATGAGAGAAAAAGCTGACTGCCCCACTGCTTATTTCAGTGTTGAAATAAGTGTGTTGTCCAGAGGAAGGAGCACTCAACAGAAAGCCCAAGGGAGCAATGACCTGTCCCCATGTGGGGGTTGTCCAAAAGTGAGCAAGGAAGACCCTCACAGATGTTGAGCTGGGCCAAAACTGCTCTGCAGGAGATTTCTGCTACTTAGGAAGATATTGGGCAAATCTCTGCCAGAAAATAACATGGAGGGGTTGTTGTTGGTTTTTTTTAACTCTACATATAAACATTACCTTGTAACATTACCCATTTTCTTGTTTGCTGACCTGGCTTTGCTTCTCTGTAAATCCTATATCAGCTTCCAGATCCTACCCCAGACCCTGCTAGTTTGTTCTTTTGGGCAGTGATGACTCATTGGTTGTCTCAAGTTGGCTCATCAAAACCAAGACTCACTGGCAGTAAATTTTTCAGGCACTTCTGACATTTTAGTCCATAATCACTGGTCAATATCTGTCTCATGTAGGAATTCTTCAGTCAAATGCCTTTAGGGAGACACACAAGCGAAAGGTCAACACTTGCTAATGGGAATTCCAGTTTCATGTGTCTCCATTTTTGGGGGCTGATCTTTTGACACTTGATATTCAGGGTTCGAGAAGGGAGATAACTCAGCGTCTTCTGAGAGGAAAGCTTTTGAAGTTACCTCTAGCAAAGCACTGATAGCATGAATGACCTAAAATCATTCATCAAAAACCTCAAAATAATAAATAAGGTGCATCTTAAACTACTTCTGCTCCCAAATTTTGTTTAAATTATGGATGTACTCCTCAACATGATCAGTTTGAGAACACTTAATTTATTTTAAACAAGCAAAATAAGTTTATAAAGAAAGACTACAATAATCTTCAACTGTGTTTAATTACTAGAGTATCTCTCCACTTCCTGGTAATAACTATCTGTAATTAGGTATATGAATATGCTGAATTTCTGATACACCTGTTTAATTGAAAGCAGATGTTACTTTGGCAGTGGGTTATTTTCATATTATGCATCATTATTAGTTTGCTGTTGCTTTCACAACATACTGGGAAAAGTAATATACAAATAATGCAGAGCAGTTTCTGTCATTATAAAGTTAACTGCCTATTTATTCTATGTTTTACTACTCTTCTGTCACCATCAGTGATTTCGTAGACCACTGCATTGGTATCATCTTTATTTTTGTTGTATTATTGATATTATTTGTTTTATAGTTGTTGTTGTTGTTGTTTTTTCCAACATTTTCTTTGAAGGGTGGCAAAATTCCAGTTCAGGTTATTCACTGATTTGTTGGTTTGGATAATAAGCAATAAGTGATGTGACCTCCTGGGTTCTGTGGGGAAGGCACTCCATACCTGCCACAGACAGGGCAGGTAATCCAACAGTATTCATAGGAAAAGGGGCACTAAATATTCTTTGCAGGGGCAATCTCCTTCAGCACTGTCAATCTGCACAAGAGGAAAAGAGACCTGAAGGTGCAAGGCCCTGTGTATCCTCATTAACTCCCTAATTCAGTATTTTAATAAGGAATTACAGTGCAAGGGACTAAAGCAAAAGCAAAAATGAGCAAGGCACGTTGAATGTATTTCTTTGGAGAGGTGCAAAACGCACATTACGAGAGAGAAAAGCATGTGAATTCAAGTTTTTATCACATATTTTCACTTACTTATGAATATAATGAAGCTTAGGTTTCGCAAATAAAAATACACTATCAAATCACAAAGAGAGAGCTCTAATAGATACAATTAAATTCAACAAATCAAATGGCATTTGTGAGAAGAGCCAAGAAGTACTTTTTTAAAATCCTCTCATTTAATAATTACCAGCAGTAGAAGTCCCTCTGTGCAGGAGCCCCAGGCCTCAGAGTACCAGGGAATTCCCTTAAAAGAACAAGGGGCCCCATTCCACTAAACTGAAATATAAAGTGAACAAAATTCCAAGTGGGAAGAAGGACCATGGGCATTTTAACAGGACAAAGTGTACTCAGGTGACTAACACATTGACACAACAAGCTGCAGAAACTCAGCAGGGACAATTCCCCTTGGGTGGAAACAAAGATTTAAATTCAGAGCATTATTCTATGTTTTATGGGCATTTTTAGGTTGGATGGAGGATGGTGTCACAAAGCATCACTAAATGGGACCAAAGGCAGGTCCTCTGTGTCCTCTGCCCTGTGTTCCTATCAGGGACTGCTGTACCTGCAGCTTAAGCAGAGGAGGCAGGATGCATGTTGATAGTTTTGGATATTTTTCCGCTGTCTATAATATATCAAACACTACAGAGAGAGTGAAGAGCTGCTAGTATGTGCCTGACTCCAAACCAGCAAAGCAAGATAGAGTGCCAACCAGGAAAGCTACTTCTTCTCAAGAGAGACACTTCAAAGCTCATAATCTGGTCTCCAGGGAATATACAATACGAAATATAACATGAGTAGCTGGAATAAACTTTGGTTTGATTTTCTTTGGTGATAACGATTTCAGATAACCTATTTATGATAAATGCACTTGGGACATATTACCCAGGGTACAGATTAATTGATGTGAAAAAAAAGAGGGGGCAGTTGAATTTTTAAAAAATTCTGAAATAGAAATTAGAGAAAAAAAGCCCTATATGACTGAATAATTTAACTTTTGGTGTATTTTTACAGAATAATTATTAAAAATTCTTCTCAGGTCTGTTGATCTACTTCTGAATGCTTTACTCCTAACCAGTGATGCCAGAGCCTAATGAGAAATAAATTAGAGATGGCTGTAGTATAGGAACAGTGCGAAAAGTTGACTGTATTAGAAAATTATGCATCAGATCTGGATTTATAATTGCATTTTCTCTAATCTCAAGCACAAGAAATGACATATTACTGAGTATAAATATTTTCAAGGGAAATAAAAATTCAGTAATGCCATTAACCGTGTGGTAGCAGGAACACTAAATGGGGCATTGATCTGACTCTTTCTCTTTTTTTTATTGTCATAATTCTTCATTTGTTCCACTAGTAATTGATTCTTTACACTGGAAACATGGAAATTACAGGGGAAAACTGAGTTAGTTTAAGGAAATCAGCTAACACTTGTTATCTCAAGGGTCATGGGCCACCTGCTTCATGTGTCACAGTTTGAAAACCTGCTCCGGAATAAGTTTGTTGTTCTCCCCATCCATGTCTGATGCTGGTATTGAGTCAGACTGTCCCATGAAAACCTGCAAAGACAGGCATTTGGGGAAAGGGAGATGCTGGGGCAGAGACAAACGTGACTAAGCCTATGTAGCAGTAAAAAATGAATGAGCTTTTCCAAAATCGTAGGAAATGATTGAACTCATGCTATCGCTGGGCAGAGATTAGCCAAGGGACAGATGTTAAATGTTACAGCATTTTAAAGCTCCAGGAAGAAATTCCCAACCCTTTGTCTTGTGTTATTAGTACTCTGAAAACTATCCTAGAATTACACAGCTCTGCCTGTCTGATTGGTCACAGCAGGTTTAAAGCTTGGTGACTGGCAACCCTTAAAGGTTCAATCCATATCACTTTCCAGAGTTTTGTTCATTTTTCAGTCTTAACTCATCAAATTTGGGGTGAGATCCCTCTGCCCTCAAAAGGCAGTGGAAGTGTACTGCTGGCTTAATCAAATATTGTGAAGGGGGAGACCATGCACCAAGGATGTTCTTACTGGTTGTCTCTCCTGTAGCCATGATGATGAGCTGACTGCATTAATCCCTCATTTCAGATTTTTGCAAGTCTAAGAACTATAAACAGAGTTTAATTGTTGCCCCTTTTCAGCAAAACCCATCATTGCCCAGTTGACACAGTCCTGTGCCAGAGTACCTCCCCTGACAGGGGAGAGAACTCAAGGACTTTGCCTTGAACTCAGAGAAGCAGACAAGACTTCGGCATTCTTTTGCTCAGGCAGGTGTTTATTAAATCTTATCTTAAAAGGTACTGTGAGCACCAGCAAGCAAGTTGATATTACTAGCTCAGAATGCCAAAATGGTCACTTATCAAATCTGCAGCCCGTTCTTATAGGCATATTGACCAATTAACACTTAAAATGACAGATGTTTTCTTTTTCTGTCCAGTGTCTGGCAGTATTCTCTGTCACATCCGTGGGAAATGCGGCATTCTTCACCCAATAATCTTAACCTTGCTGTGCTGCAGAAAACGGAGAGGTAGAAGAAGAAGGAGGAAGAGATACAAAGTACAACAAACCTCCATCTTGCAAGTTTTCACTATCATCTGTGCACCCTGTTAACAACCCCAAAACTACATGGTTTTTCACCCTGTGACAATCTTGCATAATATTCTACTACCTAGTTTACACTTGAGAGCATTTCACAGTTTCCCAGAGAGTAGGTAGTTTTCTCCATGGATATAGGTCGAAATCTGGGTGGCACATAGGGGTTTTTTTCTTCCAGACAGATAGAGGAATATCATTCTGTGCACTTCTGACTCCAACACCCAGACACCCACATACAGGTTTTATTCAATGGCTCTTCTTGTGCAGTAGTTAAAGAGGGATTTTGTATTTAAAAGTTTTGGATGCAGTTACATCATCCCTGTTTTAGGCACTAATATAATCTTGTGGATCTGGCTTTCCCAGAGGAATCAGCCAACAGATGACCAAATGTACCTGATTCTCCAGGTTCAGAGCTGTCATTTGAACATTTATTCTTGTGAATCAAACCCATAACCATTGCATTCATAACTGCATGCAGTGTAATGACTACTTCATGTAGAAATTACCCCAAATAGATTCAGTTTTCAAACGGTTAAAATATAATTTATTACAGGGCTTTTACAACACACAAGTCATGTAAGTGATCCAGACCTTTCTGCTGTGGTCCAAATATTAACTGTGTCAGCATGGTATTTTCTCCCCCTCCTGGAATAAAAATTTAGCAATAAAATCCAGAGGCAAAGTGGCATCTAGCTAATGGCATTCAATCTAAGCTTATTGCAGATCAACCTTGAATGCTGCCAAGTCCCCAACATGTGCTGACAATACAGCATCGTTGCTAAGATACCTATTATTAATCGTTGCAATGAAAAATGAAGAGGTCACAATATGTTGAAGGTGTGTTTATTACAGAGCTTGCACAGAGGGGCTCATTTGAAAGCTTGGCTATTTCACCATTTCTATTGCTGTGAAAATATTTGAATTTTTTTTTGGCAAAGATTTGAATCTGACTGACAGATTATGACCCTGATCACTCATTAATTAAATAGCAGAGAAAGAAATGCATTTATATCTTTTGAATATTCATATGTCTACATTCAGGCCAACTGAAAAGGAAGTTCCAGCAATTTGTAATTGAAACAGAAAAGATTTAGTACTTTTTATCTCATGGTCAAAGTTGGGTCTAGAAAACCTCATTTAAATGCACGAGGAAATAGTCTTTAGGAAAAAAATATTATTAGAATATTCCCTTCTCCATTCTTACTGTCTGCTCCTATCTCCTGAGTTTATTCCTGGTGGCTTGGATTTTTATTGAGCTTTGTGGTGTTTTGGTTGAGGATCAAGATTGTATAGAGAAACAGGACACATTTTATTTATCAATAAATCATCAAACACAAAAACAGAGACCAATGAATCGGATGAGCATACAAAGGATAAAAAAAGGGGAAACTCCAAATCCTTTGAAAGAAGAAAAGGCACAAAGAGCACAAAGTGGCCTGGTGTCACTCTGTCACCAAGGAGATTGATGTAGGAGGTGAGAAAGAGTCAGAGTATGTATTTCAAGAAAGTGCATAGGTTGTCAAAGTCTTGTATTCAGGAGCTGCTGATACACACAGGAACCCCCCCAAAAAGCACCCAATGCTTTCCAGGGAGGAATAAATCTCCTTGAAAAAGCAGAAGTCAAAACAAACCAACCAAACTTTCCAAACACTTGTTTTAAAGGGAAGGTTCTATCAGCAAAAACTGGTGTGTATTTCAGGACATGTCTGCACGGAGATTTTCTTTGCCATGTGTTGGAGTTTTAGGAGTTCTCTTTTTGTTTCCTTTTTCTCTTAAAGGATTTTGCCCCATACACGCACCTGGGAGACAGTGATTGCTGCGTACTTAAGACAGACAAAAGACCTGGCCACAGGGGGAGGGGTCCAGCTAGGTCTCTTTCACCTGGGGTTTTCTCATGCAGGGCAGACATCCCGCAGGACTTGAACTGGAGAAAAGGGTCTGGGTGCTACCCCTTGCTCTCTTGGCATTCAGAGGAGAGAGGAGCTGCCCTTGTGGTGAAGGGAATTCGTCACCG
>VXBT01004375.1:986-55585 GCA_013400235.1 Oriolus oriolus
GGGATGCAGAGATCCACCCACAGCCCATGGGGATCCACGGGGGATGCAGAGATCCACCCACAGCCCATGGGGGAGGTGCCCACGCTGGAGCGGGTGGATGCCTGGAGGAGGCTGTGCTCCAGTGGGAGACCCGGTGGAGAGAGGGGGCCCTGCTCCAGGCTGGAGCAGCCTGGCCTTGGAGGACTGCACCTCATGGAAGAGAGACCCACGGCGCAGCAGTTTGAGCTGAGACCTGTTGCTCGTGGGATGGAACAGAACCGTTAATGGCTTAATTTGTTTTCAGATCTATTTTCAAATGTTGCTTATCTCCCTCATTTGAGTCTGCTGCTCTGTTTTTTTTTGGTAGAACAAAAACTTGCGAATAACAAATCATGCTACACTTAAGAGTGTCTTCTGCCACGGTGGAGCTAAGATGTGAGCAGAGGGGCATTCAGGAGACCTGTGGCACTTGCTGCCTACAGGCCCTGGTTTGTGGAGCAGACCTGCTTGAGGTACCTGCTCAGTACTTTCAATTTATCTTTCTGCTGAAATTATTTCAGTTTCCTTACTATTTTGGCAAACTTTACAGTGTTATTTTTGTGCTTCTCAGATTTCGTTCAGCCTCTTGATTTCCTTTTGTTGGAGTCTTCTGGGAATTGTGTATTCGGGCAGCAACAATTAACCAAATCTTCACATGGTACTGAAATGAGATTCTTCCCCAAAAGACACCTTCAGCAGAAGGGTTTATTCATTCCATCATGTTCTTGATAGCCATTTTTCTTAATAATCTTTTAGCTACTGTATTAAGCATTAGTCATGTTGACAAGATTTAATGAGTAAGAGGCCCTATTACAGTAATAAACAACTTCAGAGAAAATGAAAGATGGTCAGCTCATTATAGGTGCATCAAATTAGCAGCACTGCTTGGCTAGGACTCTGTAAAATTTACTGGCTTATAAACACCGTGAATCATGTTTGAATATTTGGTCTGATGAAGAGCATGTACTGGACCACTTACATTGGCATGCTGGTAGTTGTATGAGTAACACAACATCATTATTTTCGGTAATTGCTGCCCACAGTTTGGAATGAATGGCTAATAATCAGTCTTTAATAAACTAGGACAATTTCTAAACTGTAAGGATGTCTCCATCTCAGCTGCAGTGTCATAGGGACCTGACATGTTTATGAGCAGGTATGGATGTGTTACCTGAGCAAGCAAGACATCAAACAGGCTTAAAAGAGATTTTGCTGGATGCTGTAAAATGCTCTTTCCAATGCTGCTTTGCCCAAGCTGGATGGCAGGTCTGGCTCCTTGCACGCAGGGACATGATTCAGTATTTAGAAGTGGGCTTAATTCGGCTCTGACAGATATTCTATTCTGGAGATATTCCTGTGTTTTATATCTATTCTTTCACTGTATTTATTATGAGCTTGCATCAACAGAACTGAGATCAGAATCCTCGTTCATGGATCACAGCTCCATCTTAACTAAATCACTGATGAGACTGGGGAAATTGTTAAATCTCAACTTCTTATAATTGTTCTTTTTTTGTAAGATTTTAGCAACTTCTTTAAGGAATTAAAGGCACTTGAAAAGAACAACCAAAATTTGTTTGCAGGACTTGTTTATGGAGAATATATTACATTCCAGACAGTTCAGCAGATACCTTGCCTAATGATTTCATAACATGTCCATTACTAGAAATTCACTAGGAACTGAGCTGTAGTTTAATTGCTGTTTTTCCAGCAACTATCAGTTGTTAATAGTCTGTGGAGCAATAACCCTGAGGATGAACATGACTACAACACTTAGTACTTCAAGTGAAGGAAAGTATAGTAACTGCAGTCCTTATATGTGGGTGGAGCTTTAAGACCAAGCTATTGCAGGGAAAAGAATTTGAAACTTTAACCATGACGTAAACATGCTGAGCTTTCAAATCCATATCTGCAACGAGTTATAACTGCTCTTGGTTTTGAAACATCGCAGGCAAAACAAAGCTTGCTACAGACTCTTGCTGAGCTGAAGGTGAAAAAGCAGTATGACGTAATTTCTTTTTTTTCCTAGATGTTTATTGCTAACAGCTTAAAATTCCCCATTTTATTCATATGCATCTTACAACTGCAGATTGTACACGAAGTAGATTTTATATACATGTATATTATTTTGGTCTTGTTTTATGTGGGTTGTAATATTAACACCTTTGTAAATATGACACAGGAAATCACAATTATTTAGCAATGTCACAGATTTTTCTCATATAATCAGGCTCAGAGGTGTGCTTTTTACCATGTGATTACTGGACAGTCTGTCTCTCCCATCTGAATAATCAATACGTGATAAATACACCATCTTCTCACTGTCCATTGCCTAGTGTCTTGTCTGTACGCTGGCTTCTCCATTTATCAATACATGGCTGCAGTTATCAAGGTGATTTTATACCCAAGGATGTCAGGAGGACAGTAAACACAAGTGATGATTACAGGGCTTCTCTCACCGGTACAAATACTCCATATGGCTTTTTAAACTTTTCATAAAGGTGAAAATAATATTTGTAAGACCAAAAAAATATAAGGCTGGAGCTGATCAAAAGCAAAGAGGTATAAATTATAGAATCATAGACTTGTGGAATCAGGCAATCACATAGTCAGAGAATCACAGAATGGGCTGGAAGGGACCTTTAAAACCCATCTTGCTCTACCCCCTGCCATGGGCGGTGTCAGAGACTGAAATGCCATGGTTCACAGCTTAAAAACGTTGTTATGAAGGACTTTTGCCCTTTATGGCAGAACTGTTTAATGAAGCTGCACCACCGAAGCTCACCCCACCCTGAATGTGCCTCCTGACCGGAACCTTGGACCGTGAGCTGAGCCGCCTGAGGGAACCTGAGAGAGATAAAGGGGATACTATTGTTCATTTATCTCAAAGCTAGGGAAAAGCAAACAAGACTGAGGGGGGAGAATGCATCCACAAGAAAGCCAAACCCAGCAGCTGTCCTGAAAATCATCCCTGGCTGGATTTGGAGTGGAGGAGGCCACAGGCTCATCTGCTGAGGCCAGGTTTGCACAGACTCCCCCGCAACTGAAGGGGAAGGAGGAGACTTTTGCATGTGTGGCATAACCTCTGCTCAGAGGCACTGAACACCCACCCTCCCTCACACAAACCAGCCCAGCTGTGAAACCCCCACCCCAAAAAGGCCACATCCACAGGACATCCACGTGAGAGGCAGCTGAGGGGGTGTCAGAATCCACCAGAGACACCCCGAAGTGCTCCCCAGATTCATTGCTGAGGCCTTGCAACAGATGGCTGCACGTGATGCAAAGTGATGCAGCTGATTCAGAGCCTGCTGCAAAAGGCAGTATCAAACTTGCCCCCCCTCAGGGGAGGTACCTGGGCCTTCCCACCTTGCCCAAATGTATATTAATCCATTGAATTCTATGTTTTTTGGGGACCCTCACCACCAAGAAGACCAGCTGGAGAGGATGAACAGGGTGCCATTGGAACCCACAGAGTGGGTGATATTTTCTAATTAATCTGTTTCTGTCACTCTCTTTCTCTCCCCCCACCTCTTTTCCACCTCTTTTCTCTTTCTTTCCCTTTCTCTTTCTCTGTCTCTCTCATTTACTGTTAAATAAAACCCATACTATTGACTTTGGCATATAGTCTTATTTGCACCTTAAACTGGGCAAAAGCATCTCTAAAATTTTAAATAACCAGATCATAACAGGCAGGGACACCTTCCACTGGACCAGGTTGCTCTGAGACCCATCCAACCTGGCCTTGGACATTTCCAGGGATGGTACTGTGCAAACTGTGCCAGCTTCTCTGGGCAACCTGTGCCAGTGGCTCACAGGGAAGATTTTCTTCTTGATACCAAATCTAAGTATATCCTCTTTCAGTTTGAAACTCTTACCCCTCTTCTTGGCACTACACAGCATGATAAAGAGTCCCTCTCCATATTTCCTGTGGGCTCCCTTCCTGGAGCTTTCTCTTCTCTAAGCTAAGCAACCCCAACCCTCAGCACCTTCACATAAGAGGTTTTCCAGCTCCTGAGCATCTTTGTGGCCCTTGTCTGGACCCACTTGAGCAGAGTCATCTTTCTGATGCTGGTGGCCCAGAGCTGGATGTGGGTGGGGTTTCAGAGAGCAGAGGAAAGGGATGGAACCTCCTCCCTCAATCCTCTGGACACATTTCTGATACAGCCCAGGATCTGACCGTCTTTCTGGGCTGCGAGTACACACTGCAGTCCCACATTCAGTTTTTCATCAGCCACCAGCCCCAAGTCCTTCTCTGCAGGGATGCTCAATCTACTCATGGCACAGCCTTATGTTTGAGAATGCCCTGGCCCAGGTGTGGGACCTTGCACTTTGCTTTGTTGAACTTCCTGAAGTTCTCACAGGCCCACCTCTCCAGCCTGTCCGGGTCTCTCGGGAGGGCATCCCATCCCTCCAGCGTGTGGCTGCCCACCCAGCTCGGTGTCATCTGCTGAGAGTGCCCTCAGTCCCACTGTCCACGTCACTGACAAAGATATTAAATAACCTTGATCCCTGTGGGGAGCCCTGAAAGACACCACCCATCTCTCCTCTCCACCTGGACATCAAGCCATGGGCCACAGCTCTCTGAGTGTGACCATCCAGCCTTATTCACTGCGCGGTCCACGGATCAAATCCATCTGTTTCCCTCCAGTTCAGAGACACAAATGTCTCCTGGGACAGCATCAAATGCTTTGCACAAGCCTAGATAGTTGCTGCCAGTCACCCTTCCTCATTCAGCAGTGCTGTAACCCCATCGTAGAATCCTTGCTCCAGAACTGATTAAATACTGAACTATTTTGCTACATGCAATGAAAAAAAGGGTGTTGGATTCCCCCCCAGCCCCCCCTTTACTTCTTACTACATAAAATAAGGGAGAAAATTTCGAATACTCTCTCCCTGGCTCAGTAAAAGCCAAAGTGCTGTTTCAAAGCAGCCTTATTAAACTTTAGCAGGTTACTCTGGCTGTGTGCAACATACATCTTTATTGTATGCTGAGATACATCAAGAAAACTTGCACGGTGTGATTTTGTTGTAAAGGTGGGCTGATACACAGTCACAGTCCACATTCCACTCAGGAATGACCCCTGTATACCAATAAAGAGAAACAAAGTGTATTTATCTAACAAGAAGCATGTGAGCCATGGGAACCTAGAAAATTCGTGCCCTGGCCTCATGAACCCACATTTTTTTAAAAGCTAGGTTTGTTAACTCCAGTGAAAACTGAGAGATGTATGCTTACAGGGGAAATATTCAGCAGTACTTGTGAGAGAAATTGAAGTGTGCTATGGCATTTCAAGGTACGGGATGCAAATGGACATATCTTGATAGTTTCAAATACATTTAAGAAGTCAGGATTTCACTGAATGGAGTTTTAAAAAAAGCAACAAGACGCTATTTCTTGCAGTACCTTTTCATCATTAATGTCATTCATAAAACGAACAGTCTTGATATATTTTCAAACACAGAAACGACATTTTTTTATTTGAAAGTTAACAACCTGATAGAATTATTGGGCCAGATAACACCAAAGATTAACTCAATATTGACTCTCATTGGATTTTCAAGAGCTACCAAAATTCTCCTCAGCCTTTTCCTGATAACCAAGCATACTGGCACAGAAATAACTAGAACTACGATTTCCATCAGGTAAGAAGTGGTTTCTTGCTACAGCTTTAGGAGCAGCAGGGATGGTCTTTGCTGATACAAACTTTGCCACAAATGGGCCAGCTGCAGAGTTTATGTACCTTTAGTTTATGCAACTCATTCTTCACCAGAACTGTGATGGATATGCAGGCTGAGGTAAACGATGGCAAGTGAAGCACTTCAGATAAGGAGGTTCTAGACAGAACATCCTTTTAGGAATAATCCATTCCATCCATTCTTTGCTATGTAAGAATCCTTTATCAATTAAATCACCCTGGCTGGCAAGGCCATGAGCTGCCTTGAGCAGAGAGACCTACGAGGCTTTAACTAGTTTTCCTGATGCATTATTCCTCTTGGACACTGAAAAATTTGATCCCTATCTTTTTTCTGAAAAATATGATTACAATCACTAGGGAAAAGAATGACAACAAAAACAACAACAACAGTAGTTAAAATTTGGATGTTGGAAGGCAACTATAATGGTGTGGATTGAAAAATTAAATTTTCAAGAGAATTCTTACAGATGGTCTCTTCCCACCAGGATGAAAAATTGTTCTGGTACAAGTTTTATTTGTTTGCACCCCTAAAATTCTGAAAGACAAATCTGCCTCCTTGTACTGTTTTATAATTAACTTATTTTCAGTGCCTGCAAATTGGATGGAAGCATACACCTATTTTATTCACAAAATAAAACCCAAATTATCTCCAGCTTTCTTAACATGCTAAAAGTTTTAGTTGACTAGGGCTTAGGCTTTGTCATAAGCCAAAGGAATAAAAAAAAACTCAACATGGATATTAGTCTTTAATAGATGACATTAACAAATGCATGAGGGTGACAAAAATACCAAAGTATTAAATACAATTAACTTTCATATTCATAGACCTTTCATTGAAAAATCTCAAAGCAAATGTCTAGACTTTAAGACTTCCAGTCTTTATAAGACTGTAGGTTTTCAGTCCCTTAAGACTTTAATACTTCAGTGTCCAGTAATGAAGCTGAATGTTAACATGTATCAGCTGCCTCAAAGTTTTACTATTACTTCCTTAGGAACTGAATTTTTTAACCTGTAAACTAAAATGTTAACAAACAAGTTACGTTATATTTCGATTTAATAAACATATTTGTTTCCATTATTAATATTCTTCCTCTTTGTTCAACACAGAATATGCTACCCTTAAACCAATTCTATAAAATAATTAGCACATTTTGAGCTATATAGATATCCTAATAATATACTATTGGGTTTTCTTCAAACTTAAATTATCTAAATTATTTTAGAAATATATAATTATGATTCAAAAAAACCAAATTACATCTACACTTTGATGGGTAAACTATAACTTAGATATTATTCATGTTAATTACATTTTAGTTCTTGAAATATCACTCAACCTTTCCTCAGTGAACTGAGTGAAAAGGTAACTCAATCACCTGAATTCAGTGACGCTTTTCTCAGTCCACTGAACTGCTTTTAGAATGCCCCTGTGAAAACTCTGGAAACCGTATAAGCTGTGCAAGTGACTGGCTCTAGATAAAGGGTTCTGGGCAAAGAAGTCCTAAATTAGTTGTTTTCAAACCCTAATTCCTGCTGCAGGGCTCTGAATTCAGGGAATGAGCGAGCTGAGGTTGCCCTGTCAGGAGTCACTGTGATGTCGGAGGAAAGCCAGCAAACCACGACAGTCACGTCTTACTTGTCCTTCCAATGCTTTCCTTTTTTTTAATGGGTCTTTACTGCAAGAAGAATTAATTCCTGCATGAAAAACCTGGCCAAAGGTTGTAAGACCATCTTTCCCACGGGTTTTTCTAAAGAAGTTGATAAGAGCTACTGAAGGAAAGAATGATTCCTGTCCTTTTAATCAGTAAAATAAAGCATAAATGCAGAGTACTGCTGTTAATCATTTTCCAAAGGGCACATACATCTATTTCAAAATAATAGTAACTAGAAAGCCTTTCCTGTTCTGGGAAAAGGATCCAAAGAAAGATGTTAAAATCTAGAGAATTCAGGAATCTATTTGGAGTTCAGCTATTACTATTAATTAGTTCTGTGTGCCTGGGTGAATGAATTCCACAAGGGCAAACATTTCGGAAACTTAGCTTGAATATAAGGTAAAAGTGGCAAATAACTGCAGCCTCATGAAAACTTGGATAGTTTTTTAGATGGTAAGAGTTGTATGAAATAAAGAGGCTGCTTCCTGTGAGTGCTAACAATAAATTGCACTTACTAATCTCTGGAACAAGGCATTTCATTTTCAATTTTTCTGCTACTCTGGCTGCTGAAACTACCCTAAATTTGTTCTAGAGGGAAAATTTCATCCATGGTAAGAGCTGCTTCTGTTACAACCAGGAAAGAGATCAATTGGAAGAGTATTTTCCCTGGTATTGATCAAGAACAAATGAACACTGTCACACTGGTCATTTTTATTTACAAATAGGACAAGATCAAGTCTTGTGCTTTCTTGGCACACATATATAACTGAAGAAACTCTAATTTAATTAATTGATAACAGTGGTACTTCTGCTTCCATTTCTCGAGAGGAGATTTCCCTGCAAGTTCAACAATATGTTCAATTTAAAGGTAAAGGTTTATGAACTTCAGAGGTACCACCAAGGAAAAAAAGGCAAAGAAAACCCCAAACCAGCAAGTATAATAAAGTCATTCAACTGTGATTTGAAATAAGAATAGCTCTTACATTTAATTAATTAAATTTGATTGAATAGTTTTAATTCAATTTAGTCTTCTCGCTCTCCCCTCCAAAGGCACAGAGCTGTTGCCTGTTTCACACTTCCCTATGCTTTTCCTTACTCATTCTACAAACTTCTAGTGATGGAATATCGAATTCTTTATTTATGAAAGCATCCTACAAACTTACTCATTCAATCCCATATTTTGGAAAATGTCTCCAAAACCCGTATTACTTTTTAATTTTGCCTCCTTATTTTTAGATACTAGTAGAAAATTGCAAAATAATCTCTTTAAATGTTTTAGAGTAAAAGTGAAATTTGCAAGTACAAATACCTCACACGTTTTCCGAATTAGACATTTACTGCCAAACATTGTCTATCAAACATTTTTATTGGGCAGTTTTTTATACAGTGGACATGAAAGAGGAAAATTGAATGTCTTTGATATTGCTAAATGCATCTGCAAATATACTTATGTGACTTTGATTTCCATGTTCATACTTCAATGTGAAAATACATTGCTATATATTTCCTCTCAGTCCTGTAATAGGTTTTTTCCAGAAAAACTATATGGATATGGACATATCTGCCAGGCTTCCTCAAAATAATGTAAGCCTTCAAGGGAAAAAATTATCTAGATTAGTCTTAGTTGCTGGAAAAAACCCCTCTGAGAATTAAAGATGTGTTATCACAGCATAGCATTTGACATATTCTTAGTACAATACAGTCTTTGAACATTGCTTTTAAGATTATAAACATCAGTTGGGTGCTTAATTTTTAAACCCTTGTATGCCTCACCCCATATCTAACATTTATAAATCTACATATCAGATCAAATATAGATAATATAGGTGTTAAGTAATTTAACACATGGTCTTAGCAGTAACCATAAACTCTTCCTTGAACTGCAGTGTAATTTCGTTCAGTGAGTGGTTAGAATGTATTCTTACAGCAATAATTTACTGAGACAGGAATTGATGGTGATTCCAGCTCTGCTGAACATGCTTCAATCTTTGCAGTTTGCCTGGAGAACACTGGAGTTTAAGCACTGGCGCAGGTTGTCCAGAGATTGGGATGGTCATCGCCGATTATTTTACACCGTATTTCAAAGCAGCACCTGAACTGTACTTTTACATGTTGCTGAAATGCCTCTAAATCCCTGTTTTTCAGATTTCAGGCTCTATCTTCCTTTCCAGTACCTTTGAGGGGAAGGAGATTTAGATTAGACATCAGGAAGAAATCCTTCCCCGTGGGGACAGGTTCATCACAGCCTTTGCCTCATCCCATGTGGGTAAAACCAGCAATCCCCCGTCATTGTGAACGGGCAGATAATCCTTTAGGCATGAAAATGTGAAGGAAACAAGACTGTTTTCTATTTTATTTCTTGTGGGGGGCATTTGTATCGCTGGTATTTTTTCTTAGAGTTCTGTAAGAGCTTGCTTGCCAGTACCAACCTCAGCAGAAAATCCAATTCCACGGGGAGCCTTAGTTGTGACTGCTAAAAAAGCTGTTAGCAGGGAAACCTTCTAACTTTCCTAGCACTTCTGTGAGATTTGTCTCCTTCTCTTTCTTTTTTCCCAAGCAAAACTATTAGAAACAATTCTAGGAGTTTTTGTAAACTAATTAGTATCAAGCAGCTGTGTGCTCTGTTTTGGATTTCTTAGGAGATGTTTTAAGATGAATGTTTTGAGGAACTGACCAATAGGTTTGGTAGGTGGCTAAGCTCGAGGTTGAGTTACCTCCTGCAGTTTTCTGTGAACATCAGAAGCAAGAAGCAAGAAGCAGAAGCAAGAATCAGAAGCAAGAAGCAGAAGCAAGAAGCAAGCTACATTCATAGAGCCGTTCTGTATGTTAGTAAATAGTTCATTTGCTTTGCCTTATTCACCCTGGACTCCGTGTCGTTGTTAATGAAACTCTGCGACACTTAGTCAGTAGTTTGATAAAAATATGGGAACACGTGTGGGAAGGAAATAACACCTGTGCAAATTTGAGAGGAGCACAAGGAAATTATTCCTTATGATGGACACATGGACAAATGGAAACTTCAGCTAATGCAACTCAATCAGGATTTGTTGAAATAAATGAATGACTGCAAGCAACTACTAAAATGAGCCTAGGAAACAGATTTGCTGTAGATTTATTATTGGTATATGAAAATTGAGTGTGTGGTTATTTGAATTTGAAGAACACCACTTGTGTGCATGTTTCGAATGTGACTGCTAAACTGGATAATCAGAGATTAAAATCTGTTTGCTGTATCAAGCAGAGAATCAAGAACAGGATTAGAAAATGGATGGTTAAATAAAACATTGAAAGGACTTGGATCTTCTCTGACTGGTTGAGTTTTTGCAAAATACGATTGTAATTAAACTAATAACTGTGATTATGATGCTTTAAGCTGCGTTAAAAGCATGACTGCTAATGCAAGGCGAGGAAGTTCTGTGAGGTTAGCAAAGAAGTTAAGTGAGGCTTAGGAAGGCTTGAAGGGGTAAAAAACTTCCCAAGCCTCAAAGGGGGAGAATGTTGCCAGATGAAGAATTAATTGTGCCTGGTGGGTTCACACAATGCTTGTTCTTCAAAAACCACTGGCCTGTGGAACCACACAATGCTTATTCTGTAGGAAGAATTCCTGCTTCTTAATGCTGCCTCGGAGTTAAAGGGTTTCTATTTTTACTGATTTCTGGTAACAAGATCATGTTGTCAGATTTTGGTAAAAGACAGAAGAGAGTGGCAAAGAAAATTACACACCTGCCTACAGCCATTCTGTATTTTGCCATCACAAACAGGCCTTGGTATTTAGTGTGTTATGCTTCCAATAATATTTCACCTCATATGTGAAAAAACAGCTGCATTTTCAACAACTAAACCTCGCAATGAATTAAGCTGATGTCCAGGTTTTCAGCTTTTGCTTTCTAATTCTTTTAAGCAAAAAAATCTAATCTAAGATCGGATTTTCTATTTTTGTGAGTGCATTCCCTTCCCCTTAGACTCTTAAAATCTTTTGTATTGAATAAGTCTCTGTGGCTGTGATATCTGATGACTGAGATAAGGATTTGGCGTACTTTTCAGCTTGAAATGAAAAGGAGCAAAAATTGACATAACCTGAACAGCAGTTTCATTAGGTTGCCTCCAAATCATTTCTGTTTTCCATTGTCCCATGGCTGGAGACAGTTCTAGAAATGTGATGTAGTCTTGTCATTAATAAAAGAACATTTTCCAGTAGTGTAAGATGCTGGATATGAGGTGTTCTGCAGGGAACAAGGTTTGTATTTTTCAGTTGCATTGATCACACGTAAATGGAAAAGATCCATAGCAAAAGTGGCATTTTAAGATTTCCTGACTGAATATATAAATCTAAATTTACTTTTAAATGTTTTGTAATCGCTATAAAGACATAATCTCTCTGAAAAACTGGATTTAAGTAAAACACAACGATTAAAGAGGCTTTTTTTTACTAAACTGATATAACTCAAGGCCTTGGGAATCCTGTATAATCCAGTAATTCAAATTGACCCAGTAAAGTTATAGCTCATGTACACATTTTCCTTCAAAGTAGTTCACAACCATAAATATGCATTTTAAAACCTGACAGGCAGCTGTGTGTAATATCAGACAGACTGCAACACTTGTATAAACAGCTGGAGCAGCACAAAGAAACCCCTTGAGGGCAGGGCTTCTGAACACCACTTTCTGAGCTCCCAATTTGTGTCTGAATCACTGTATCACTTAGATATAAAAATTTGGAGCTAAAAATTGGGGTTTTTTTCAGTGCAAAATTAACATGTGTCTTCAAAAAAAAAAAGTCACATTGCTAAACTTTAGGTCAGCATGTTGAGACCAAAATATTTTAAAGTCAGATGTCTGGTTTTAAGATTTTTATTAAAGAATCCTAGAATGGACAGAATTTTAAAATGATAAATCATTGACTTGGCCCTTCTTTTTGTACAATTCCACATATTTTCCACTGTTCCAAATAAGGCTGTGGCAGTGTAAGGATGTCTCTTTAATTAAAGATGTCTCTTCAATTTATAACAAATATTGATTGTGTTGTGAACCTGAAACATGATTTCAGCTCCAAAATAGTGCCCTAAAACTTTAGTGCAATTTCTCCTTACTGTAATATCACTGGACTGTCAAAACCTGGACTTCAAAACATGTGTTTACGAAGCAACTGCTACAAAGTATTATTATGACAAGTCAGTTTCTGGCAAGAAAAAACCAAACCCATGGAAGCAATTCTCAGTTAGAAGAATTTTCAAAGCAGTTTGCGTCCCCAGGTGGCTCCAGGTCTCACAAACAAGTGAGCATGGGCCTACAGACCCCTTAAAATTGCATATAAATGAATGTAATCACCATTTTACCTTTTTCATAATATGTGAAATTTCATGACAGTTGAGAGTTGGAGGTTATTTGGGTTACAAAATCAAAAAAAACCTTTCCATTGAAAACACAGACATACATTCAACACCAGTGTTTCTATAGAAACTTGTTTTAATTACAGAATAGAATACATTTCCATAAAAACCCAGTTCTGTTGTCTTCATATCATGGCAAGTATTGGGACACTTTAATTTTCCAGACATGAAAATTAACTAATTGACACAAATTTCCATGAATACTTGGAGGAAAAAAAAAAGAAGAAAAAAAAAAAAAGATTTCTTTAAAATTTATCTTTGCAGGATGAAAGAAATAGCTTAAAATATAGAATTATTTTCATAAATCCAGCACACTTATGTAAGTTGTTCCTTGAAGAAAAGTGTAATATTTTTTGCCAAGTGTGTGAACAACCTTTCATATTCCAAGTACAGATCTTAATTATGCAGACACTTAATAAATGCGTGTTGCTTCTGGTTTCGTTGTTTGTTGGTTTCAGAATACTCCTCATTAATCCCTCACAGAGGGAAAACTAAATATCTCTGGCTGTACATGCACACAATCCAATTGTTAATCTATGGGAAAACGCCAGACTGAAATGTTTTCTTTCAAACATAAATTCATATTCAGTTCTGGTCTGTGCGTGTACCATTCAATTAAATCCTGCACTTGACTCAGCCTACAGCCTGGGGGAAACTTAGACTCACACTGTTCAGAATAAAGGTGTCTGCTGAACAGATTACCCATTGCAGGTACACCCTAAGGCCTAAATAGACTGGAAGTGTTACCCTGTAATACAGAAAAATGATGAATTTACAGTTGTTAAAGAAGTGCATTGTTTAAAGCAACGCCTCTTCTTTTTTTAATTGTCACGATTTTGTATCGCTCTACGCTCAGAAGTTGCTTAAAGGGAAAAAGTGAGAAAATTCATTACAACAGAGCTAAAAAATCTACGGAAGCCCAGCCACTGTTTTAACAGTTTAAAATTCCACATTATGTACTTAACACTGAGCAGTTTCCTTGGGAGAGGGAAGTGGTCGCAGCAAGAAACTTGACAGAATTCTGGAGTTCAAGAACTGTTAACCGGAAAATCCCCAGTGCCAACTCCTATCTGCTGTTGTTCTGCTCATTTTTCTGCCTAGGAATGACAAAAAACCAGTCGGAAAAAACCCCCTACAGTTAATACAGTGTACAAATCATTTAGAAAATTTAGGAGTCATAAGTCATTCAAGTCCGTTAAAGAGTCAAAATTTCATCCACCTTTTCCCCAACACTGCTTGACTCCGTGTTCAGATTGGATCCCTGACAATTCTCTCCTATGTTTTCCTTTATTTCTGTTACTGTCCTGCCTTTTGAAGTAAACATCAGCTTTTGTCGTACTTACATGTATTTATGCTTGCCTCACATCCATGGAATTTTTTGATTCCCTTTGTCGTTATCGTGGTTTGTATTAGGTGTTTCTTCAAAATACAGCTACTGGCTGATGGGGTTGTGGGACTGTTGAGATTTTGAGGGACACCCTCCCTTTTGGATGAGGGTGAAAGAGCAGAGAAGGCTGTTGTTCTGCTAAAGTTCTTTATTTCATAGTCCCATAGTTTTCTGAAGGTAGAGTTCGAAGGGGATACATAATAAAGCCAAGCAGTAACAGCAGCAGCAGCAGCAGGCAAACAGCAAGCAAAAAACAGTTTCCTCTTCTTCTCTAAACTTACAGAAGGGTGGATTATATTTGTTAATTAACAAATAAATAAAATGAAACCCAATAAAATTAACACACGATTTTAGTTTTTCTTTTTTAACCTATCCTGGTGTAATCCTAGTAGTTGTAAATCTTATACAAGCATTGCATGGGTATTACACAGATTTGTGTATATGGTTTCTATCAGCTCTTATNTTTGTGTATATGGTTTCTATTTCTTATTGTTTATGTGAACACTATCTAAAAAATGTGAGCAGTGTAGTTTCATCTATGTTTTGTCTAAAGTAAAGAAATTCTGTGAAAAGGTAACACTGCTGCAGTAGGAACCGTGCTTTAAGGCCTCTTTGCTGCAGCTTTTCAACATTTAAAGCACTTAACATATATTTCTACTAAAGGTTAAAAATCTATATTTCTATTTCACTTTGGTGTGACTCCATGTATCTCAGCTTATCCAAAGGTTTTAATTCAACCCCTGTGCTTTGGCTTTTCTCCGGGCCTGGGTCCAGAGGAGCTCTCACTCCAACATGGGACCTCTCTCCATTATTTTTCAATATTCTTGATGTCTTGAGAGGTCCCAGTTGAGTGGAAGCTGGTAAGGAGGAAAACTCTGGTAACTACAGACCTGTCAGTCTCACTTCAGTGCCTGGGGAAATTACGACCGAGATTATTCTGGGAGTTACTGGGAAAGGAACTTGAGAGAAAACACAGTCCTTGGTCACAGCCAGCACGGGTCCACAAGGGGAAGGTCCTGCTTTACCAACGTTTATGGCAAGGTCACCCACCCAGCTGACCAAGGGAGGCTGGTAGATGTGGTGGATTGGGATTTTAGCCGAGCTTTTGATGCTGTCTCTCACAACATCCTTCCAGACAAAATGTCCAGCACAGCCGAGTCCATCCTGCTCTGGGTGAGAATTGGCTGAGGCGTCAGGCTCGGGGAGCTGCAGCAAACGGGGTCCCACCAGGCTGGTGGCCTCAACCAGGGGGGCTCTCCAGGGCTCCAGTTTAGGGCCAGTGCTTGTTAATGCTTTTATAACTGACCTGGTAAAGGCACATTGAGTAACTTTGCCACTGCTGCTAAACCAGGAGGAGCTGTGTCCTCCCTCCAGGATGCAGAGGCCTTCCAGGGAGGTCTGGATAGACCGGAGAGCTGGGCAGTCACCAGCATTCAGAAAGATCTGAAGTCACCTCCCAGGATGACCATGGGCAATTCAGAATGATCTAGCACAACCATCTGCTTTTTCACACGCAAACTCAGTGAAAGCAGCACCTTTTACATTAAAAGTCAGTGAGTGTTATTAGGGGCTGATTTATTTCTGCTTTCGGTAGTGGAGGAGGAACCTTAGGTACATTTTTTCCCGAGTATATACCTCTCTTGACTTTCTTTTCTGTCCTTCCTACCTGTGCAAATAAATGAAAACTAAATAGGGGTGACAGAGTTGTTCAGAGGTACAAGGCACAGCAGAGGACTGACTAAACTGAATTTCTACTTTGGATCTTCTCTGGTTTGCTGAATTAAATGGAGTTGAGACTTGCTGTGCTCTCTTTTCCAAAAGGCAATAAAAATGAGGGTTTTTTGAATGCCAATTTAGAACTAAAAATGAAAAGCACCATGTAATTTAAATGACTATGTTATTAGCAATAAATATTAATTTTATTTTTCATTTGGTTTTATTTTTATTAATACTGCTAATAAGTTCTCTTTTATTTACAGAACTTTCTATAGGCTTTTCTTCATGCTAATTTAAGTTCTGATGCAGTAGAAAAACGTTGTGTTGGCAATTAAACAGAACCAACAGAAGCTTATCTGATAAGCTGAATTCACTGAGATTCTTTGTGTACAAATCTACAGCAACACAAGCTTGGTTTAAATAAGCTCTGTCCCTACAGGTATCCTTTACAAAATACAATCACTATTAAAGAAAACTGCTGCATGAACTTTGATAATTTTACATCATCTGAATGAATATTTTCTAGACACAGAACGTGTTCCAGAAGATTGATGTGCTCGCGCAGGCACCGTGAATACCAGCAGGTGGAAACTGTGTCACCATC
Organism: Oriolus oriolus; assembly: GCA_013400235.1. Lineage (NCBI taxonomy): Eukaryota > Metazoa > Chordata > Aves > Passeriformes > Corvidae > Oriolus > Oriolus oriolus. Next base: position 17,450 of record VXBT01004375.1, read on the forward strand.
ACACTGATGCCATGATGATTTTTTGCTTTTCCTTTTATACCCCTTTTTTATACTCTCTTATACAGCTTTTATGTGTTCTCAGTGCTTTTAGCTCACATAGTTATAATTCTTTAAGTTTGATCAGTTCCCTCACACCCAATATCCCGTTAAGCCAAGAGCCCAAACACCCTGGAAACCCCAGACCCCGAGGGCCTCTCCAGAACACATTCTGTGAACAAAGCCAGGCCCAGCCAGGGGAAGGTTCCTCGCTGAGGGGTCTGGCTGGAGTCCCTCCCTGGGCAATCTTTGATAGATGTGCTAATTAGCAAGGCCTATAATTGCACACACATCACATCGTGGGGGGCCATTTCCGGGGGGCATTTCGGGGTGCATTTCGATGTGCATTTCGGCACCCCTGAGGGTCCTTCAATAAACACCGAGGTAAAACCCTTTTTCCCTCTTAACTGTGTTCAGCTCTCTTAATTTTAAGACCAGGAAAAGGCATCAACACAAATGCTGGTGTTGTGTGTAGCATGGAGGATCAGCATGGGGTAAAACTGCAGAGTTCCCTTGAAGGAGGGAACAATTAGAAATGTACGTTTGTGAGCAATCCACGAAAATTTTTGCAATCATTATGTCCTGTAAACAAGGAAACATTGGAAAAGTTTTAAATTTTTTATTTCCTTGCATTTGAAAGTGCTTACCTAATAATTATCTAGATTTGTCTCCTCAGGTTTTTTTTTGCTTGTTTGGGTTTTTGTTTGGTGTTTTTGTTTGTTTGCTTGTTTTTTGTGTTTGTTGGTTTGTTTTTAAATTTTTTGTGGAGACTTGAATTCTTCAGTACTTTTCAAAGCTGGAATAAAGAGTGTAAAACTGCCTCATAATTTCAAAATGAGACATATATATCAAGTTATAGTAGGGAAAAATTTCCAAAGAAATATCTGCTGGGCTTGGACGAAGCAAACATGTAGAATCATTGATGTTCAAGTTGATATTTCCTTACAGCTGATATTTTGATCTTTGACCTTCACATTTATAACCTGTACACAGACAAAAACACATGACTCAATGTTGTTGTTATTGAATTGCAAAGTTATCTGCAGCTGTGGAAAGAGTAGAGGAATTCCTCAAAGTTAAGAAAAACTAATGATTGTGCAATTTATAGTTTATGTTTTCAGCTGATAAGAAAGCAAAACTGTAAAATCTTCTACAGCTGCATAAAAATAATCTTTCATAATTAAACTATGTGTTTGTGAAGATCAGGGGTACCTCTAACTAATATCCTTTTTTAGGCCTGTCCGTTGCTCAGAAATGTTGCACCCTGAATGCAGCCAACAAAAATGCTGCAGTGCTTTCATCGGAAAGAACAGATTTGTGTTACAGAGGGAGCATCTTTGTGATGTGAAAAGGTTTTTTACCACAGGCAGGATATTTAAGACCCCTCCATACACAGGGCACTTGAAATTCCTCTCTATCAGTCTACAGCTCTGCCATAGTCTCTGTTTGTGTTTCCATGTTTACACAAACTGTAGCCATCATCTTCTCCACTCCTGCTTTTTTTTTTCCCTTTGGAATGTTATCAGTTCGACTTAAAGAATCAGAATTAACAATGGGAGTGGAAAGACACAAATCTATTACGAACCAGGGAAGGCAGGATAAACAGCATGTATGTTATTAAAAAAAAGTCTTCTCCATTCCTCTATTACAGAACTCCTGTCTTGTGTAAAACCACTGATTTCTCGGAGTATTTTCCTCTGAGTGAAGTGCCAACTGGAATCTCTCATTTCAACTTTTTCACTGCAGTATAAAAAAAGCTGTTGGTCTGTTTCCATTCTTGCTCTGGTAATTTGATATATAGTATCAGATTGCATGCTGTCTTCACAGAGGGAGTCCAAGCATATTCCTGTGATAGCAATACTGGTATTCATCTAACATTTCCCCAGTTTCCTGAGGCACATCATAAATATCTATACCATTAACTCCAGGGCAATTAATTTATTCTTATTTTTTACCCAATTTACAGATAAACAGATACAGACTAACCTTCTCATTCAGCTTCTTTGAAGTCCCAGGTCGGAAATTTACTGCAATTAGAAAGAAATCTAATGTTTCAATATGTTTATTATCTTGGACAGGTAATTCAAGGCAGAAGAAGATCAAGAAAGTAATCCTATGTATCAGTACACAAACCAGCCTTTTCCTCTTACTCTCACAAACAATGTTTGTTTTAAATATTGTTAACTTAATTTTATTTATCTTTTCTCCTTGGTTATCCCTCTAGCCATTCTGATGTTATCAGAAGTTGTACAGGAAAACACCCCGGCCAAGAAAACATGTCTCAAAGTTGTTTCACAGTGCTGCTTAAACAGGTTAGGCCATTCTCTTTTAGCCTTATTTTTCAAATTAATGCTAAAGCTTTACTGAAGATAAATTGCAGAACTGTCTTTCTCTAGATTCATGATCTTCCCCTAAAATAGCCACTGGGGCTAAAGTTTGGTACCTAATATTGAGAATTACTCTGTGATTCTTGGCCTTCCTAAGGCAAGGCAATTGACTCTTTAAGCCTTTTTTTCTGGCTCTGATTTGGTTTGGTGACCGAGTCTCTGGGTCTTAAACAAACACATGATGGTAACAACCAATAATCAGCATGTAGCCCTCTCTTATGGGCTCCCTAAAAGCTATGGTTTATTCATGCAGATTTTATTCAGAGAAGCAGCTCACACGTGATACAAACTTTGAGAGTAAAGGTAAGCGTAAAAGTGCAGCTTTCAACCCAGAACCAGATGAAAACAGCACTATCTATTCTTATAAAAGGGAAATTATTCACCCACTACACCAAGAGTGAATCAGCTCTCTTGGTAAATGCAATTTGAACATCATTTCAGGTTGCTCCAAGTGAACATTTCCGTAAGACGGATGGGAAGAGGTTGTATCTTTGTAAAAGGCAGTTTCAGCCTGTCAGGAGGGGCAGAAAGGTCTATGGAATTTTACCTGCTGTATATGTGAAAGTTTTCTTTGCAAACAAAGCAGTTCTGACTCTCGGGAGATCGCTTATGGACACATAATGGATTCTGCCACAAGCAGTTCATCAAAGAACTACAGAGTGGGACTGTAGGCAGAAGAGGGCCTGCAGGCTGGCCATGTGGGATAAACAGAAGTTATAACTGCTCAGATCCAGGGGCATTCCACACTTCCATCCAGCAAGGTAAGAAATTTGCATCATCGTCATGAGGCAAGAAATCTGCAGCATCACTGTATCCTGTACGTGCACCTTCTCGTGCAGCAATGAAGGTAACGTTAGAAACCTGCATGTTAAAAAACATCACAGACTCATAGGATATCCTGAGCTGGGAGGGACCCACCAGGATCATCAAGTTCAACCCCTGGCCCTGCACAGACACCCCAACAATCCCACCCTGTGCCTGAGAGAGATGTCCAAACTCTCCTGGAGCTCTGGCAGCCTCGGGGCCGTGCCCATTCCCTGGGGAGCCTGGGCAGTGCCCAGCACTCTCTGGGGGAAGAACCTTTCCCTGATATCCAATATAAACCTCCCTGGCCCAGCTCCAGCCATTCCCTTGGGTCCTGTCCCTGGTCACAGAGAGCAGAGATTGGAGCTGCCCCTCCAGTGCTGCCCTTGAGAGGAGCTGCAGCCCTCCGTGAGGTGTGACCTCAGTCTCCTCTTCTCCAGCTGAGCAAGCCCAGTGCCCTCAGCCACCCCTTATATGGTCCCTCAAAGCCCTTTACCATCTTCTTATCCCTCCTTTAGACACTCTCTAACAGCTTCAGATCTCATATTGTGGCACCCAGAACTGCCCCCAGCACTTGAGGTGAGGCTGCCCCTCACTTACCTGAAAGAGAGGTTCTCTCTTTTTAGAGTTCCTGTTTATTACACTGGCAGCCATTGTCAAGTGAGATTCTGGCTGGCTGAAAATACCACAGCCTGGTAGTTTCCAGACTACTTCACAGCCTCTGCTCTAGCCAGCTCCCTCCTTCTTGCAGCTCTAATTACTAATGGGTGGAGGATGGACTCGGCCCTAAAGCAAAGTTCTTTCACCCATTATGCAAGAGCTAATCAACACACTCAGTCTAGGTATTTATTTTCTTCCCATTCTGCAGAACAGGGTGCCAGGCACCTAACAGAGCTGGCACATCTTTTGGGAAATAAGCCCAGGCTTTTAACAAAGAAAGACAATACAGATATACAAAGATTGATATTGATATTGATAACAAAGAAAGAATGATGCAGAAACAGGTGAGTGGTCATTCGCACTTACATGATGAGACTAACGTGCATGTTGGGGTCTTGGTCCAGTTCATTATATTATAATTTACACATACAAATGTCCCTGGGGTTGTGTTTTTTAGCATTAGACTAAGCTGAGGTGATATTTTCATCCTATCAGCAGCCATCAAGTTATTATTTTACCTTATACTCTATTAAAGTGCATGCTTGAATATATTTGAACAATTGATTGTCAATAAAATAAGGGTTTAAATAATTTTGTTCCTGGGGACTCCTCACTGCTCCATTGCTCCAGCACCCCACTGCCACAGTTTCATAAGTAACTTACAGTTACTGTGAACTCCTTGGGATTTTTTTCATTTCATGTGACATCAGATTGCTCCAACCATGACCCCTGACAAGGAACTTTTGCAGTGTTAAGCAAACAGAATTTTGGCTAAATGTATTTTAGACTCCTTAGAAATCATTTCAGTTTGGGTAGTCTTCAGTTTCACTGAACTCAATGCAATTGCTCCCATTACCATCTAAGATTGTAAGTTATTAAATCCACGTGAAACACTATCAAATATTGGTTTCAAATAATGCCTGGAGTAAAAATCATAAAATTGCAACCTTTGCAACTGCATTGTGAGGTTTTCATTGAACTGTTAAGTATCTTCTCGAGCAAAAGTCAATTTTCCAACAAAGAACAGTTGATGCTTGGTGCAGTACGTGGTTAGTCCATGGACCTCCCTGCTGAGAGATTCCAAAAGTTCTCATCATGTCAAAGGAGGAGTGCAAAAGCACATGAAAGACACGAAGGGATACAAATACAACTGTACTTTGTTATTTGCTAAGGCAAATACCAGCTACAGCAAAGGTACATTCTTCTCAAGGGAAGTATGTATATTTAGTGCAAAATGTGGTGTAATTGTTATTAGTTATTCTGTTGATCTAAAACGAATTCAAGTGCTGCAATTAAACCGATAGACACATGCACAAAGCATTTTTAAGCAGTTACCTTGCAGCAGAGAATACAATGCTAGCTCTTTGACAGTATTCTAAGTACAGTTATTCTGGCAATAATAACATCATAAAAGTTTAGGAGGCAAGAGGTTGGAATACATTTTCTCTGTTACATGGAGTTCCAAGCACCTTCAGTAACAAAACCAATGGCACTTGCACTCTCTGAGTCACAAGTGAGGGGGGGCTCAAAAAGGGAAGTTACTGCACACAAAAAATACCCTTCGGCAAGTGAAAAAATTTAACTGATGTAAACTTAATAATACTGAGTACAATGCTTAAAGAACATGAGCAACAGCAGGGGCATAGTGGAAATCATTTCACCAACTTCTGTATGTTTTGTTCAGTGAGAGAAATGGCTGTGCCCTTAAAAATAGCCAATCACACTGTTAACTAATTCTGCCTCCCTGTCCACTGAGTGGTCCCTATTCTCTCTCAATAAAGTAGTTGTTCACAATTAATTTCCAGAGCTGGGTAGTTAAAACATAAACACAACGAATAGGGAACAGCTAAGGAAAAAAGGAAAAACGGGTAGGAAGTGGTACAAGACAGCAGAAGATCCTTTGGAGAATCCTCGAAGTACCTACAGAAAAATAACAACTATAACAACAACAATAATAAGCAACTGCCAGTAATGAAAAAACTGACAACAGAGGCTTTGAACCAAACGATTTTTTTCATTAGCACCACACTCACCCTGCTGAACTTCTAGAGCACAGTTTAACGAAGCTCCCAAGGATGCATCCAAAGCTTCGTTTCCTTTTCATTTCCTTTCTCAAGATGTCAGCTCCTTCTCCCTGCTCTGCTGGGCAGCTTCACTTTGCACACAGGCAGAATCCCTCAGTGCTCTTCGAAGGATGCCTCCACAGCCACATCTGTGGTGAGTAAGGCCGTTCCCAGGTGAAAGGCACCTCTCAGAAAACATCCTGAGCAAAAAGTAAAAAAAAATCCTCCACGCTCCCAAGCACATACCTGCAACACCAAAAAGCCTGTCAGATTTAGAGAATGCCTCCCCAGGCAAAACAGGGAAGAAAAATCCTCTGTGATGCTAAAAGCCTCACTCATGAGCTAAGATTTTTAAACAAAGTATTTTTCACTTCAGCTCCCACTTTCTCTGCAGACCTATGAGGACCCTCAGGGCATTTAAGCAGTGGGGTCTATTTTTATTCTGTCCCTATGGATTTGCATTTTTGTTTTCCCTTCTCCCTCTTAAGAAAGAGAACTCTGACAGGCTTCCTGTGTCAACACATTTACACAGTCACACCCATCGTATTTTACTTTTAACCTGCTAATTATTTTTAACAGGCCAGATGTGGGTGTCACATTCAGGGCATCAAAAGCCAATTTGCCTTCTCCTGATTGAAATGGGAGACTGACTCAAAACGGTTAAAAAAAAGCAAGAAAAAGGATGGCCATGTAGAATTTTATGGAATTCTGGCTCAACGTTTAGGATTCTTAGCTATTGTAGTATTAATGCATTAGATAATATTAGTTAATTTATTAGGTGATATATGCAGGTATAGTAGTATTAAAAATGAATGTACAGTTTTGAAAGGTTTTCCTGCATAGGTTACAGAAGGTTTCATCAATGATACAAAGAGAACTTCTGAAAACTGCAAGGGGTGATAGTCATGCAGATGAAATCCTAAGACTTAGGACAAAAGTGTACAAAGTTTTGAGTTTTGACACTACAAATAGCTAAAACTTCAATTATTTAAAAGAAGGATGCGGAAACTGCTGATGCTTGGGAAGCTCAAGAAAATTCCAAAGGAGCAGCTGGCATTCATATTCCAGAAAAAAAGAGAGAGAAATCTTGACATTCGCATCTCCCACCTCAAGCATAAACTTTACGTCTTTTACTTTCAAGCAAACACACAAACCTTGCAAAGGAGAACTAGGAGAAGAACAGTTTTAAGAATACATTATAAACTCTTAATTAGGACAAATAATAGTCTATAATTTGTGACAAGTTATCACACACTGTGATCAAAACGTGGTTTCTGAATGCTGACTCCACAAGGCAGACACACTAAGCAGCTCCAAAGGATACTCAAAATGTCACTTAAACCAGGTATTATCCTGATTCTGCTACTTGTGTCTTGCTAAGACAAATTCTCGTGTTTCAGATAAGATAGAGTAAAATTTCAAAGCCCTTGTTTTATTTCAAGGGTGAAAAATATTAAACAGGGGTGATAAATTAAATGTCTATAAGCATAGGCTGGATTATATGTAAATATGATATAATAAAGTAGAAATTATTTTCATATGCACTTAGAGATAAAATCATATCTCATAATCAAACTTTGGTTTCTCTTTTGGGGAAGTCTTGATGTAGTTCTTTTGTACTCTTTGGAACTTCTGATTTTAGTCCTTGTTCATTCTGAATAAGAATTCTGTAATATTTATATTTCAAGTAAGTCTTTGGGAGAGTGTGGTTTCTTTGACTGTTCTCTTCTGCTTCCTGGATTTCAATGAAGGTGTTTCAATGCCCAGTAGAACTGTGTAATTAACTGTATTTATCAAAAGCAGCATGAGCAAATGTTCTGAACATCTCTGCTCTTCTAAAGCTGAATGCAGTTTGAGTGAGTCACTCTCTTCAAAGAGATTTGGAGAACACCATTTGGGCTTTTTGTGCTTGCAATCAATGGGCTTGCATTTAAAATAATTGGATTACGCCCCAAACTGAAAAGGCTTGAGAAAGCAGAGGAAGCCAAATGGCCTGGTTCATTGCTGTGTTCTGTAACTGTGGGCTGACGAGCTAGATCATTCTATGATCAGCCATTGTTACTGGGAATTCCGAGCAGAGGACACACAACAACCGTGATCCAGGCTTTCTCACAGAGCTTTGGACCTTTCAGCAGATTTTGTCATGGAGCAATTGCTACAGCCTGGTGAGGTCAGCCACGAGAAAATGAATCAGAGACTGCGTTGTGAGAGTAAGAGCCACGAAGTGATAACAAGTTGGTGTTCTCTGGTTGGCGTCGGTCAGGAACAAAAAGTAGTGAATGAGAACCGTTAGGGACATTTCTAAAATATGGATAGCATCATCTTGTTCAAAAATGTCAACACCCAGAGACAGAACACAGTAGATTTGACAGCAACACTTGTTTGCTAGAGCACAGCAAATGTATCTCTATATGGATGTGGCGGATGGATAATTTTTCCGTGCAATAGAAACATTTAGATTTGACATGGAATGTGATTGCTGAATTCAGTTTACTATTACTTTCAAAAGCAAATGTTAATTGAAATTTGATTGTAGAAATAATCATTCTAAAGTCTATATATTGATCCAAAAGATGAAAAAATTAAAGAAACACATTTCCAATCTTCTTGTTTTGCTCAATTTACCCGCAGAGCTGTACAAGTTTGCAAAGACATGTTTCTTCCTTCCCTCAGAGAGAAAAGGGTCTACCTGTGGGTTACCTGCAATGTTTAGTAGATTAATTTTTCAACTTTTAAATGTTCTAAATACTTGTTCTGTTTTGTGTACAAACGAAGGTCTAAATAAATGCTCTATTTTGTGTACAAACGATGGAATAAATCAACATTCAGCATCCAACCAAGCAGAGCGACTAAGTGTAAAGGGGGAAATACGAGGAGGAGATAGAAACTAATGAATTATATGGATTAGCATGAGAACAAACAACAGAGGATAAGAAAGTGGGTGGCCATGTTTCATCTCTTGATGAGTCTGTTACCTAGGAAACAGAAGACTGAGTGATTGCATAAATGACCCCATGCCTGTGGATTGGATTTGATGAAATTATATAGGACTGCAATTTATGCAGAACAAGGAAGAAGATTGTCAGGGGCATTGTTTATTAGGTGAAATAAAAAGCCTAGAAACCGATTTTCATTTCAATGAGGTTTTAAAGCATTTATTACCTAAGTCTTCTGTCTTTACTGTCTAAGTTTGTGACCTAACAAAACCATGCAATGAAAACTAACCAATTTCCCCTTTTTAAAGGTTCCTGTAGAGGACACTAATCATTCCCTGAACCCCAGCTCTCACCAGCAGGACTCAAGTTGATCCCAGCAGACATCCAGTTGGTGTTGTTAGGGCAGTGTTTCGACTACTGACAAGAAGTTCATTAATCTGCTGTGTCTGCTGGCCTTCCACCAAAGGCAATCCAGGTAAAGAAAGACACAGTGTGTCTTCACATGAGGCAGTGAACAGATATCAATTTTACAGTAGAAAAAGCTGGCAATGAATTGTCTGCTATGCCTATAAAAATCTTTGTAAAAATATGAGGTAACCACAAAAAAATGATAGTGTTTTCCACTTCTTGACACAAAAAAATCTCTGAGGAACTCAGAGGAACAGTGGCAAGAATTCAAAGGGCATGTTTTTTCAATATAGAGTAATTACCTTTTTTGGATATGCTCTTCATCACTGACTTCCTAAAACTTCAGGAAGGTTTGACTACTTTCTATGATCTTCCAGTGATCTTCTAACATACCTTTGCTTCATTTTCTGTACAAATAAAAAGCTTAGAGTATGCTTTGAAGAAAGAGATCAATATAAAGATCAATTATGTTTGAACAGTCATAGGAAATAATATTTGCAGTGATATTCAGAACGGTCAAACTGAGTGAGCTCCAACAATTTCTTCACATGATGTGCAAAAGGTAATATCTTGGAATGAATATGAGAATGGAACAAATATAATGTGAACAGAACTTGGATCAAAAGACTGGTTTGCATTTGATTTGTACCTAAACTTGAGCAGTTGCCAGTATTAAAATCAGCACACTCACTTTGAGAATGGGGTTTCAGGGATGTTAGTGTTAACATTTTTATTCAGAAAAAAATGTGACATCCCACAGCAACAAATTTTTGTTATGCTGAACTGGACAAATGCATTTCTGTTTTGAAGATGGAATTTCACCAGTTGCAGTAGAATGTCTTCCCAAAGACCTTCTGAAAGGAACAGCATGTTCTGACACTGACAATGAGCTGTTTGTAGGTCGTATTTTATTACTGTGGAATACACGAAATGATAAATAGATGATATCAGAATCATCTGTTAAAACCAAGCTAAAATATTGAGAGGCTGGAAGACAATTCGTGGGAGAAGAGGAATATTTCCTGTGGGAGCTGTGACCCACAGAGAGCCCACACAAGAGCAGATTTATCTTGGAGGACTGCAGTCTGTGGAAGATTCCATGCTGGAATGGCTTGTGAAGGACTGCAGGAAAGGACCTGTACTGGAGCAGGGTATAAGTGTGAGAAGGAAGGAGGAGCAGGCAGAAACTGTTATGGCATGGGGAGCTCTCATTTTTGTAGTTTGTTCTCATCCTCCAAGTCTGTTTCAAATGGGAATAAATTAAATTAATTTTCCCAAGTGCCAAGTTTTGCCCATGACAATAATCATGAAACGATTTTATGGTCTTTTGTCTCAACCCGTGAGATTTTTCATTTTATTTTCTGTTCTCTCCCACTGAGGAGGGGGAGTGAGAGAGCAGCTGGGTGAGGGCCAGATCAAGGTCAATCCACCATCCAACCTTCATCAAACTTCGCTTATTCACTGTAGGCTTCTAATGCAAGATTCTCTAGGTCAGCGTCTTTCTAACAAATTTTGTACCTTTGGCAGTAAAAGCCAAGAGTTAACTGAGAAATAAGAATGCATTCACGTGATGCTCACATATGAAACTGCTGATGCCAGCCCATGACTCCATTTGCACTGACACACAAGTTTAAAGCAGAGAAGCTATTTTTTCTAGCTCCTTACACGGATTCCTAATTGCAAAATTACATTTTTTTTTGTTTAGAAGAATTTATTTTGTAAAAGTATTTCAGCTGAAAGTAAAAGTATTTCAGCTGCTCTGAAAAGGCAGCATATTTTCATAGGAAGTTTGATCAAGAGAGCTATTTTGGACCTTTCCCCCAAACATGACATAGTGACTGGTTTAACACATTTATGAGCCAACCCACCATAAATGTTTATGAAAGACTGCAATTTTAAAGTATTTTAGAAAAAATTTAGATGGAATTCATTAATTCAGCTACTTTCAGTCATGGAGAACTTGGGAAAATTTTGGTTTTTGTAATCCCTGTGAAATCCTACTGTCAGATGTATCAAGAATTTCACCTCAGTTGAAATAAAAAAGTGTTTATCCTTTCCCTCTCGGTATCTGAAACTGCCTTCTTGCTGTTGGCTGCAATCTTTCTTTCCTTTCTTTGGAGGTTTCCATCCTAAATGCCGTGGCTCCGCTCCAGTTCCTCCTCACCCACAGCTGTCCCCTCTGTTGTAACAGGGCAGCTTTATAGCCCATACTGAACCAGAGAAAGCAGCTGCAGACTGTCAGAGCTAAGAACCTAGCTGGTTTCAGAGTGATCAGTTCCAGGTATGGGAATCTAAGAGGAAAATAAAAAAAAAATTAATAAAACAGTGTTTTCTGGGGCGGTGGGCACCTGAGGACGGTTACAAGTAGATGAGGGCAAGGGAACACTGCAGAAGGTACTACATGCCACCAAGTGTGGAGCTAGATTCTTCTTGAATCCAAAGTCTAAATTACTAATAGAAGAAAAATTCAGGATTTCACTGCTTCTAGCTTAATAGACAAGGTGTGGATTAAAAATTTTGCTTTGTATATGCTACCTAAGAAAAAGTTAATCTAACAGTTTACTTAAAGGGGAACAGTATCAGGGAGCACTATTAACCAGACTCCCAAAGCTCCAGTCCCTGCTTCAGAATGAAGGAACAGAATGAAGAGAATTTAATGCAAATAGTGAGATTGCAAACAAAATAAAACATCTGTTAAATATTTACAAAGATGTTTCTATGGTGTTCATCAACGTCTATTAGAGTTTCTAAAATTATGGTAAGCCTCACTGACATTCTTGAACTTGATTACATTCTTGCTGTAGGGATATAGTGGATATCTGAACTGGCTTACTTGTACTGCAACTTACTGGAAGGTATAAGAATATTAAAATTTTATATTTAATATTTCTTTGGTTCTGATTATTTTCATTTTTACTGCATATTCTGCCTCCTTACTTGGAGCAGCTATTCTTTATTGCTGTGTGCCTTCCTGTAATGAGAAGGCATCTAGAAACATGCCAGGGGGTTTCAGTTACAGGTTCTCATCTTCAACATCTAAGGATTTTTCATTTTAAACTATGCTTCCAGTCCCTGACTGTTTAATTCATACACATACATTGATGTTTCCTCATTAAACCTGATTGTATAGACTTAAAATCCTTAGTAGATGAACCTTTGCTAGATTATATATTGTGCAAGAAACTGCATATTAAACTATCAGCCTGATACCTGCTTAGAACAAATAAGTTTTTCACATACATTTTTGATGATTCTTACTATCTCCCAGCAAGGTTATGTCCTTTGGCAGGTAAATGATTTCTCATCTGAGAACTGCCGTGTTTACTACAATAATGATCTTTCCTTGATGGTAATGATAGTGCCCAGGCCCTCATCTCCCTTTGGCTGTGCCAGCCAGCTTATGGAACTGGTTCATAATTCAAAGTTGGGTGATGATTAAGCAGGCATTTAACTGTAAAAGTGAATGCCAGTCAAGGTGGAGGGGCACTGGCCTGGATCCCCCCAAAAAGCGGTGCTGACATTGAGATTCCGATGAATACTGCCCGTGGGATGCAAGCACTAAAAAAGTTGCTGTTGAAAGCGAGAGGTGTCCATTCAAGAGTGAGACCAGCACAGCTGGTCTGGTCTGCCACTCAAAACCCAGCACATTACTCTGCAAAGGAACAGAGGCATGGCAAAATTTGCACATGTAGAAGGATGGGTGGTCTATTAGGGCAGGAAGAGGAAAGCTGAATGATTTGGCATGAGGAGAAAAACAGCAGGAGAAAGACTGCCAGTAAAGAGAGCTTGGAGCAATCCTGTGACTAGCATGTGCTTTAACCATCATCCCTGAGTTTGCCAATCTTCCTTGTCCCACTGTCCTGCCCAGTTGCAGTTTGGTAGTCTTTGACTCCGTAAATACTGCTGCTGGTCTTAATGACAGGCAATCTGCTTTGAAAAAATGAGACACATTTCACCTTGCCTTCTAAAGACATAGATGTAAGTCATTCTTACAGAAAGTGCTCTCAGGAATTAAGAACAAGCATGGACTAACAGGAAAGAAAAAGCATTTTCTTGCACTCGGGTAATTCAGCTGGGTCTACTGAGCTTCAGTAGATCCCAAGAAGAAAAAGAACAATGATACAATTTTGGTATTCCTTCCTACGACTTCAGTAAGACCACCTTGGATTTGTCCATTTTATCCATTTTGATGACCAGAAATACACAGATTTTGGAAGACTTTCTGTGAAGCAAGCGAAATAGAAGATGCTAGTGCTGCCAAAGTAAGTGCAGCCAAACCTGATGACCCCTACTCCTCCTTTCAATGTCTGTTTGTTCAGCTTCAAAGGAAAATGATACAAAAGAAATTTGATACTACTGGTGCCAGAGAGGTTGTGAGCTCCCCATTTCAGAGGCGTTCAAGACTGGGTTGGACAGGGTTTGGAGCAACCTGGTCTACTGGAAGGTATCCCTGCCTGTGGCAGGGGGTGGAACAGGATGATCTTGAAGGTCCATTCCAACTCAAACCATTCTGTAAGTCTATTCAGTGTGATGAATCTGGTGTGTCAACTTTAAGGGGCAGAGGTGGAACACACTCTGTGCAGATAATATACTATAATAAGAGTCTCCCATTGTCTCTGATGTGCCAGGAGAGACCTGAATATTTCCCCTTTAGTACCCAGAATTAATTAGATGAAATATGCTACAGTACTCTCTTCTTATTCCTTTAATATATTTTTTAGTATGGGTTAGTATTTTCCCTTCTGTGGAAACCTGCTGATAAGAAATCAGTGTGACAGCTGAAATATATTTACCATCGTCCCATGATTTTTTTCCCCATAATTTTATATCATATCAAACATTTATTTAGTTAAATAGCCTGAATTTCATATGTCATAAACAGGCATATGAAAAATTTTAATTGCTAATGTAAACTGTGTCCCTTTACATCTGATCTAGTGAAATCATTCCTTCTGTGTGCATGAGCTCTGTGCCACAAGAACTCTGCCGTTCTCAGAGAATCACTATCGATCTAGCAAGATGGGGAAACTTGCTGTGAAAATAATGACAGCAGGATCCTGACCCATGCTCAAACTATTCTTTCCTCATGGATCTAGCCAGTGAACTGGAACAGTGTGAAAACTGGAAAAGTGGATTCTTCTGACAACCTTTTCAAGCCTGATGTCCCAAAGACATGGTATTTACCAAGTTGACCATTTTATGGATGACTGCTCCACTGAAGAAAAAAATATACAACCTTTCAAATAAAATCACAAAACTGTCTTAAAAAGTAATACTACAATTCATGCAAAAAATGCTCAGTAAGACAACCCAGTAAATATATGCAATGATGAAGAGCCATTTTAGCTTGTGATCAGATTATTAAATAGTCTGCATTATCCACCAGTTAAAGACTTAAGTCGTGCTCCCATTTAAAATCAAGTGTTCTCAGATTGTTTTCAGACTTGCATTCATGAAAGTGAATTTTAACATATAAGAAGAAAGCATTTCCTTATCTTTAGGCTGAACTTTCAGATATTCCATAAGGACTGACTTTGCATGCAGAAATCGTTCCTACTAGAAATATTCAAGCAAATGTCTCTCCCTAATGAATATTCTAGCAGGTCATTCAGTGAAGCATGCGGAGTTGACACGTTCTTTTCTAAATGATTCCTCTGCAGGGCAGGAATTCTTATGCCAGAACTCACTGCATTTTAGCAGTGACAAGGTCCATTAATCCTTGTGGTGAACGGGGTTGTGAGCTCCTCTTTTCCTTGGACTGTTTATAAAAATACTGGAGTTAAATTATTGCCAGTTCCAGATGAACACAATCGTTATACGATGTTAGGACAAACCCCACAGCTTTACAGTCACTTATGTTGTTCAAAAGATGAAATATAATTACACAAGAGTTAATGTGAACCTGATCTCTGTTTCTGTGTCATCAGCAAATTATGAAACTGAACCTTCAGGAAAACAACTTTGACCTTTACATCTTTATCTTTACCTCTAATTGGAACATCAACAATTCACACTTACTTTATTTCATTATCAATTACTTGAACTCCCAAAACTCCTTGAACAACCTGTATGAACTGTTTAGTTCTGCCCCCCAAGAAACTCTCTAACCCCAAATTCTGAGGGTAAGTGGTGTCTCAGACCAAAACATACGGAAAAAGTAAATCACCATATGATAATTAGTAAGAAGAGTAAATTTAAGCAGATATGTAACCTGAAGATTAAACTCCTCTGACCAGGATCAGGACTACATTTATTAAGAAGAACCTGACATATTATGCCTATGTTTACATGCAACCTAGAAATACTCCCTCTGAGCACTAAAATGTCCAATCACCTATCAGCAAGACTTTGCCTAAAACAAGTTATCTGAAGCTGGGTTAAGTCTTCTTGATTTGTTCCATTTACCAGAAGACAGGTAAATGCTCTGGCTCTGAAGGAGATCCTAAAGACACAGTAGTCACCAAGGCACAAACTGGCCAAAATGGCCAGCATTTTCAGAGTGAAGTGCATATGAGGTGCAGAAAATGCCATGTATTTTCAGAGGTTATGATCTCCAACACTGATTCAGTGTCTTCTGTCCCTGTGAATAAACCTAGGAATTGAAATTTACAGTGGTATGGTTGAATGGTCCCTTTCACAGAATGTTTTGGGAATGATGGGGTGTAAAGTTGTCATCTGTGGAATTCCAGTTACAGAATTCATTTCCTACTGCTGGTCTAATGAAACACAAAGCAACACAACTCATCTACTAAGAGAGCAGGCAGTGATCAATGTTTTATGAGGGACTAACTTGATCCAGCATGGACTGATACATATAGTGGGATTTGCCTTTGAATTGGTCCCCAAATTTAATCATACGTAAGTAAAAATTCCAAAATAATTTTGATTTTAAAAGAGAATCTCTGAAGAAAACCTCAGCAAAACATGAGGTTAAAGCATATGTTAACAACTCCATTTTGCAATCATTCATATGGGGACAAAATAAATTCTACACTTATGAAAGGGAAAAAAATTTTATCTGTACCATGAATAAACAAATAGAACTTAAAGAGAGTGTACTTTTAAATCAGTGTTCCTTATTGCTGCAGAACTTAGAGAATCAGGAATGGTTCGGGTTGGAAGGGACCTTAAAGGTCATCTTGTTCCAAGCCCTGCCAGTAGATCCAGTGGGTTTGCAGGACAGAATGTACTCACAGTATTTCCCCCAGTCACCTAAGGCAGCCCATCACATTGCATCTCGTCTGACAGAATTCCAGAGAGCACCCCAACATCTCAGTCGTGGGTTCAGAGTGAGCCATTTCATGGTTGCCTGCTATGGCAAGTGGTGTGGCATTTGTGTGACATACATTTTAAGGAAAAAAATGCTTTCCTCTTCAGCACTTCGGAGCTCTCCGTGCTGAGTTCAGTCACAGATATCTCAAGTGATTGCACCCTTACCCTACACTGAGCAGGGAACAAGAGTCATGAACTATTTCAGTGCAGAGCAAGACAATGAATGTGTGCCCAACCACCAAATGTTTGTGCTCTTTTTCACTTTGTAAAATATAAAATGCGCTCCTTGCAACACAGAAGGACAGTCTTGGAATTCATCTCACAAATTCTTAATCCTTCTGAAGTGGAAAATATAATTTATGAGCACAGGGAGAAGACATCAAAAATGAAAGATTGATTATGATAGACCACTTTTGAATTTCCTAATGTAGTCTTTCTCCAGACTCTGCTACATGCTTCTCATCAGCCTAAGGCAAAAAGAAAATGCAGTCTTTATAAAAGTGGTGAAAGACACCAGCAAATGGGAATAGAAATGAAGGAAAATAGTGCACAAACTTCCGAATGTGTTTTGTTGAAATCTTCTCCCAATTGAGAAGAAATAATGAGACTAACAAAACAGAGCTATGAGGATTTCTTATCACTCTTGAAACACCCTATAACCATTCAGTTTATAAAATGGGGGATTAATCCTCCTGTTTTGAGTAGGCCACACAGTTTACCATTAATCCGTGGGGGAAACTGCAGCTGAGAGGAACTATTGCTGACAGAGAGATCTGCACCTGGGCAGAGGGCTGAAATCACCAGAGTTAAAGACTGAAAAAAGTGTAACACAACTATGCCTTCCTCCTTTTCAAATCCCTTCCCCTCAGGAAGCACAAGGCTGTTTGTCATCCAGATGTCACCAGGTTTCCACCTTCAGTCATCTCCTTTTGCTTAGGAGACACAACTTTTTTTTCTTCTTTCTTCTCTACACGAAGCAGCATTCTCAAGGGAAACTGCTCAGGTATGACAGCAATAAAACATAAATGCTGCGTGGGCTTTGTGTGTGGAAACTCTTGCTGCTGAATCTCTTCTAATTTCAATTGTTAGAGCCTTAAACAGGAGTGGTGTATTTGGATTGCATGTCTGGGTTTTGCTTTTGCCTTGAGGGAAGAAGATACAAGGGAGGTACATTTGTTTTGGCTTTGACAGGATAAAATCTAAATTTATTTTCTGGTTTCAGGAGGCCTATTACTCCCTCTTTTGTTAATTTCCATAGGGAGACTGGTGATACTAATCTAGGTAGGGATTGAATTTCTCCCTCATTTAATGCCAAAGCCCAGATTCTTGTTCAGTGTTTATCCTCCCCACTGACTCTATGATATGACTGCAGGTTGAAGACCTAATGGCAGGACCAAGTATCTAATGAAGAGTTTAAATATCTGATGTCCAAGAATGAAGCCATGATTGTTTTGGTTTTTTACATTTCTCAGGAAAAGGTTTTCTGGGACAAGTGAAAAGCATCAACACGGTGAGAAAAGCTGCACTTCTTGTAATACAAGATCATCAGTTTAGGCTTGGATATCCTCTTAAAAATCTTAAAAAATGCAGAATAGAGGCCAGCAGTGCTCTGTAAATTATTTGGAGTTATAGGCAATGTTACCACAGCAGAGTAGTAGAGAGAAGGTTCTTACCCAGAAGTAGGACACAGTGATTGTGGGGATGATTATGATCACATTTAGTGCTAATCTTGGCTCCCCAGCTCTGGAATGCATTCATTCTGACAGCGTTCACACAGACCCTCCTGCCATAGCCAAATCTTTTCCTACAATTTAATTCTGCCACCATCTGAAATCTCGTAATTCATGGAAGGTCATCTGTTACTATCAGTAGCAGGCTCTGTCACATTCCTGATGTTACTGATGCCTGGATTTATCTTCTCCTATTTCCAGGTCCCAGATTCTGCTTAATATTTAAAAAGCCCTCCAAATTATCATCCAAAAAAGCAAAATACGTAACAATATAAGCCTAATAACTGGTAGAAGCCATTTTCTATCAAATCCGGTGAGTGAAATGGAATAGAAATAATGAGAACATTCAGGAATAAATATCTATACTTTTTCCTTTTTTTTAGGTTATTTTCATGGCCACAAAGAAATTTCTTTACCCACTCAAAGAAAGTTAATGTAACATTTGATTTGCAAAGAGGCTGGGAAGGTAACAGCCATGGAACCCCGTGTTCACACAAAGTTTATTGATTTCTCCAAACTTCTGTTTGCCCTCATTAGATTTCTCTGGACACAGTAAGGAACACATATTTCTGTAGCAATTTTTCACTTTATTTTAGCCTATGGTAGAATCTACTTTCCTGGAAATGAGGTGCTGCTGAACTATTCTTTTTTAAAATGAAAGAAATTGATATGTATTCTTTGCTGTTCAAAGGATTTAGAAATATTTGAATGAAGATCACAACCTCTGTCTGGTCCAATTGTTTTCCGAAAAATAATACTTAGGGGGCACCCAAATTTACTGGTATTTCTGAAATGTTGAAAAAATGTTTAATTACAATCTTCCAAAGAAGTAGTCAGTTGTGGTTTCGACAAAAAAAGGGAAATAAGACAGCCAAGTATCACACAATGTTTGTTAAAATTGGTAGAAAATTGGGCAAAAGTCATCCTTTTGCAAATATTTTGTAAACACCAGATTTGGCACCATGCTTAAGACCACTGAAAAGCCTTTTCCCAGTTACCCTTACAGCTGTTGATGTAAATAAAACCAGCATGAGATGAAAGGGGCAATGCCTGAGAAGCACGTGATAATTCTTTATTTTGTGCGAGATTCTTCTTTGTGTGTTTTCTTGGCCTTTACTCAAATATTGAACATGGAATAATCTGTCCCAAATGACCATATAAATTAAGGTGTCACACACTATATACTGCATTTCACTTAGATTCCTGGAATCTATTTTCCTTTTTATTATCTATGCTTGAATTAGAGAGCTAAAACATACTACGTGATTAACACTTGATGAAATACAAAGGACATACTGAACCTGTTATAGTTAAGGCACACTTAACTTTAAAAGAAGTATTTAAAATAAACATTTTCTATTTGGAAGTCAAACCAGAGGATGCTAATTGTGGGAAATGGCAAACTGCATCATATGTCTGATGACACCAGCACGCATTTATGAACTAGGCACCTTCAGGCTGGGGAAGAGAAGAAAAACGATTCTCATTAGTGGAAAAGAAGGCAAATGTATGACAAGAGAAACCAAAAAGGTTAAACATTGCCAGATGAAAATACTTTCAAAGATTTGAAAGCTATCCCGTATCTCTCACCTTTTCAAAGCTTTTCTAGAAAAACACTGTCATGCTTGACTCTCCACCTTCTGCTATACAGAAAGTACCTATTAAAATGCTTTGTCATATAATCCTCGTTTTACTTTATCCATGTCTTGTCTTGATGCTTTCAGCACGTCCAAAGAGCCTTGGATACTTTCTTAGAGACCTCTTTCCTTGAGAAACATCCAATAGATACTTCTTAATGTGTTTGGAATTACTTGATAATAAAGATAAACTGAAGGTCACAAAGGCACACCACTTACCTAAATCAGTTTTCAGGAATCTTTTGAATTACCTTGTCCTGAAAAACTTGTGAGGCTTGCAACAGAACGCTCCTATCCCTTCATTTCTTCAGTGTTACTTACTGTAGCAGGATAATAGTTTCCTTTTCATCATCCGCTCTTGGCCTCAAATTCCATTAACAATAAACCCTCACACACATTTTGCCCCCCCATACAGAGACACAGGCTTTGATTCATCCGTCTCCACTCATACCAAGTCAATTCAAACACCATTTGCACACAATTGTCTTCATTTATTGATTTAGTCCTGGAAAAAGAGAAAGGGGCGGTAGACTACATAATATAAGTCTGACAACTTTTATCAAAATACAGTTTCTTCTCACTACTACATAAATTTATTACACCTCTGTAACGGGAGAGCTAGTGAGGAAACATGCAAAGTGATGTTGGCTGGAGACATTAAAGATGCTCATCAGTATGGATTTCAGGCAGGATTTCTATCTGTATCAAAAGAAACAGGCTTTGGGTGTACACTTGTTATGAATGGATGATGCAGGTTTAAAGCAGCTCCTGCCTTTTGCCCAGGCCTCTGGCAGCAGGCAGTTGTGTTACAGAGGTGTCCAGCACCCCAAAACCCACTCCTATTCGCAAGCTCTTTAGTAATGGCTGATTCTGTCTATTATAAACTGGATTATTTATTTATAGACACAAAATTCACAGACATAAGACTTAAGACAGACTATTACTACACAGGGATAAGACAAAAAGGGGAATATTAGTAAATACACGCAGAGTTAAAGGTAGCATTAAAATTACAGGTAGCTAAGAAATAGCATAACTTAGGATTCAGAGTTTCTTACCATCTGATTCTTGAAGGGACACACATCAAAATCCTCTCCCTCAATCCCTGGGGAAGTGACCTGGAGCTGCGCTTTGCTCCAGGGAGAAATCTCCTCGCACGTTCCCAAAGAAATGTGTAAGAGACTTCTGCCTCTGTGATAAACTGTAGTAGTTTTATAGTGTCAAAACAGGCTTTTTGGTCACCCATGTTTGTTTATCTCTTCCCACATCTGTTAAGCTGGCAGACCTTTTGGTGCCAGGAGAGGATACCTGCCAGGCCTTGATGCCTGGGTTATCCTTCCTACCTGATCGGCCGTCTGTGGTGGGAGAGGGGTGATCTGTCCTGCCACAATTCTCACACGTCCCACTGCAGTAAAAGCCTGTAAAATTCTGGAGCCTCACAGTTTGCAAGACACCAATGAATATTTTAGGTCGTGTGGAGTAAGCACCTTCTTCTGACGGCGCTTTCCTATTTATACCTCAGCGTACCCGTACCTTGAACAGGGAGACACCCAGCTCCACGAGACATACTTTGAGGTGACTAATTCTGTTAAAAAGTAAGTAGCATACAGAAATGAGAGAAATCTGACACTGGAGAAAAAGAAAATGACCATTCCTTAAAAGTTCAGTTTAATTTCCTGCACAGGGAAGACTAAGGGGTTTTGAAGAAGAGGAAGAGGTAATTTCAAAGAGAGGAAAAAAAGCTTTAGAACTGAAGTTAGTGACCAGCTAACGTAAAGAAAGAATAAAAGTAAGTAAGAAAAAAAAAGCATAGGTTTTGAACAGAAAATCAGAAATAGATACCATCAAACTGATTTGCAGACTATATAGCAAATACAAATAGTATAGAGTGAAAATATATATACAAATATATATAGAGTGAAATACAAACTCTCTTCTAAAACCGATCTTAGACACAACCAATGTTTCCTGCTCTTTAACATTCTCCTAATTACCTTAAATTCTTAGTAGAAGCCAAGGAAGTACTGCCAGTGTTCTGGCCAGTTTGAATCTCACTCAGTCGTGCAAGCACACATAGGGATAACTACTGCTATGGAATGCATGTGATGATGCATATTAAACTATTTTAACATGGAACATAATCCATCACCCATGCTCCGTGTTGTGCTGATGTTTATTCCCATGCAAATGAGTTGCACGATGTGTCTTTACGCCTCCAATCTAATGGAATAGTTTATAGGAAATGAATGAACCATCGTATCTGTTATCCTAACCTTACAAAAACATTCTAGGACAAAATTATTTAATAAAGTGCAGGTAGATTAGAGCTGATGGAAATACATTCTGTTCAAGAATTAAAGTATTTTAAAGTATATGCTTTTTAATAGCAAGGGTCAATGAATGTTCTACCAATTCAAATGTACAAATAACATCCTCCTAAATTTTAGGACATATTCATCCACACGGCTTAGGGTTTTGAAAAACATTTGCATTGATTAACACACTCTAAGACTCCTAAAGTGATGATGACACATTGGTCATTCTTGGGAGTGTATTAATTCATTGCCAAGAGGGCCACATTGCAGCTTTTCCATGTGTCAGTCTCTTGGGCATACGGAGTCTAGTAAATGTATCAACTAAATATTGTGACAGAGGAACCACGACTGTAAGAGTTAAAGAAAAACTAAATTAATTTTGGTCAGGTTTTGAAGACAAACAGCAGTTGTATGCACAGCCTAAGGCAATCTTTGGTAGAGACGTGAGGATTTTCTAAGAAGTACTGCAACTATAAAAGCCAAAAGAAAAGGTGATAGATTCTGTTAATTCCAGCTAAGGAAGTACAGACATCCTGTGGAGAAACTATGTTGGTTTCTCAAAAGCTCATAAAGGCTAATGACATCTAAATCTACAAAGATTTTTTTCCTTTCTGGGTGTAGCTGGTGCTTATTTCTTTTGACAATGTTTCCAAGAAAAGTTAAACTTTGACTTTTAGAGTGGGTCAAAATTGGACTTATGTTGTTGGAAGATTAACTAACTGTTCTACTATTACCATGCTGGGAGTAATTCTAATTATATACTGGAATACATGGCACTGGACTTGCAATTCCTTAATAGCAAATGTCATTTCCTTTCTTTTTTTTTTTTTAAACACTGAATAATCAGGTAGTAAGGGCACACAAAATGGAAAGTAAATGTTACTATAGGAAAATCTGCTCTGTGAAGTTCAGCTAACAGTTCAGTTGCCCTTTTCTAGCTAATTGGGAAGACTGTTTGAAAAAGTAATTGTTGATTTTACGACCAGAACAGAATAGGAATGGGCTTCAAGGTGGATTAACATCTACAAAAATTATTTCTGAGCTTATTGCTTCTCACAGGCGAGCTTCAGGGATCAATCTGCAATTTATTTTTGGAAATGCTGCATTACATTCCAGAGAGGGACTTTTTCCTCTACTTTTCAAAACCACGGCACCTTTCTGTACGTACCGGGTGCTCAGGTTGCCCAGACCTCTCCAAAAGGCAGAATCAGCTCCTCTGGAATGCTGGCCCAGCAAAGTCTCACCAGGCTCCGCATTCTTCCTTTTATCAGCATCAAGTGAGATTTTTATATCTCTCTTTGCTTTCTTTCCAGACTTACTCCGCTCTATGAAATTTGACTGTAACCAGTATTGTGTCTTGTGTCTTGGAGTCAGTTATTATGATAGTGTATTCCATCATCCTCTGCTGTGTGCCCCAAAAATGGTCATGGGATCTTCAAGACCCTGCTGTGTGTGGGGCCGGGGCAGGGACAGGCTTCTTGTTTTCTGTGCGGGCATTTTTGAAACCTCCCTGCCCAGGAGGCATATTCTTTTTCTTGCCTTGTGGGCATTCTGTTTGTTAATAAACCTTTGGGTTTTTTTTTTTTTTATGTTTCATCTCTTACTGTTCATTTCCTTTTGGTGGAAAGGGATTATTGGAACCCTTTAAACAAGACAACACTCACTCCAGAGTGTCTTCTTTTAAATCATCTCTCAAACCGAGATATGCAGAAAGGGATTTCCAATTTTATTTTTTCCAAGGACTGATTATTCCACTGGAATCAAAACTTTTCCAATGCCACTAGAATTTCCAGCTGAACACAAAGAGGATCCTTCATCAGAAGCAAAGACAGACTCCTTTACTGTTTTTTAGTTTCAAACTCAAATGTGGATCTCACAGTTCTTCCCGTCCGTAATCCATCCTTTTCACGTGAGCCCTGGTGACCCCAAGTGAATCACTTATCCGAATAACACAACTCGTTCTTAGAGGGGAGATGAGGAGCTGAGGCCACCCTGAGCAACTAGAACAAATTTAAAACAAAAGGGATGAGCTTTACTACAAAAAAAAAAGTTTTGTTTGAGCTGTGACCCTTCAACCCACGTTCCCAGTGAGGTCCTTGTAACCACTTGACTACAACCCATCTTGCACTGTGAGCTTCCCCAAAGGCACATAAGGACATTAAAAATGCACTGTTTGTGAAGGTCAGGGCAATGAATTGTGTCAGAGAGGCTGGAGATGCACTTGTTAGAGATACAAATATTACTTCTGGAAGAGCTAAATCAGAGATACTACCCAAGCTAATGAGAGAAGAAATACAGGAGAGCCTAAGGTGGTGTCAAGATAGTGAGCTGAAAGATATTTTGACTTATTTTTCAGTTTTATTGTTTTTAACTTGTATGGACTTCAGAGCCTGTGATCAGCAAGCACTCAGCTTCCAAGCCACAATTTAGAAATCAAATGCACTGCAGTGCATACAAGAATCTGAGTCGTGAGCTAGAATGCCACAGAAACCATTTACCAGCTAGAGAAAGAGTTAATAATTCAGAATAAAACTTTGATTTCTGTGGATAATTTACAAAGCTATTTACTTGGAGGCACAAATTGGTTCTGTATAAGAAGTCAGTTCCAATTTTGTTATGGTCTGTTAGTTAAAACTTCCTTTTAGATGTACACTAGGAAACCTGATGATCCCACAAAGACACTGAAAAATAGGTTTTTAGCTGGGAAGATCAGCATATTCCGAGTGAAATCAGTGGAATTTTATATTAGCTGAGAGTCTTACTACTTGAATTCTTTCCTCTCTCCAAACAAAACTATCAAATTAGTTACCTGCACCAGCAGCAAATTTAAAACACGAAGCCAAGGTGACAACACTGACCAAGGTGCCTTCTCAGTGACTATCAGAAAAGCTGGTAAGAGGGGAGGAGATTACAATTCAGTGTTGGTGTCTGCTCTTACCCAGTGGCCCCCAGCTCAGGGTGTGGAGTGGCTTGACCACGACTGGGAATATGCCTTACAATGCCATGCAGAGCTCTGAGCTCATCGTGGGTATAATCACTTCCTGAGATGTCAGAATTACCCTCTCAGGTAATTATGTCTAATTACCTCCCAGACAGCTGGAAGGGATGGCTGGCTGCAGGCCCTGTACTGGGGTTTAGTCCACCACGACGGTGACTGCCTGCCACAGGTTCACACCTTCTGATCAGAGCTGGAATATGAGATAAGCCACAGGGTTATCACAGGGTTATTCCTGGGCCAGGAAACAGAGCGAGGAGGTGGATCTCCATCCTGATGCCCACCCATGAGTTTTGCAGCACTGCCATAGAGAGAGA
This sequence comes from Oriolus oriolus, assembly GCA_013400235.1. Taxonomy (NCBI): domain Eukaryota; kingdom Metazoa; phylum Chordata; class Aves; order Passeriformes; family Corvidae; genus Oriolus; species Oriolus oriolus. The sequence goes on from VXBT01004375.1 coordinate 43,010, forward strand.
GGAGTGAGGGGCCAAAGGGATCAACACCAGGCAACTTGAAGGTGCTGCGGGCCACCTGCAGACAGCAGCTCAAAAGCCAGAACAAACCATTCTTTGGGAATTTAGCGACGTGTTGGGGGTAGGGTAGGCACCATTTTCAGCAGAAGCTGCCAGAGGCAGCAGCATGCTATTTAACAGCCAGAGGTGTCCTGTCCTCTGCCGGGGTGAGGGCTCCTCAGCAGCTGAGGATGTGCCAGCAGTGTGCCCTCCATGACATCTCGGGTGATGTAGGTGGTATCCTGCCCGTGGGAAAATGCTTGGCCCAGGGGCTGGAGAGATGTCTGTGGGTAAGCTGTAACTTTTAAAACAGCAAGCTGAAATAATATTTAAAGTAACAGGACTCTTACCTGTACTGGGCTACCAGCTCATCATCTGTTAGCCCAGCTGTTGGAAACAGCACCTAAAGTCAGGAAAATTTCCCTATGAATGCAAAAACATTAGCTGCCTGTGCAAGAACTAGAATTAAAGGTCAAGCAATCATTCATAATATGGGCATTTTGGGTGTAAATTTATGTGCTCCAGCAGAAATTAGTAGGATTTTTAGCTAGTGTTGTTTAGATACAAGCATTTGCTATCACTGACCATCACAATAATGTCACTGTCATATTTACAGACACTCAATTAATTCTAACATTGGAGTGTAAGACGAGCAGAGCATGCAGTAGGCTTACACACAGCTTAACAGCAGATCATTAAAAAGATTGTAACCATCTCTTAGAGAATAAATGAAAGCTGTAAACTGTGCTCATCTCTAGAAGAACTTAGGTTATTGTTATAATTGCCATCGAATTGGAAGGAGATGCCACTGCTTTTATAGCATTAAATATAATATGTTCAGTCCCAACTGCTCAAATCAGAGATCAACAAGTATGAAAGCATGTGCTATAAAAGGGGGAAAAATTATACTGAAATTGTTGCTCTAAACCAGCTAATCTGTTACTACTTGCTCGTCATTTTGTCAGTATGAGTGTTTAGATAATCTAAAAAGCAAAACTTCTAGTTTCTTAGATAATAAACCCCCTCCACTTTATTTCTATCACTTCCCTAAGACAGATCTTATGGATTTCTATTTATTACATATGAAAAATGTGTTTGCCAAATGAGGGATAAGGAGGAAAAGTGATTAAATTATCAAATAACATTAATGATGAAACCTAAAACTCCTCCATTTGCCTTTGAAGTCTGCCAGTCTTGTTCTGTGTCTACTGTGAGAATGAAGATAAACTCAGTTATGGAAAGAAAAGAAAGGAATTGAGCTGTTTAATCTTTTTATACTGATAATTGCAAGGTGTGATAGTTCTTTATACTCTGTGCTTTCACTGCTTTCAGATGACAAGGCCCTCATTATTTTAGTTTATCCTGCTATTTTTAGAGATGGCTTCTTACAGTTTTCCTTGTATTTTACTGATCACCATATTTGGGGCAAGGAGAGGAGTGTCATTATCCTCAGACAGTTTCAGTTTTTCTTCCTTGGTCTAAGAAACCAAGTGGTGATTGAGTGCATATTTCACAAGCCAAATCTGCCAAGTCTTGGGAGGTGATTTTGGTTTCCCCTCCGCACCCCCACTGTGGTGGGTGAAGATTTTGCTTTGCACTGTTTACCTTCCCCATTATGTATTTCTATGTGAAAGCAAGAACTCCAAAGTAAAGACTTTCCAGGGTTTGCTTATTCAAAATCAGTCTGTATGAAGTAGAGGTGCTCAGATCACTTGTAGCACTCATCACAGGGTTCACAGAATTATCTTTCAAGGGGCCTCCAACATTAACACAGAGTTTACTGCAACTAGTGACTTCCTCAGCAACATTTATTTGAATACCAACCTGAGAAAGTTGAAGATTACAAAATTGCAAATGGGAGAGAAGTCTTGAAAATGTGAAATGTTTTCCTGAGCAGCAGTTTTAAGCCTTTGTCTTAAATGCATAAACAACGAAACGGCCGTCATCCAGATTAAAAATGAGCTTGTATCTGCAGGGTTTTCCTGGCAGTTCATACATTTTCTGTACATACCCTGCAGCCTCAGGAAACAAAAGAATTAAGAACAATGGCATGAGTGAAGAATTTATGGATGGGTCAGGCTCAAAGAATTAGAGTAAAAGGGGTAATATCTTGCTCATGGGCAGTCAGTACTGATGCTCAATTTCAGCCCTGTTCTCTTCAACGTTCTCACCAAACCTGGGCATGGGAATTGAGTGAAACTAACTTGGTTGACTAAATTAAGAGAAACAATTGATTCCCTCAAGGGTGGAGAGGGCTTACAGAGACATTGTCATAAATTAGAATGCTGGGCAACCACTGACACTGTGAAATTCAACAAATACAAATGGCAGATTTGGCGCCTGGGGTGAGGTAATCCTGGATGTACATACAGACCAGCAGGGCTGGGGTGCTCTCCACCTCTCTAGGATGCCTGTTACTGTATTTGACCATTCTTGCTGTAAAGAAACGCTTCCTAGAATCGAACCGGGACTGGGCAGCCCGGAGATCATCCACTGAGGGATGTGAACTTTTAAAGACAGGGGGCAAAGAAGAGGGAGCCAGGCTCTGCTCAGCAGTGTCCAGTGAAAGGACAAGAGGCAATGGGCACACACAAACACAGATAATTCTGTCACCCATCAGGAACACAGGAACCTGTTTTTACTGTGAAGGTGAAGGAGCACTGGCACAGTTTCTCCAGAGAGGTTGTGGGGCCTTCCTCCTCAGAGGTGTTCAAAAGCCACCTGGACGTTTTCCTGTGCGGCTCTAAGTGTCCTGAGCCATTTCAATTCTGTATCATTCCAGCATGGGGTAATTTCACCAAATTTCTCTTTCTTTGATACTTTCCTGGACCCACCTTGATGTTTCCAAACTTCTGCCCTCAGTAAACTCTGTAAGTTAAAACGATAAATTCTCTGAAATTTCCCAGGGATTTCCTAGTTCCCGCAGCGTGTGAATCCATCTGTCAAGCTCTTAAACTGAACTGCAAGAGCTATGTCTTGTCTTCAGTTCATCTAAGGATTAGACATTTTAAATGATTGCACTGAAATTTAAGGAAGTTTTGTTATCGTAATTCTTACCCAACCTCCTAAACTCATGAATTTCACTTCTTGGGGAGTGGAAAATAAAGACGGACAAGTTTTATGAGCAAGCTCCTATCTTGGGATGGAAATAATTGAATGAGTAGCATAGAAAATGAAATTGTTTCCATTATGTATGAATGATTGGTTCTCCAACAGATACTCTAATTTCATGCATGCATATCTTAAATATAACTATGTATTGAAAATTTATATTCAAAGATTGTGCCAAGAGGTTCACTCAGCTGGTATTTCTTAAAGGACAATAGATGAAGTTAAGAAAAAGCAACGTGTTAGATGATACACTGCATAAGAAATTTCCAGAAATTATCTGCATTTTGAGTGTTCTGCCTCCCAGCTGTTCTTCAAATATGAAGCACCAGTCAAAATGACACTGAATAAATAGTCCAATGTTTCTAAAAGGCTTTTCATTCCTTCCAGTTTCTTACAGGTTTCTGTGCTAACACATCAGGTCATTATGCAAATTAACAAGCATAGCAAGGAAGAGAAGAGGTTCCACACAAATTTCATTTTCTCAGGTTTTTTCTGTTTCTGAAGTGTCCTCACTTGTAGATGTTTATTTATAAAGGTGTTGTGCAGGATGTGCCACTTCTCCCAGATGTCATCTGCAGAGCTGAATATCCTGTAACTCCAAAAACTTACACTTCCAGAATAAACCACAACTTTTTTGGGAAGTTGTTTAAACACTCAGGAAAATAACCTCCTTTTCACAGTTTGCCACTGTGAAAGCATATAAGCTAATACTTACTTGCCTACTCTCTACAAAATGAGAGTTTGTTCCAGAAATGCTTAATACATGAAAGTCGAGTTAAAGTTCAGAAAATACTTGCTGTTTTACAGCAAGGTATATATTACGTCTATAATAGATTTTGGACACTGTTTTTTCTTGAAGCACAGTCAAGACATTTCTCCAGGATAATTTATTTTCTAGGGTGGAATTTCCCGTTGGAAGTGCAGAGACAAGCATGGCCCCCTGCCAGCAATGGTGCCATAAACAGCACTCACCTGAGCCACGACAGCCTGGGTGCCTGACTCCCTATCCAGAACTGGGCTGAGCACGGATCTCATATGCTGGTGGCCACAAGACTTCATGGTTGGACTCAACGACCTTTGTGGGAGCCAGTGAGCATGTACCCCAGTTCTGTTCCTCCAATTGGTCTGTGGGTTTCCCTGCCCCTTTCCTGACTCCTGTCCAGAAAGTTCCTCCCTCCCTATCCTCCCATTGGCCCCTGTCCCTTTGTCCCTCCCTCAGAGTTTCCCTATTGTCCCCTTACCCCAGCCCCGCCCAGGTACCGCCCCTGTGCCCCCAAACCATTGGTCCCTGATGTTCTCCCCGCCCTCGTATAAAACCTGGGCGCCCCATTTGTCTTGGTCTTTGCCTCTGGGCTCTTCACTGGAGGGGTTGGGTTAAACCTACTTGGTGGAATTCCAAGCACAGACCCTTCCCGTCTCTTTGCCGTCGGTTTGTCGAAGAAGCCAGCCAGAGTGTGAATAACCCCGGCCAGCGGCTCACAACAGATCTTAGACACCTTTTCCAACTTAAACATTTCCGAACGATGCTAAGACTTGATGAGGATGTAGCCAGTGGCTCAGTATGTCTGGATTGGTACATACATTCATTTTCCAATTTCTCTGGGGGCTTGTTCTGTTTTGTTTTGTTGTTTTAACAATCGTTGAGAAGTCTTGGGTTTGTTTGGATGCAAAATGAGATTAAGAACAGGCACAGATTTTCTTTTAATATAGCTCCTGAACTATAAGGAGAACTGAATAGAGATTATGGACGTTCAGGTCTGTATTTGGAATAGTGTAGGACAAACAAGAGCGAGCAGATGGCAGACAGGAGCCTGCAGAAACTTGAAAGACACTTTAGCATACAGAATATGCATTATTTGCACAGAGAGGGCATTCACACCACCTCTGTCAGAAAACTTGGGCACAGCTGATAAGAAGTTAGAGGCATAAGTTTCCATTCAGTCAAAGAAGTACTACCAGGTGGTAATTCAGAGCACTAAAAATAGGTGTGTAGGAGAGACTTACACCCCCAGACTGATCAGCTATATCAAAAATTATTTTCTTCTTCAGCACAGAAATAGCCCACAACCAGCAGCATTCTAAATGACAGTGCAGTATCTGGGAAGAGCAACAGCAACCTGAGACACATGGATTGCTGACTTGACCATACAGTTCCTCCCTCTTGCAAATAAATCCCCACAGGTATGGAAGGAAGAAAGAACACACTAGGTTTTTTTTTCTGTGTTAGTCATACCTTATCAAATTCAACCAGCATCATCATCTTTTTCCCTCTGAGGTATTTGTTAAGTGAAGAACTGTATTATCAGAAAACAAGTAGAATTAGTTCCCAGGAAAGTGAAGTACTAAGCAGGGGTTCTTAGAGTGCAACAGCAAAGCTGAATTCACTTTGAAACACTCAGGTTACTAAGGCAGAAAATGAGATGCCTCTGATCACTCTTTATACCTTAACCATAATAAAACAGAAGTGAGCACCATGCAAAGACAATCTGCTGCCACTGTTAAGAATAAGAAAATCAGAGAAAATTATGAAAAAAAAATCCTACTCTTATGGGGGAAAAAAAAAATGTAATTACATAAAGGATGTTGAACATTAGGTGGAAATGGCAGGGATTGCCAAATTGCAATGATTCTGAAAAATGTGAACTATTGATCCAAATACTGGTGGGGAAAGATTATTATTCTCTTTCCCTCAGGCCTGGCACTCAGAGGCGAATAGGGATGTGAAGTAACTAGCTGAATAATGAAAGGAGCCGGAGGAAACATCAGTCTGTGCAAAACACCGTTTCCATACTGATGCTAGAAAATACGTAGGCATGATTCACACAAAACACTCAAACACAGGACACCAAGACCACGGAGTAACAACTCTGAAAGCAACTCTGTCTTCACATCTGAAGTATTTAAGCTGGGAAAAACATAACTCACAGATATTTAATTTGAATTCTCTCTCAGTAAGTGTCAGGAACTATATGGCCTCTCTGAGAGCTGCTGCATTATTTACTTCTTACTGTGCTCAGGAGTATGTTGTTAGGGAGGAGGCAATACAGATAACACTACAATATCCTAAGACTAAGCCTCAGCAAGATCATGTTTCCGAGGAATAATGTTTCTGCCAAAAAGGAATTTAATGAGGTGACAGATTGCGAAGGATAATCTCCAGCCTTCCTGGCCAAGAATACAGAAATAATTCTCCAGGTGACCAAAGAATAGTTTCAGCCAGGAACTGAAGCAAGATAAAGAATCACAGCTTCTACAGAACTTTTTGGAAGGGCATGAAATCTCATATGATTTGCATTGCCACTGCCACTTCAAAAGGCATGATTTCCCTGCAGTTTGATAGAGATCACCAAGCATTTACAGATATGATGGACACTCTGCACCATCTTCAAGATGGTAGTGAGTTATGTAGTACAAGATTGACAATTTTTTAAAATTTGATACTGTGACTGACACTGCTTACGGTCACCCAGAAAACTGTGTGTTTGAATAAAATTCCATCATGTAGCGTATGAATTAGGTCACAGATAAAATCAGATTGCAAATCCAACACTAACTGTACAGATACTGTTACTTTTCACCATTATTGTAATGGGACCTAAGCTAAATTATTGTGGGGAATCTTCCCAGAACACTTTCTATGACTTCTTCCTAAAAGGCGACTAAAATTCTTTTTCACTTAGTGAAACTAAGTTGTATTCTTCAAATCTTGCAGGGGAAACTCACAGGCATTAGGCAAGAAAGGACAACAATGAGAAGGGCTTATAAACAGCCTTTTTTCCTGTGAACTCTGTCCATACAAGTCAGGGCTTTCCTTTGACAGTGTTTTCCTTTTAACTCACTGTGTCTCTAAGATGCAGCAATCTCTGCACTGACTGATTGCCAGAAGGTTTCTTCTGTCCACTCTGATCTGTGGTGGTCCTCATTTCATCTTCATGTTCCTTCTTCAAAAGCAGAAAGCTTTCAGCACCTTGTCTTACTTTTAATTTCCCAAAATTCGCAGGCATCTAAAGCCAACCCACCACCATAGTCAGTACGTCTCCCACGAATCTCCCCCTTCTCCCCACTGTCCATTGGGTTTCCATGTCACTCATTGACTTTCAGAATGATTTTGCAGAAGTCCACAGCCAAAGACACTATTTTAATACAACTTTGTCACAAGGAGTGCTCATTCTACATTGTCAGAGCCTGATCCAAAGAGACGGGACCATCTCGGCTGTTCACGATTTATTACTTGAAAAATCAAACAAGGCATCAGTCTCAGAGACCGTGGATTTAGTAACAAGACAGACACACATTTCAAAGTTACATGGTAATTTATAACTTTTTGGTCCAATAAGCAATTAACACGAAGCTTTGTTTTGACTTTATAACCTATCACCTTCGGTATTTTTTACTGCATTGTGTCTGTTTTTTAACCAATAACTTGCTGGCTCACATACACACATATACTTCTATGATAGCATCTAAATTCTTAACTTAAACTATAAAATCACATTACTATACTTAAAAACCCTTCACCATTTCACCCAATACATATTCTCACTTGTAACTATAGAAACATCGGTTTATAATTCTTCTGCTTAAGATCTGTACACCTTTATCATTACATCAACCCAAGCTCTTTCCAGGGCTGTAAATTAAACTCATCAGCGCCTGTGGAAGTTTCTACTCCTCTGTTTCCCTCACTACATCACTTCAGGGAAGTTGTCTGCAAGTTTAGTGACTTCACCCACCTCATTAAAACCACGTATTGGATAGTTGTATGAATTCATACATATTATTGTTACAGCTTGTTTGCAATAAGCAATTTCAGGCAGAAACATAAAGCATCAATTTGATACACAATAAGAAGGGCATTTCAGCATTTCAATCAGACAGAGAAACACAGCAAATGTATCCTATGAGCACCACTGCTATTTGACTTATCTTAAGCTACTACAACTTACTGCTGAACTACAGCATTCTGAAAAGGCAAAATAACAGTGACTTCCCCTGAGGCTGAGATTTGACCAGCCACTGCAAGGCAAAGCTATTCAGCTCAGATACTTCTGTTTATGTTGACCAAAGAGTTATTTAAATCATTTGTTGTCTTCTCTTTTGTGTGTATTTTCTGGCATCTAATACAGCTTTGAACAAGTGCACAGCAGTTTCTAAACTGCATGGTGGTTTTATATGAAGGCACAGAAGAGGCTGTTCAAAACTGTTAATGAAATGCTGATTTTCCACTAGCAGTGGATGCACTCAATGCAAGCCATGAGTTTTAAAAAATGTTAAAAATTAAACAGTTCAAGAATATCAAGTAAAAAGGTGGGGGAGAAACTCTTATTTGCTTAACTCTTTCAGGCTCTCTTTACATCCAGTGTTAGGAGTCCACATTTGCATCAGAGCATGAGGCAGAATGTCCCCAGGCATTAGGAAAAAGAAGCTTTATGGATAGGTGTTTCTCCTAAAAAACATGTAGTTTGACAAAATATATTTTAACCAACGTTTTCATCTGTGTCAAGAAAGGCTTAACACAAAACAGCATGACAGTTCCTGAGGAGCAACTGCAGTGGAAGACACCGAAATGGAGGAAAATCACTGAGTATGAATAAACAAAGCAGCAAGAGATAGTGATGTATGAAGAATTATTTGTCAGGAAATTGGCTAATTCTTTGGGATAATTATAGCTGCTGAGCAGAAGGGCTGAGCAGCCCAGGCCCAGCTGATGTTTGTGAGGGATCCCAGCACTCCGTATCCCTAATAAAGCAGCTTGCTGTTTGTAGGGCTTAGAGGAAAACAAACAATTCTCAGTATCTCTCTCCAAAAGTAGCAAAATGCAAAATTTTAAAATTAATTAGGACAAGCTGAGTGTCTCCCAGCTTGAGAGATTTATATAAATATTTTAGGCCCTCTATCTGGCAAGTTTCGGGTGAAGTGATGTAGCAGAAGAGCAAGGAAAGCAATTGCAGACCACGAAAGTGAGATTGTTCCAGCACTAACAGGACTGCAGGGCCCAAGTTACTCCTTTCCCATAGGAAATAAGCACCTGAATTACATTTCATTGCTACTATAGACCTCTATATTCCCCACTGTATTTTCTCTCTTTACAGCTAATATGGAAACAGAAGCAGCCACGGCAGTGATTTGCCTTCTCAAGCATAATTACAGGCGTATCTATTCCTGTGTGCAAATTAGTTTACAGCTCTGCTGCGTGTTCTACAAGAGCAGAGACTAATGGAAAACAGAATAATATTCAGTAAAAATAAAATTACTGGCAACATTGTAAATTACCCAAATGGTGTTGATGTGACAAAATTAAACAGGAGAGACATTGATTGACAGGTTTTAGTCAGATATTTATTCTAGGACATGATTAACAGCCAAATGTACATTTTGACAAGGATGTCAGTACAAAGATAACTTTTAAACTATAACTAGCTTTTATTTTACTTCTTTAATTGCTTTTCAAACAGTTCAGAAATAAAGATGGGTCCATATTAATACTTCCAGTAATGATGATCACAGGGACTTGTCATATTTGGTGATACACTCTATAAACATGCTAAAGTTTATTTGACTAAGATCTTATTTAGATAGCATGCTCTACAGCAAAAGCAACACAGCCATTTACTTTATTTTCTAGAAGCTGGCAGTGCCCTGAAATGCTGTACTGCTCAGAACAATGCAATATCATACGTCTGAAGTTAGGAACTTGAAAATAACATTGGAATTACCTCTTTTTCTCCTCTGCATTTTGCAAAAGGCAGCACGAAAGCATGTGAGCTTCTTAAAAGCCTTGGAAATGCTGTGAATCAAACACATAATGGGCCAGATAGACTGCTTTTCATTATAGCAAGTACAAATTAAAGTTTTTGTCTCCTCTCTCTTCCTTTCACTGGGAATGGACAATAATTTTCCCATTTGAGAAGTTGTTAGGGAAAGGTCGACTGTTGTTCAGCTCACTGAAGTGTTCTTGATTTCAGATGAGCGAGTTGAGCTTGTTAACTTATTCCTTGTTATTGACAGACTGAAATATACAATTATGATTCATGTCAAGTATTTCCAAACTATCTCCACTGTTGACTCAAGCTATTTGTATGGAGATCCCAAAATATCTCCTCTTCACCCCACTCGCCATCTTTCTGTCTTTACTTAACAGCTGTTGCAAATGACAGAAGTTCCACGGAGCAAAAGTTGCCAGCAGGCTTGGGTATTTTAAAAGTAGATGAGGCACAAGTATATTTATGCTTCTTTTCTTGGATATAATAACCGTTGCCTGTACAAAATCCTTCTGCATTTTATTATTTTAATGGTTACTTCTATTAGTTGCTTTTTTACAAGTTTATTGTATAACTCTATGAATTATTTTCAAGTGTATATTTTTTCAGGAAAAGTATTCCTGTTTGTCCAGAGATGTATTCCAATAATGATGAATTAAAAATACGTAATATTAGCGTGTATATTTTATTTTTCATTGTCGATAAATAAATTTCCCCCACAGTGATCACAAGAATAACTGACCTACTTCTACACTGAAAGATAAAGCTCTGAGCTTTAACAGTCTCCATCCTTCAGGAAAAACTTGCTCTGGTTTCATACATGGCGTTGTTGCACCCAGCATGTATTAAACTCAGTGTTGTGCCATTACATAAAGGAAGCAAAATGACTTGCAAAAAGGCATCTTTGGTTCAAGAAGAATATAATTTTGAATTCTGAATAGCAGGTTGAATGAGGCGACATTTTCCTGTGCTTCCTGCGCTGTTTTGGGCACCACCTGCCCAAGCTCCTTGAGACCATTTCCATCATGGGTGGACAACCTGTTTTTCCAAACAATGGCTGCAGCTATCAGGAGGGCTCCATCCCATTTCCAGCTTCTTTGTACCCACCATGTCACTCTTGAAGTTGTCACATCTCCTGGCAAAACTTGGTCTTTTCCTCTTTATTCCTACAGAGTCTTCACCTTCAGCATAACTCCTTTCATGAGTCAATAGACATTTAAAACAAGGATTGAGCTGGAGCAGAACTTCAGGAACACAGCCCCAAAGTACATGAAGCTAAATTACCCAGTAAAGGATGGGAGGAAGGTAGAGCCTTTATTCCAGGAACAGAGATAAAATGAGGAGTCAATTTGGGGATCTTGGCCATCCTTCCCAGGCACAGTGGGCACAGAAGGCTTCATGTGAGCCCTGCTGAGTTCACACTGGAACCGCCCTGTGCTGACACAATCATTACACCCACCCTCATGTCTGTCCAATACCTCTGTGCTACACTTCGGAGAATTAAGATGCTCTAACTAGGAAAGTCTATAAAAGCTGTTCTACTATATACTAATTAGTTCTGTGGACTTTCAAGAGAGGTTTTAAGTTGTAATGGATCATACCTGACTCCAAACTGAAGTCTTGGCATGCAACTGACAGGTAAACCTCTTGGTGAATCTGTGTTCTAGGGAGCATAGAATCATAGCATCATCATTAAGGTTGGAAAAAAACCTCCAAGATCATCGAGTCCAACCTTTGACTAAGTACAACCATGGCCACTGTCATACCCCAGACACTTCATGCATGGGCTAAACCAAGGTTCTTTTGCTTTGGGTAGATGCAGAGGAGAAATACCGACCAGATATTCCTGAGAGGTAAAAATCGCACAAAAGTTTACTGGCAAAAATATAGAAGATCAAGGAACTTTGGCAGGAGAGTAAATCCAACACCAAATTCAGTAAAAAACACTTATTATAACATTAGCATTAACTTAGCATTTACTTAGACCATTCAAACTAGAAACCTTGAAAACCTTAAGATATTATGTTACCCAAAAAGTTCCATGAAATGAGAGTTAGGAGAAGAAAGAGAGAGAGCAAGACAGAAGAGACATGAAAAAACACAGATATATCTGCCAAAAGCTAGGGTTCCAGCCTGGGTGAGACAGAAGCACCAGGAAGCTGGTGAGGTCCAAATGGCAGCCTCCTGGTCACCCCCTTGTAAACCCTTGGCCCCGGCTGTGTGATTGATTGATTGATTGATTGATTGACTGACATCTCTGCCCGGGCTCAGGGTCTGGGGGCGCAGCAGGGCACTGCTTCACCTGTGCAGAGCCCAGTCTGCCCCTCCCACCAGACACAGACACAGGCACTCCAAGATGTGTCAAGGCATTGATCTAATCCAGTCTCTGACAGCTACTAAAACAGTGTGAAGTGCCACCTCTCCTTGTTTTTTGTGACCATCCCTTGCTCTCCAGGGATGGCAGCTCCACCACTGCACTGGGAACCCTGTGCTAGTGCTTAACCACTCTCTCAGTGAGGAAATCTTTCCTAACATCCAACCTGAACCTCTGCTGTTGTAACTTTAGGTCATTTCCCCTTAGAATCACAGAATATGCTGAGTTGGAAGGGACATACAGGGATCACCTAATTTAACTCCCAGCCCTAGACAGGACACCCCAACAATCCCA
>VXBT01004377.1:0-115746 GCA_013400235.1 Oriolus oriolus
TGCCCATGCGTGAACACTGCAAGAACAGGTACTGGCTGGTTAAAAATGCAGTGATGGCAGAAAGGCTGTTGAAAACCTTCGGGTCCTTGTCAGCTATTGACCTCTTGCAATCCTTTTTGCTTGGTTCTCTGTGAAATACATGCATTTATTAGCACCTTTGCTTTTGGAAAGCTGCAATCTCTGTAACACGAGCAGTTTGCACCTTGGAGGTTGTCACACCCACTTTAGGACTGAGGCAGTAGCTCAGGATGCATCCAGCCTCTTTCCCTGCCACGATAAGAACAATCAGTCTCATTTCTTTCATCATAATTCTTGTGAAGAAATGAAAACTCTTGGCTGTTGGGGAATTTTGAGTGTCCATCTGAGGGACAACTCAACTTTGACTGTTCCCCTCTTAGAGTAACTCACTCTTGAAGGGTCTGACAATTTTTTTTTTAGACAGAACTCTTATGCATTTCCCACAGTTTTTAATGCACAGCAAAACAGAACAGGGGACTGAATACCTGCCCCCATGAAACCCACCCATGGCCAAACTGAAGGAGGAGGTTTCCTGGGTTTCCTTTAAACCCTCTTCCATTCCCTTTTGCTTTCCTGAGCAGATTTTGCTTTATAGTCACAAGGACATCATCACATTGGAGGTGGCTTCCCTGACAAAGGACTGGGAGTTGTGCCTCTGAATCTCTTCAAGGAAAACAGGGAACTGAGCCCGTCTGCCACTTTGTGGCTGGCAGCTCTGACACTCTGAGCTCTGATACTCTGATATCTCAGAGCAGCGCTGTCTTAGGAGAAAATATCAAACCCTTGTGCTCTTCCTGGACAGCCTGACTCTGCTCCATGGCAAACCTTCTAAAGGAGCACTGATCATCTCGAGGACACACAGGGGTCTCCATTTTGTGCTTTTCCAGGGCCCTAGTGTGAGTGCTGAGCTGTTTGTGTGCCCAGGCAGGGGAAGTGATGGAGCTGTGGGCGGTGGAAGGAGTCAGGAATCAAATCATGTCCTTATGAAACGCAGGTGTGAGCTCTGCCTGGCTCTGAAAGGGGAATTCAGGTTTTCCTCCCTCCTCCTGCTGCTGCTGGACACCTGAGCCTTAGCAGGGTGGTTTACAAGTGTCCTACAAGCAGAAGCATTTTCATTCTTTGCTCCTGGCAAGCTGCAGTGTTTTACAACTGGGGACATCTCTGGACAAGGCCTTCAGGTGACTTTAAATGTCCCTGGCTGGGGAGAATGAGCACTTTATCAGACATAACTAAAGCTTGCTCATTTTTACAGTGGGCAGGCGGGGGGGCAATCAGGGCTGCCTGAGGCCTCTCTGTCAGGGTTAGGCACAGAATGCTTATATCTTGTTTTTTCATTTAGCTCAGCTTTGAGTCTTGTGGCCTTCGAGCATACCTGAAGAGAATATACCTCAATGAACTCATATTTGTTCTTTTTGTCATAGAAGAAAACATCTGTAAGCACAAGCACTTAAGATATTTTATGCTATTCCTAAGTTTAATCACAGGTGTCCTGAGAGCATTTAGTGATCTCCTTGAAAATAGGAATGGTGCAATTTAGGGGCTCTCTGTTGAGAATGAAATGAACCATGGAGTACAGACTCTGAAGAAACAGCAATCCCTCCTGTTTTCAGGCTGTGGAGATGCTCTAATAGGTCCCTTCAGTGCAGCAGTGACCGCAGGAGAGTGCTGGCACTTCATTCTCTGAGCAGGCTTCCCTGGAAAACTAATGGAGGAGGAGAAGGGCTGCTTGCACCATTTGCTCCTTTCCAGGCAATTTTTCTTTGGGTTGGTTTAGTGTCAGGCTTTAGCAGCTTTTGTAAAGGCTGGGTTTAGTTGTTTATGGATAATCTGCTCTAGGAAAACACCTTTCCTGGCCTTAATCTTTCTCATGGCATCAGGATCCCACATTCCAGCTGCACAATGCCTGTATTTCCCCAAGGTGAACCTTTGACAATGTTATTCCAGCTTCTGATTTGCATGGCTCGATTTGCTTGGCTTCAAAATGGAGAGAGACTTTTCAGAGAGTCCTGAGCATTGATTTGTGCCTGGTGTTCCACAGCTGGGTGCATCCATCTGAAGCTCTTTCAGGTGAATTGACACAGCAGAGGCAGCTTGAAGTGCATTTGGGACCGCAGAATCCCAGAATGGTTTGGTTTGGAAGGCACCTTAAAGCCCATCCCATTCTGACCACTGCCACGGAGCTGAATGCCCTGGATTCATGGGTAGCCAGTCAACCTTTGCTTTAGTTGTTTATGTCTATGTTTTTGTTAAGGATAAATCAGCCACCAAATGCTTTCCCCAAACAAGCCCAAGTGGGACCCTGTGCACTGGCAGCTTTCCATCCACGTTATATCGATGATTTGAGAGCAGAGCTGAAACCAGCTGTTAAATTGGCCCTGCCTGAAAAAACACCTGCACATTATCCTGTTCAAGTGGCCAAACAGTGCTGATGCGACAGATCCCAGCATCGACCACACGAGCAGCTGGCACTGAGAGCACACTCCCTGCATCCCATATTTGAAAGTTCAGCAGGTCATTGTGGAAATTTGAGAAGGTGAAGCTGAGTCACTGTTAAAAAAAGGATCTGTGTAATTCCAGCCACGCTCCAAACAGAAATGACTGCAGCTTTAGAATTAGGTGATTATTACTTCAGCTTAGGCAGCTCGACTTGTTTATGGCCATTCTGTTATTGAGACAGCATTGCTTAAAATTAGTTCTGTGAATGTATTTTAAAAATTAGATTTGGGGAGTATTGAAGTAAAAATTCTCACCCTGATGACCTTGGAAGTTTGCTGGATGTTGGTGCCTCGTGGCCTTTCTGCACAGGCAGTGCCATTTGCTCACTCCCTGAGGTGCTTGCATTACCACTGTGTAGGAACATCCAGCCTACGAACCCTGGTTAATACTAAAGCAAGTTTAATTCACAGAACTTCTTCCTTTTATTTGAAAAATCAGGGGATTCCAGAGTCACAACTTTCTCTCACGTAGTATTATATCTACCCAGCTCATGAGGGAAATCCAGGTGTTTTCATACATTTGTGTGGCTCTCTGACGAAATCAAAATAGGTAAAATGAAGATCTGATTATTTGAATTGTCTGCCTTCAGAAGGAGTTCTCACTGTCAGCAGGGCTGAGAGACCACAGGGAGATTCCATTATTTGGGTTACAGGAGTCAGTTTATCAGCAAACCAGTCAGCTCTTGATAAAATATATCTTCCATGCTAATATTTCACAAGCCATTGCTTTCATACTCTCTAATTTATAGTAGGAGGTTGTAAGATTGAGATTTGAAATAATAGCAATTTTTTTTTTAATTAGCATTCAGAGAAAATGTCATTCCTGGAGGCTCTAAAAGCTGCAGAAGGGGTGGGTGCCTCAGTCCTCGCTGCCAAGAGTAGAACAGAATTGTTTGCATTTTGTTCAGTACCTGGGAAATTCTGGGAGTGGCTGCTGGGATGGGCGGAGGTGGTATGGATATGTGGAGTTTCTCTCACCTGATGAGTTTTAGTCCTTTAAGAAGCTGGATCGATTTAGATTGATGCTGCATTCTTGAAGAGGAGAAAACTAGCAGAAAACAGAACTTTTTCATGATTTGGCCTTCTGTAAGGTTATTTCTTGTGGGGTCGTGGCTTTACTGGGGTCTCTGATACCACCTCTGCTTCTTTCCTCATCGAGTCATCAACCTTTACTTCAGCCTCCTCTTTATGTATCTTCTTTTACTAATAGCTCCAGTCACAAAAGGAAAAAGAAGAGAGATTTTGGCAGCTTTAGCCCCGCTGAACGTGTCTTGTTCTCAGTTTTGAAGAAGGATGGCCTTGGTGGGAGGAGAAAAGCAGCAAAGCAAAGAGTCCTGCAGTGGTACTGACACCTTGTTTTGGGACAGAGTTAGCCAGGCCTTGGTTTCAGCTTCTCCAAACTCTCTGTGTGTTGTGCAGCTGAGAGTTAAATCATATCCCAACTCAAAATTCAGGTGGAGAGTGCAGGCACGGCTCCTCCAGAGGAGAAGCCCTGGAGTGGGTGCTTGGCGGTGTAACACACAACTGGGGCTCTGTTCGATGCAAGGAGAAAGATCCACAGCAAGTGCGTGGTGTGGAGGAAATAAGGCAGGGTTTAGCATGATAAAAGGCGATTGGAGTCATGTTGGAAGTGATTAGAATTGCATGACTAAGCTGGTGTGCTGCAAAAAGTGGTAAATAAGTGAAATCTCCAAATGCAAACTGCTGTGCAAACGTGGAGAGGCAGCTGTTGTTCCAGATGCCTCCAACGGCGTCGCAGGGAACGGCTTTTCAGCACCTGATCATTGCTATTGTCTGCAGAGCTCTCACACAGGACCAAGAGCACTGAATCCAAAGGCAGGACGCTCTGGGAACAGGTGATTGGCTTTTCAGATGAGCACGACCCAAGGAGCAGAGCACTAATTAGAGAATGCAGTGAGTTTTCCATGGAAACCTCCAGGAACAATTCCGAAACTCTTCAGGGAACAGCCGCGTTTAGAGCACCCTTTTGTGGGACTGATTTAAGGAGCCTGGTGAGAGCTGTAGATCTGGAGACTACAGGAATTAGACTCCAAGCCTTGGGAAGCACAACCAGCAAAAGCTTTTGGGGTTTGCTCCTTTCGGTGAGGTCTTTGCACCCCTGGGCACCGCCACCCTCTGAGAGGGCTCTGCCGGCACCAGGTTTGAACTACTCAAGAGAAAAGATGTGGATTTAAGGCTGAAAGAAAAATTGTGTAAAAGGAAAAGCCACAGGAGGTAAAAAGATCTTGTTTACCCTAGTGGGAGAAAGAAGAGATCATTTCTGGATTCTTTTTAAAGGTGGTTACTTGGATCTGCTTCCAAGGCTTTGTCTACTTGAGGTCATCCCAGCAGGGAAGGGTTGGAGTACTCCTGGTAGCTTCCATAATCCAGGGCAGAGATGGGTAAAAATATGATTTAGCAGTAGTATAATTTTAGATTTAATTGTAAGACTTATTTTCTTTTGAATGCTTTCAGTTCCAGCTCTGCTGTAGGATTGATACCCCGCATTCCTCCTCTGCTTGCCAGCCCCATGCCCAGGTCTGCCTTGCATAAATGCTGCAAAGCAGCTCCTGGGGAAAAATATTTCAGAGCAAATGTTTTAGTGGAATATCCTAAACACATCATTATGCCAGGGGAACTGTGGGAAAACTAGGATGGAAGAGAAATAATACTGTCATTAATTGAAGAAGAACATAAACCTTAATTTTTCTTGTTAAACAGTCTCAGTGTCTCAAAGTTTCTCCCACACATGTTGGTAGAGTGGGAGAATGACAACGAGTGTTACAATAGCACAGTCATTAAGTTTTGAAAGTGTGTTTTATTTCAGTTTAGATGCCTGAAACTACAGAGAGAAACTCCAGAAGGTTTCTATCAGGCAATAGCTTCAGTGAAGGAGAACCTGTGTCTGGCTCGGTGTGTTTTCCTTCTTTTATTTTCCTCATAAAGAGGAGATAAAAACATTTTGAATGATCATCTTCAAAAATGAACGAAAGTAGACTTCACATTAATGAAGGACATTTATTATTACAGATCCTAATCAGCAAACATCTCACATATAACTTGACCATGTTACAGTTGTTTATGGTTAACAATTGCAGTAATCGAGTTTTAATCTGGATGGTGAAATTGAGATTTGACATTTCGGATGGGTGAGTTTGGGAGACTGAGGTTAACACTAATTTTTGTGTGAATGCAGTCAGCATTCAGCAGTCAGACTGAGAAATTTTATTTCTGTCTTTTGACATTTCATCAGTGATTGGGAAAGTCCATAAACACTCCACTTGCATTTCATTTTTTATGCAATAAAGATGCCGAAGTTTGGATGAATTTTTGAGTAACCCAGTCTAGGGGAGGTCCTTCAAAGCACCATTGTGGCTGATAAAACAGGAATTGTGGTGTCTCATCCTAAGGCTTAAGTGCTGTGTGTCACCTGTGTTATTTTCTCATGGAATTTCATTTGTATTTCTGCTAATTTGAGTTCATCAAGTCTCTTTCCTTGTAGGATTTTGCATCCCTTGCAATCAGCACGGTCAAACTCTGGGCATCCTGTGCTGTGGCCGGGAGTTGGTGCCTTTCTTTTTGGTCAGCAAACTTTACCCAGCTTTAATTCTCTACTTTTCTCTCATTTTCTCAGAGAAATTTGATTCATGGGGGTTTTTGAAATGCTGGGGCTCCTCCTTGTTTCCCACCAGTTATACTGAGGTGCCCAAACCCACGCTGCTCTTTGCTCCCTCAAGGAATCATTAGGGATGGAAAAGACCTCCCAGGTCATCAAGTCCAACCTGCAGCCAAATCCTGCCACAGAACACCGTGTCTGCTTGGATTCTGAACACCTACAGGGACGGTGACTCCACCAGCCCCTTCCACTCCTCAGCCACTCTTTCAGTGCAGAAATTTTTCCCAGCATCCAACCTGAGCTGCCCTTGGCAGAATTTGGGGCCATTTCCTCTTGTCCTGGTTGCCTGGGAGCGGAGCCCGACCCTCACCCTGCCATGAGCTCCTTTCAGGGAGCTGTGGGCAGTGAGAAGGTCTCCCCTGAGCCGCTCAGGGATTTTTTGAGCAGGGTCTGTGACAAGTGGCTTTCTGTGAAGCCATCGGTCTCCACATCCCAGGCGTGGAATGTACTTGCCAGTGTTTGCTAAGCTACATCTGTGGATTACATCACCTGTACTGCTTTTTCATGGAATTTCTTTTAGATTTCTGCTAATTTGGGTTCATCGAGTCTCTTTCCTCGTAGGATTTTGCATCCCTTGCAATCAGCACGTTCAAACCCCGGGCACTCTGCCCTGTGGCTGGGAGATGGTGCCTTTCTTTTGGGTCAGCAAACTTTACCCAGGTTCAGTTCTCCCCTCTTCTCTCATTTTCTCTGGAAAATTTGGTTCTGCTTGCCATGGGGGTTTCTAAAATTTCTGATATCAAGTATTTACCCTTAAGCCTTATATTTCCTGCATTTAGCAAATCATTATTGATTTGCTTCCTTTTTCCTACTTTTCTGCATTGAGAGCATTAGGTGGAGCAAATTTCCTTGACACAGTGTGTCTATACTTAATCACTTGGCTTGAATTAAGAGGATACACTGGAAAGAGTAAATTCTTTTGAACAAAACTCGCTAAAAATCCCAAATCCCAGCCTCCAGTAGCTCATGTCTGGAACTCCTCAGCTTCTGTTAGAGCAGAGGAAGCAAAGCAGAAAGATGGGAAGTCAAGAACAAAATGCTCCTGGGGTCTTTTTACTTTTTGTTCTGTTTTGTTTTGTTTTGCTTTCATCTAAAAATAGAAGTGTCTTCCTTTTCTGTGGGTTGCATTCATAGCAACCAAGGACAGGAGTGAATTCAGATTTGTGCCAAAGGGATCAAATCAAGCTGGACGTGGAAGGGACAAGAGTTGCTTTAGGTCACAGATGAAAATCTGTTTCTAACTTGCAGTCTGAGGAGAGGAAGGGAAGTTTCCAGGCATCTGCAAGGACAGCAACCCCAAAAGCCAGGTCAGTGCAAGGAAAGCCTACAGGGAATTGAAGAGGAAATTTATCAGTGGTACTTTTTGAGTGTTGGGAAATATTGATCTCCAAAGCAAATGAAAGAGAAAGAGATTTCAGCCCTGTGCATGCAGAGAGAGCAATGGGAGCAGTGCAAGATTTGGGAGTGGATGGAGGTAAATGTGAGTGGAAATGTCCCAAGCACAACACAGTTCACAGACACTTTTGTCCATCCATGCATCTGCTGTATTTCAGAAAGAATGTTCTCATGTGAGAAATTATTGATAAAACCACTTGGAGAGGGCTCTTCCGCAGGAACTGGAGTGACGGGACAAGGGGGAATGGATACAAACTGAAAGGGGAGAAATTCAGGTGAGATACTGGGAAGAAATCCTTTCCTGGGAGGGTGGGCAGGCCCTGGCACAGGGTGCCCAGAGCAGCTGTGGCTGCCCCTGGATCCCTGGCAGTGCCCAAGGCCAGGCTGGACACTGGGGCTTGGAGCAGCCTGGGACAGTGGGAGGTGTCCCTGCCCACGGCAGGGGTGGCACTGGATGGGCAGCTGCAAAAGGTAATGATTCAGTCAAATATTGTTCAGGCAGCAGGAAAGTTGCTGGAGCAGAGGCAGGAACTGAACTTCCAGAGGTGAAAGAGGTTACTTGGGACTAATAGAGGGACTGGGGAAAGCACAGGCACAGAAAATGTTCCTGTGTTTTTGATGCCTGAGGTGGCCACCTAAAAAACCAGAGGCTAGACAGGAAAAAGAGAATAAAAGCAGGTATTTATCTGAAGGGCCTTCAAAGGCACACCCAGGGCAGGCCAAAGGTGTCACCCAAGATGGACCCCAAGTTCTTCACACTTTTATAAGTTTGGTCCATTTGCATATCAGGGTTAATTCTCCAGTTACAACCCCAGTTAACGATGTAATTACCCCACGTTTTCCCCCCTCTTCAGAAGCCTTTATTTTACACATTTGGGGCCTGGTGTCCTTGGAGAGCAAACCCAGAGAGGTTTGTTATGTGTGACCAGCACGAGAGAGCAGCAGCCAGCAGGGCACACGGAACTGCAGAGTTACACACCAGGCAGTGCAGGCTTGGAAAAATATAAAAGTTAAAACCTAAGGCATCACTTTAATAAATAGTTTGGCAATTCAAGGAAGTGTTTCAGCAGTGACTGGCGAGTGGTGGCCGGGGAAAGCACAGGGAGTCCTGAGAGGTCCATTCCAATCCCTTATCCCTGCCTGTCCACTTTGGGATGATGCATTTGCTGTTCTTGTTTACAACAGTTTAGTCTTTCATGCTCTGTCATGCCCAGGGGTTTAACAGACTAAACCCCTGAGAAGAGCAGGAAAAAATGGAGGCGATGTCCCTCATCTTTGCTGATAATCAGATCTGGATATTGCAGGAATGAATTCAATACAAAGGCACAGTAGGAGCAAAGATGATGCTCCTGTTAAGCTGAGCTGAAGGTAGATTTAAAAGGTGAAAAATCTTTTGATTGAATAAAAAAATAAAATAAGAAAGAAGAGTATTACATTTAGAATACCCTTTTCCCTGTATACAAAAAAGGCTTTTATTCATTTCAGAAACAATCTGAGTCAGAGAACACAGAATCTCCAAAACCAAGAAGGCAACTCAATTTCCATGGAAGTTAATGGAAAAATTTCTGGGAATGTTATGACAGGTCCTAGAAGAGTGAGAATGATAAGTAAGGCAATTCAATAATCCCACAGGGAGAAGATCATCATCTCTGTAAAGATAAAGGTGTTCATTTTCACTTGTGTTTGTTTTATGAAGTGCACTGAATATGTCTCTGACTTGATGGCACAAGTGATAGTCAAATATAAACCTGAGACTGGGCTGCTGGGGAAGAGCAGCAGCTCCAGGCAGCTCCTGGAGTTCAGGAAATCCGTATGTATTCTGCTTTAAAAGGAATTGGAGATGCTTTTTTCCCCTTATAAACGCCACAGAGAACAGGAAATATTTCGTGTTCGTATTGAACCATGTTTTATAGGCTGCAATCAAAGAACAATATCAGGGTTTTTGCCTCCCTACGGGCCCTGTGCCAGTGTCTTTCCCTGTCCACAGGTCATTCTTCACCTCCAGAGGCGGGTGATGGAGCTCAGGGGAGAGAAGATTGAGCAGCTTTTATTGTCCCCCAGCCCAGAGGCCCTGGAGCTGCCTCCTGTCCCTTCCCTGGGCACAGCTTCCTGCTCTCCCTGAGGTGCTTTTTGCGGCCGTTTCTGTGGAAAATGTGGAATTGCTTGTGGGTTAGAGCATTTCAGGACTCAACATGTGACCTCTTGCTTTGCTTTTGCTGAAGGCATTCCCATGGATGTGGCCCTTCTCCTCCAGGATTTGGGTCACGTCAGTACCATTCCCACTTGATGTCCCATTTTTTTGCCCTGCTCGGAGCCAACTCCGAATCCTTTGTTATGTGGCTCAGTCTACAGCCCCTGAGTACTTGTGCTTCTCCTTTGCTGCACTGGTAAAGCCTTTGCAATGTTCTTTTTGATCACTGGAGGGTTTAGTAGGCTAAAATATTACATTATTGACACATATTCTCCTGCTAGGAGAAGTCAAATGTGCCAGTTATTTGGGAAAACTGGAGCCTCCAATTAGGGATCCACAGCAAGGCACTGTTTTCTCTCCATTTATCTTTGCTACTTGACACTGAAGTCATAATGGAGATTTTATTCCAGCTTCTCCTATTTAACTGCAGTTAAATTGGAGGATTTTCTCTTGTCTTTCATGTGTTAACAGCTCTGAGAGGATTTAAAGGGAAGTTTTCCCTCACACAGTTGCTCCCATTCATGCCTGTTGCTCTGGGTTTCCATGCTGTGCTTTTCCTTTGCTCTTTGGTGTGATCTCCATCCCACTCTCTGCAAGGATCCCTTGTTTTAACTGCTCAGGGGGTTCTCACAGGAGCAGGGATGTCTAAGTTGCCTCATTATCTCATCCTCACCTTTACTCACACCTGGGATTCAAGGCAGAAAAGATTCAGCTTGGGTTATATTTTGTCTTTTATTTCTTCATTACAGGAGAAAAAAAGTAGTAATAATAATAATAATAGTAATAATAATATATGGATTAGGGTACCTTGCTCCAGGTACTTCATAAGCTCTTTGAGTTTTGGTTAAAGAATCGTGGAATGGTTTGAGCTGAAAGGGGCCTTAAAAGGCTGTGAAATCCATCTCCCAGAACTGAGCAGGGACACCTCCCACTGTCCCAGGCTGCTCCAAGCCCCAGTGTCCAGCCTGGCCTTGGGCACTGCCAGGGATCCAGGGGCAGCCACAGCTGCTCTGGGCACCCTGTGCCAGGGCCTGCCCACCCTCCCAGGGAACAATTCCTTCCCAATATCCCATCNGTCCCCAGTCCCTCTCCAGCTCTCCTGGAACCCCTTTAGGCCCTGCAAGGGGCTCTGAGGTCTCCCTGGAGCCTTCTCCTCTCCAGGTGAGCACCCCCAGCTCTCCCAGCCTGGCTCCAGAGCAGAGGGGCTCCAGTCCTGGGAATATCCAGCAGTTCATTTCCCTCATGTGTGGCTGGTCTTTCACTGATGCCAGAGATCTGATTATCCCCCTCCCTGTGCACCCTTCTCTCCCATGCTCATGTCTCCGTTAATCACACAGTTTTAGGAGTGGGACTGTCACTGGAAGGCAGCAGCTATAAAAACCTCCTCAGCTTGTTTTTGTCAGCCATGGGAGTTACCTTGTCTCCTTCTTGTCGGTTGTCTGCAATTAAATCCTGAGCAGGCAGCTGGGAGCTGGATTTGCAGGGCAGTCAAATGAGCTGCCTCCCCTGGGGACACTGGTTTTAGTTGGATAATAACAGCTATCACAGTTAGTAAAGAGTAGAGGTTTGGTGTGACTGAATTTTGTTGCTTGATGACAACACAAGTGCCAGCAGTGGGTTGTGCCTGAGCTGCTGAGTTGCAGGCAGTTTGTTAAGTTTCATATGCCTGAAGTTTATAAAGGTTGTTATTTAAGAAAACCCCATACACATAGTGGAAAAACAGCAAAAGGAAAATAAACTTGACTGCTGGCTAGCTTTTGCCCAGGACTTTTCTCTTCACCATGTGCTTGGCATTTTAGGGCTGGTTAAATAGAAATGTTTCTCTGCGCTGCATCCATGTCCCCACTTCATGTGCCCTCTCTGGTTGTTCCCCTGTTGGAAAATGGCAAGGCCAAAGATGTTCTGCCTTTTCCAGAGTGGGTGCTTTCCTGTAATACAGAAAATGAGGCTGAGATGTGTTTGATACTTTATTTTCTAAGAAAAGGTGAGTGAACGGGCAGTTTTCAGTATCACAGTCCACTGCCATGGAAGAGAGAAGCCCAAGTGATAAGAGATTTATCACAGAAAGGACATTTGAGCTGGATCATCTGGATAAACCCCAGCTACATGAAAGCCTGTGTTTCACAGCAGTTGGGGCAGGAGCTCCAGAATCCTTTTGGAACACCCCTGTGAGGAGTATTCATGCAAAGCTCTGTAATAAATCAGAGACAAAAATATTTAGATTGGTTTCACAAAGCCGCTCTTCACAGAAAGCAAGTTCTCTGAAGAAATCTCTTCTATTATGCATTTAAGTAGCTGTGACATTAATCATTATGTCATTAATAATTTGACATTAGTAATTTCTCCCATCATTTAATCCCTTTTAATCTCTCTGCTACAAGATGCAAGCATTAAAAACAGTCAGACTCAGTGTTCTCTCCTCTGTCTTCAGAGCTGGTTAATTTTTGGATCATGTGGAGAAGTCAGATCTGTCAATTAATTAATACCAGATTTGTGGGCAAGTCCGGTTGCCTTCTGGTTCTCGGTTTATCACAGTTCATGTTTGTTCATGTTGCAGTTCTGTTTCATTTAGGGGCCTTTTCCTGCTCTGCCCAGCATTCTCAGAGGAAGATTAAATTTTTGATTTTCATATTGTTGGCTGGACAGGGTGAACTTTTTATTTCGGGGCCCTCCAGCTGTTTTCATTGTGTTGGTTGGCCTGAATTACCCTGGGATTAGCTGTGGTTTCCTTATGGAGCTGTAGCTGTGGAGGGCTCAAAGAGAAGGGTGAAATAACTGCTGCTCTCCCTGACTCTCATCTCTGTGGTCAAACATCAAGGCCAGAGAAAGTCTCCACTGAAAATTCTGTCCTGAGCTCCTCGCGGGGCAAACAGGGCCTGGATCTTCTCCCGACTGATGGGAATGCAGTGGCAGATGGATTTGTCTGTGGGCTTAAAGATGGTTAAATAAAAGCAGAGTGTTCAAAGGGTGATGTTATCAAGGACAAAGAGTTTATAAAATTTAACAGATGTGGGTTTAATTGTCTGGCAGCAGCTCAGAGCTGCACTGGAGGACATTCCTAGATAACACCAAGGCAGCTGAGTGTGTGCAGTGCAGGCATGTGGGGGCAGAGATAAGGCTCCATTTGCATATTGCTTTCATTTGGTTCCCTTGTTTCCACAAGTTGCAGTTGAGGACGAGCACAACGCAGCTCCTGCATCGGCTGAGTGACTGCTGCGTGGTCTTAGAGGGTTTTCATGGCAATAGGAAAGCTCTTTGAGGGCTGCAGTGGCTGTTTGAGCCACTGCCGTTACAGGGATGATTTCCAGGAGGGATGGGACTGTAGCTGAGGGAAAACCCTGTCCAAGTCTGGCTGCTTCCCTTGGTTGAGCCCCATTCCTTGAGGCACGGTGCACTGTCTGCAGCCCCAGCTGCACGTTGCGTTCTCCATCCAGTTCCATTCGTTTATCCCCAGCTGCATTTGGAGTCCTCCTCCTCTTTTGGAGGCCCACTTGTCTGCAATTGGCTGCTTCCCAAGGTGTCCTTGGCTCCTGGGTGTGTGTCTCCCCAAGGCAGTGCATGGAGAGTGAAGTCACTGCCCTGGGCTGTGGAGTGACCAAGAGTCCAACACTTTCTGTGCCCTCAAAGCAGGTTCTTATCAAACCAGAGCATTTCCAGCACAAAAATCCTCCTTTGCCCTTTTTATTTACTACTGGTCCTTATTTCTTGTCCTTTTACTCACCTTCGCTTGCTTTCATCACTTCCCTTTTACTTCCCTCTTACTCACCACTGATCTCTTTCCCATTAGCCCTTTTCCTCAGGGCCATGTGCTTTGCACATATTTTAGTCTATTTCCAGGAGGAAAAGGGATTTTTTTCATGGAAATCAGTGCGGGTCATGTCTTGGGTAGAGGGAGAAGGTGACAGATCAGCCCTGGCACAACCCCCAGGGCAGGAAAGATGAAGACCATGCACAGTAAAGCTGCTGAGGAGTGAAGCTGTCAGGAAGCTCAAGAGATGGATGCAGGCAGAGCCTCAGGTTGAAAAGGGGTTTTTTAGCAGATGCAAACAAAAAATGGAGAAGAAAACGAAACGGGAATATGCTGGATGGCATGAAAGGCATAATTGTCCTTGGCACTGGTGCCACTGAGAGGAGAAAAAAGCAAAAGATGCCAACAAAGGTGAGTCCCAGGAAAGTGAAGGAAGAGTGTGAAATGAAGCTGTAGCTGAGAGCTCCATCTCTCAGAGACTGACCCCCTGCTGCAGGGGAAGAAGCATTTAGGAGTATGTATGAAAAATGGAAAAACAATTAAAAATCAAAAGGAATCCATACTGTGTAGCTGAAGGATACACTGCTGCTCTGT
The DNA here is from genome assembly GCA_013400235.1 of Oriolus oriolus. NCBI lineage: Eukaryota > Metazoa > Chordata > Aves > Passeriformes > Corvidae > Oriolus > Oriolus oriolus. Next base: position 14,118 of record VXBT01004377.1, read on the forward strand.
TATCCTTGCTCTTCTGAGGGGACAGGGATCTAGAAAAGCTCCCAGAGTGCGCCAGGAAAAGAGAAAGATTTACTACCAATTTCCTATGACATATGGCCACCCATCCCTCCTCTGAAAATGTAGGCATTAGTTAATGGATAAAACTGTCATACTTGGCTTTTAACATTAAAAGCAGGGTCTTTGGGAAAGGAGCATGCTCTCCCAAATTGGAGTCTGAGAACAAGATCTCAAGATTTTATGTGATTTGGCACCTATAGTAAGTTGAGTTGTCTAATAAATGGCGGCAATTCATCTTCTTCTTTGGAAGGCTGAAGTTTAGTAGGGAGTCATATAGTATGTCTTTTGGTGCCTAGACTACCTCAGGAAAAAAATCATGGATTTTGGAGGGGCAAGGGGATTATGGCTTGATTTATTTGGCAACAAAATTGACTATAAAACTACTTTTACTATGCTCAGGGGACCAAGGCATAGAGATGTCATATTGAGTAATAACGTCAGGATAATATCAAGGTCTTTGGTCATCTCACTGATTTCACACAGGCAAAGCCACAGATATAAAACACTTGATACCAGTGGAATAGGACATTTCATGTGGATAATAAACACCTGGGAAAATTAATGACCTGTCTGGCCAAAGAGATAAACCCTGAGTCACAATAAGTGAGAGCGCTGGAGGGAGAGCCAGTGTTTAACTGTTTTAGTGCTGCCTGAAGTAGCACTCAGCAGGGAAAACGTGGTTTGTACATCAAATATTCCTACAGAAGAACCAGTGCTGCATCAAAGGAATGCCCTGAGGTCTGCTGAGTGCTGCCTATTTGCAGTAGTTGATGAACGAAGTGCGTTTGTTGTAAGGGCTTTTTTCCCTGGGGCACATTTCAGTGGCGAAGAAAGGAATGAGGGTGTAGAGCTGGCAGTACCGGGGTGTCCATAGCCTGTGTCAGTGAGACGCTGGGAATCTCCTCCCAAAGGGATTGAGCCTCCCTGATCTGTGCCTGGCTCCATGCTGAAGCGCCCAGGATCACACAGCAATGTCCAGGGATGCTGAGCCTGTCTGCAGCTCTGGGCACTCAGAGCCCAGCGGGTCAAACCCCTGGGTCCCCCTCGGGGGCTGCGCTGGGAATGTGCAGCACATGGAGGCAGCGGCTCTCAGGGCCTTGTGGCAGCAGATCCCAGGGCTCTTCCACCTGTGGGCATGGCTGGACAGGAGCCCAGGGGGCCCGGGGGGCACGAGGCCAATGGCCCCTGGGCTGTGCCGGCCATGGGGTGGCCACAGGCCCAGGGCAGGGCCCGGCCCCTGGGCTGGCCCTGCTGAGGGACCTCGAGGGCTGTGTCCGGTTCTGGGCCCTCCCGGCCAGAGAGCCCTGGAGGGGCTGGAGCGTGTCCAGGGCAGGGAACGGAGCTGGGAAGGGGCTGGAGCCCCAGGAGCGGCTGAGGGAGCTGGGAAAGGGGCTCAGCCTGGAGCAAAGGAGGCTCAGGGGGGACCTTGTGGCTCTGCACAACTCCCTGATAGGAGGGGGCAGCCGGGGGGGGTCGGGCTCTGCTCCCAGGGAACAGGGACAGGACAAGGGGAAACGGCCTCAGGCTGGGCCAGGGGAGGCTCAGGTTGGACAGCAGCAGGAATTTCTGCATGGAAAGGGTGCTCAGGCCTTGGCAGGGGCTGCCCAGGGAGGTTTGGAGTGCCCATCCCTGGAGGTGTTCAAAAACCACATGGATGTGGCACTTGAGGACAGGGTTCGCTGGTGAACAGGGTGGTGGTTCTGTTTGGCAGCCGGACTTGATGATCTTGGAGGCTTTTTCCAACTTTAACGATTCTGTGATTCCATGATACTGCTACTAATGGAAACAGATTAAATAAATCTGTCCTGAAGGACAAGGCAATTCAGGTTGGGCTTTCCCTCTGCTGGGCTTGTTTCTGTTTAATTTTTGTTTGTTGTTTGGCAATGCCTTGCTTTGACCTCCTCTGGTGGTTTCTTTATGGGGACTGTCCCCATGTTCAGTGGGATTGATTTCAGGAGAGGGTTCAAATGTGCCCTGCCCTGCAAACTTTGGATCCTGCTGAAGGCAAAGATGAATGAACTCCTCAGTGGAGTGAGAAGGGCATGGAGGGCACGCCCTGAGCACTGCTGGGTACCTGCTTAATAATCTGCTCACCTGATGGGATGTCTGACAGGACAAACTGAATTAAGCAGAGGTGAGGAAAGGGCAGTTTGGAACTCTTGCCAGAAAATCTCTCCATTTTTCTCCTGCACAAAGATTATATTCACACTGAAAGGGGAAGAAAACAGATCAAACTCCTCTGTGGGTACAAAGCACATGCAGCAATTGATCTGTTACACCAGTGCCTTTTTCCCCTGTTCCTTAAGGTGACCAAAATTGTGACTTTAAATGGCCTTGTAGAGGACACATTTATGTCTTCCCCGGTAAATAGATTCATTTTAAAAGAGAGAAAAATCTGTGAGCGGTTCAAAAGAACCTCCTGAGCCTTGGGATGAATCAGTGAGTGATGAATCAGTCCTAGGGAGGTAGAGCAAAATAAGGACAAAATCTGGCAAAAGCTAGGGAAGGCAGAATGGTGTGCAGGCATGAAATGGGTTCAGATCCTGCCCTCGTTGGAACTAAAAATGCTTGAACCAAACTTTGATCTTATGTGGGTGGAGGAAATGCCATAAGCAGAGATTTTTCAGATCCAAACACGATTTTAGCTGAGTAGTTGGGAAGTTTCGGAAGGAAGAAAAGTGAAAGATGGCAAGAGTTGGTTTAGGAATGCAGCAACGCAACCCGGAGTCGCTGTCAGTTGTGCTCTAATTTATTCCGGATACTTCATAATAAAATATGTGAATTTAGATTTTAAGAGAAGTTTCCATGAGGTTTGACCATTGTGATGCTGCTGGTGCTGAATTCTGTAGCAGGTCAAGTTATAAACTGCTCCAATATTTGAATTTTTAATACCTCATTACATTTTATGAGTTACAGTTGATGCTTTCCCATTTGTTATCATTTTATTTGGTCTGTACATGCAGAGCTGTCATAGCAAAATTGCAATTTACAGCTGTTGTCTCCCAAAGAAACTTTTCAAGAATATCCAGGAAGTGTTACCCCAAACCTCTAATTACAAAATTTATCTCAAATCACCAACAAATGCGTGTGCCATTTAAATGATACAGATTGTGCTGGGGTCTGAATACAAATAAGTGATAAAAACACCAACGCATCTTGTCAATAGACCGGTTAAAAAGGAAATGTTTATAATCAAGCACATATAAACAGGACATTTTTCACAAAATTTAGTGGCACAGAAGTGTCCCTTTGTGCAGGGCTCAGAGAAATTGGAAATTCCCAGAGGAAGTGTGCACAACCCGTGGATGCTTTGCAGTGTTGGATTATAAAACAGGAAAAAATCCCAACATCTGTTACCTTAACACATGGTTTTGAGGAAGTTTTAGTGTATAAAAGCTTGATCCAAGCTCTCAAAGGCTGAGACAGAAAAGACAAGGCTGGATGAGTCAAGATCTGCAGGAAGCAGGGAGGAAAATGCAGTTTATGATCCAGGCACCTCAGCTGGTAGGAGAAAGAAGAAAAACACCAGGAAGGATCTGGCAAATTTCCACTCTGGGGACAGCACATGGGATGGCTTTGGGACAAGAGAGGAGAAATAGGATCATCTCTCCAATCAAATCAAGCAATCTATGGCTGTTTTCCCCTGGCTGTAACAAAGCAGCAAGAGAGGAGAGCAGCAAAGAACCAAAGAGAGCCAACGAGAAGTTCGAGGGCTCCCAGGAGGAGGCTGTGGGATGCTCCTCTTCAGTCCCAACAAATCCCTGGCTCTGTCAGCCACACCGGGGGTGTGAGATCAGGCAGGGGGTACATCCAGTTCCTGGGCTGGTTCTTGGGGCAAATAACCTAATTTAGCAATTTTTTTTCTTTATTTTCTAAGTTCCAGATCATGGCAAGTCTCATTTTTCACCACGGAGGTTTGCTTGCAAAAAAAGGTGTAAATGCTAATTGGCCTTTGAGCTTCCTAAAGTACTTGAAGATGGATTATTGGCAGTGATTTACCAGATTTGCTTGAATAATTCAAATTCCAGCCATGCTCTTCAAAAGTTGCCAGAATGCTGTTGTTTCATTTATTTGTATTCTTGGAGGAAACCACCGGTGATTCTGAGATCATTTAATTCCTTTGTTTGTTAGGGAGAAAAAAGCAGCTTTTGCCATTAGCATGAGATTAATTTCACAGAGATGTAGAAGGTGAAACAGAAGAGAAGGACACGATTGTGCAGAGCTATAATTGGCCGTTTCTTCTGCAGCTTTTTGTGGATCATGGGGAAAGGGTTGAATGGTAATATGCAAGAAAACCGAACCAGAAATACATTTTCTTATCTATTGATTTGATTGTGACTCCTGGAAGAGCATTTTCACAAGTGACCTTGTCTCTGCACAGGCCAGGAGATCTCGGATTAAGTGATGGAATCAAGACCTCATTTTCCTGCAAGGATAATTAAATATCCTAAAAGTGGAGCTCACATTTCGGTTGTGTCCCAAGGCCCTGATCTTCAGCGCTTTTAATGCCAATGGGATTTTTGTTCTCCCTGTGCTGAGGTGAAATGGCTGAAGGATGAAGCTGGTCCGTGTAATTCTTTCACACTTGGACCTTTCCTAACCCACACAGAGTTTGTCCTTGCAAACTTCTTGTCCTCACAGTCGCAGTGGGTGGGGAGTAATTGCTTGCAAAAAAAGATGGTGTGTTGTTCAGGTTGCTTTAAAAGTGAAATGAGATGCATTCATTATGTTATGCTTCACAAATTTAAGAACTAAACCCATATTCTCTTCAAACTCATCCTTTTTATTGTGCCAGGTCTATATTACCTGGTGTATCTACGAACTCAATTTACATCCAGTTTTCTGCTTTTAAAAAATGGTAAAAAATATTAAGAGTCACTTGAAATTACATGCAGATAAATGAACTGTAAATCCTTGCTATTATAGTCAATTAGGAATATTACCAATTGGTCATCTTAGACATTTTTATGCTGCTCTGTTTATGTGGTTGTTGCAGGGACTGGAACTGCCAGTGGAAGAAGGATTTTGAAATGCTCATTTGTTTCTTTAGACAGGAAGTGATGCTTTGCAGAGGATGGTTGAGCTCTCCAAGAAATTCCTGCAGTTAACAAGGTCATTGAAATCTCTCCGGGGGAGAAAAGCAGGAATCTTCAGTGTGTCTGTGCAGTACACTCCGAGAATCACAGAGTGGTTTGGGCTGGAAGGGACCTTAAAGCTCATCTCATTCCACCCCCTGCCATGGCAAGGACACCTTCCACTGTCCCAGGCTGCTCCAAGCCCCAGTGTCCAGCCTGGCCTTGGGCACTGCCAGGGATCCAGGGGCAGCCACAGCTGCTCTGGGCACCCTGTGCCAGGGCCTGCCCACCCTCCCAGGGAACAATTCCTTCCCAATATCCCATCCATCCCTGCCCTCCCTCCCCTTAAAGCCACTGCCCCTTGTGCTGTCATTACATTCCCTTGTGAAAAGTCCCTCTCCAGCCTTTTTTGTAAGCCCCTTTTAGGTATTGGAAAGGGGGAAATGCAGAAATTTGGGAAAATGTAGATCCCTCTGCTTAAAATCGGTCTGATTTAAAAGTGCTCTGAGTCTGAAAGGGAACAGCTATGCCTTCAGCTAGTTTTAATCATTGAGTAGGCCCTCAGAGGATTTTAATTAGCTATCCTTTATAATTCCTTATATTAAAGTGCTTAAGTTCTGGAGGAAAAGCAGATTTTAAATAGACAAGGTAGAGAATAATCAATTCCTCACTAGAGTGCCTTGAACTCACTGTTCAAGGAAGTAGGGATAACCTTCTGGGACATGAAATAGTGGAGGTTATCCAATGTTTTCTGCTGTTTATTTTCCATTGGCAGTAACAGGTTGGGGTCAGGAGTGTATAAACACAGAGATGAGAAACTCAAAAGAGTTCTCAGAGAGAGTGAACTCTGTCTAAAGCTGCTGATGAGAAGGGAATTCAAGAAATTCCAGACTGAACCTCGCTGCTGTGACGGGAGCAGACTCCCTGACAATGGAGATTTTTAGGAGGGTTTTGATCTCTCAGAGTCAATATTAAATGTCAGTGTGAAGAAGCTGATACTGCTAAATTGTTCATGATATATTTACTTTCAAGTGTCTTCAGCTTTTAGGTCTGGCAGAAGCTTTCATGAAAGTTGAGTTAATTTCCAAGACGTTGTTTCTAATTCGGTACCACAGAGTCAGCGTTAATCCTTCATGTGCTCCATGATAAAGGCCATGCTTTGAGTGATGGCAGAGATGCAGTGGGAGAATAACTTCCTGCTTCTCAGAGACTCTATTAATTTTCAGGAGGTGGTATTTTCAATATTGATGTCTCTGCAGAAGTAAATCAGAGCTTTGTTCAGCAGAACTTCAGAGTGGAGTCAGTCTTGCCAAGAGCAGCAGCCAAACAAATGCATCCCCCACAGGAGCAGGGGGGGCAGCAGCAGAACTGCCCAGATTTGGGCAGAACTACCCAGGTTTAGGCAGAACTGCCCAGGTTTGGGCAGAACTACCCAGATTTAGGCAGAACTGCCCAGGTTTGGGCAGAACTGCCCAGATTTAGGCAGAACTACCCAGATTTAGGCAGAACTGCCCAGGTTTGGGCAGAACTGCCCAGATTTAGGCAGAACTACCCAGATTTAGGCAGAACTGCCCAGATTTGGGCAGAACCCAGCCCTGAGATGGAGTGGGTTTGTGTCACATAAATGTGGCCCTGCATATTTGGTAGTCTCAGTCAAGTCCTCGGGAATTTTCTTGCCGCCCATGATTTCCTTGGAGGCTCCTATTCCGACGGAGGGTGTTTTGTTTCACCCAGTGAGCGTTCCAACACAGACAGCAGTGTTTTGTTTGGGTGTGTCAGACTTGCATCCAGGATTAGCTGCAGCTGGTCTAGTAAATACAAAAGTTGATGATTGAAATCTAAAGGCTCTTGTCCCTTGCTGCCCCGGGAAAATCCCCTTGTTTGAAAGAGCAGCGAGAAGTTCTGTGTGTGATCCAACAGAGTTCCCACGTGCCAGGTGTATTAAACTGGATTTACAACGCTGTCATCTTGAGGAACGGTTTCTGCTCTGGATCACGCCCTCACCCCTGCGGGGTGTGGGATCAGAGCTTGCACAGGCCAAGGTTTGCACTGCCCCCAGACCAACCTGCAGCTGCAAAGGGCTCAGGCAGGAGGCCGCAGGTGCAGCTCTGACTGCAGGTGTAGCTGTATCGGCCTGGGGGTCACCAGCAGCACATTCAAACCTGCTTCCAGCACCTTCCTGCACCGTGGCTTTCGGTGCAGGCGGCCTGAGAGAGCAGTCAGAGGGATGCTGGCTCTGGATCACGAGCAGGCTGGGATCCTGTCCGTGGAGGAGGACCTTACTGTGCTGCTGGACTGTCTGAGACAAGGGACCGCTGCGGTGCTCAGGCCTGGCCCAGATCCCGGACAGGATCACAGGGTCATTACGGCTGAAAAAGAGCAAAGTCACCAAGTCCAACTATCAACCAGCACCAGCACCGTGTTCTCCACCAAACCATGTCTTCAAGTGCCACATCCATGTGGTTTTTGAACACTTCCAGGAATAGTGACTCCATCGCCTCCCTGGGCAGCCCCTGCCAAGGCCTGAGCACCCTTTCCATGCAGAAATTCCTGCTGCTGTCCAACCTGAGCCTCCCCTGGCCCAGCCTGAGGCCGTTTCCCCTTGTCCTGTCCCTGTTCCCTGCGAGCAGAGCCCGACCCCCCCCCGGCTGCCCCCTCCTGTCAGGGAGTTGTGCAGAGCCACAAGGTCCCCCCTGAGCCTCCTTTGCTCCAGGCTGAGCCCCTTTCCCAGCTCCCTCAGCCGCTCCTGGGGCTCCAGCCCCTTCCCAGCTCCGTTCCCTGCCCTGGACACGCTCCAGCCCCTCCAGGGCTCTCTGGCCGGGAGGGGCCAGAACCGGACACAGCCCTCGAGGTCCCTCAGCAGGGCCAGCCCAGGGGCCGGGCCCTGCCCTGGGCCTGTGGCCACCCCATGGCCGGCACAGCCCAGGGGCCATTGGCCTCGTGCCCCCCGGGCCCCCTGGGCTCCTGTCCAGCCGCTGGCACAGCACCCCCAGGGCCTTTCCCGAGGGGCCCTTTCCAGCCCCTCTGCCCCAGGCTGGGGCTGCAGGGCTCGGGCTGAGCCCCGGGCAGGACCATCACCTGATACGATTCCTTCCATCCCAAACCATTCTGGGATTCTGTGATGAGATTCCATGTTTTCCTTCCCACTCGCCCCATTTTTGGTAGTGCAGGGTGGGGGCTGTGACGGTTTCCTGCCATTCCCCAAGCAAAGACTGAAGCCTCCTATTCAGACTTGTTAGTTCAGTCAAGATTAAGTTTCCCAACAGTGAAAATTAATTCGAGAAACCTCTGAATTCTTTGTTTCATTTAAATACTTTTTTCAAAATAATAGACCCACTATCGGTAAGTTGTCTCCCTGTTTTCACAGAGTTTCTCTAGCACACTGCCTTTTCTTCTCTTCTGACATGCATTAAAATTAAAAATTGTCTTCATTCTTGTTAGCAGCCTTTCAAAGCTATGCTGAAACACTACAATTACACCAGAAGTAACACACAGCACTTTTAAAGGTCTACAAAAATGAAATTCTAGTCTTTCAAAACAGATTAAAGCCTTGCAAACATGAACCATGAAGGTTTAGAAACATGGTAAAGCCTTAAAAAGGTGCAATTAATTAAAGAGCTCTCATAAAATCATTTCATACTTGAATAGGGCATCATCACTTTTAGGGACTGGAGAGGTTTATGCTGAGTGAATCTTTCGCTCTTAGTTGGGAAATTGTGGGACTTGCTTTGCATGAGGTGTCCAAGGACATCACTGAGTTTCTCTATGGCTCCCACATCAGGGCTTGAGCCCCCCAGGCTTTTCCCAATGGAAGTGAGATCCTTCAGAGCTTTTCCCAGTGGGAGTCTGGCTTACATCAAGGTGGCATTGGCCAAAAAGCAGAGGGGCAGGCTGGTTTAGATGGAGGCCTGTGTTTTATTGGGTTCTCCAACATATTTTTATTGTAGGGGTTGGGACTGGAAATTCCTCTTGCTCTGTTGGACATGAAATCTCTGGGATTCCTGAGGTGGAGTTTCTCTCTGTTGTGAAATCTGGTTCATCTCAAAAGGGCTGCTTGGGACTTTTTGCGTGCTGTGATTGGAATCCCAATCTTTCCCATTACATGAAGTACAGAAAAGAAAAACCAAACTTCTGAGTTAGAGAATTACAATTTAAATTTGCAGCACCGAAGGAATCGGGTCTTGAAGCGCGAAACTCGGGTAAGAAATTAAAAGCAGGACTGGAATTACAGAAGGTCAGAGACAAAGCAGCCTTTTCTACACATCATTTGCTGCCCTTGATACATCGTCCTCTCTTCCAAATGAGTGTTCCCCATGCTGGTTTTTAAGGAGAGAAGTTTATTTGCTCATCGTGAAATGAAGTTTGAAGCATTATCTCCCTCCTAATGAGGTGAAACTTGTTTTACCCTTCCCTCCCGGTGAGTGCAGGTAGCCAGAGGCCTTACTAAGTGCACATAAATCTGGGGTTAATTTCAGCAAATTCCAAATTCAACAACTTCCGAATGGGGATATGCTGAGGTAAGAGACTTTGCTAAAATATGAGGAATTTAATTGTGTTAAGTCCTCACCTCATTAGATATGTTGGAGAATTTGCCAGAAGTAAGTGCTGTTGTCCCGGTTTCACAGTTATTTAGTGGTTAGCTTGGTGTAAGTGTTTTAACATCGCAATTAGAACACAGATACATTTTTATTCTTCTGTAGTAAAATGATTCAGTATGTATAATTAATTTAGTATGTATAATTAATCAGACCTGCTCTACGTTTCTCTCTGCATTCTTAGCTTTATGGCAGGGCTGTGTGAAAAAAAATAAAATATTATAGGCACTGGCATTAATTTTTATCTGTAATGCATGTTCCTGTTAAAGGAGAGAGCATAAACACCCCAAAGCCACTTCCAAGGGCAGCTTTTCTCTTTCAAAGAACCTTGGTTTTGTCTGGAGAAAGCAGGGAGCAGAGCAAGGAGTGCCTCGTTCCTTGGAGATTTCCAGGGCTGGGGGCTCCAGCCCCTCCCTGGGCAGCCCCTGACCCACACGAGCTGGAGGAATTCGAGGAATTGCTCCGTTTAATTTCTCTGTGACTTAATAAAGTTGCAGCAGCTGAAGCTGGATATTCCTCTGGCATTCCCAGAACAATGACGTCCGTCACCTGGCTGGGGAAGGTGTGTCAGACTTCCGTGATGCCACTGCTTTTCCTCCCAGGATATTCCATTTCCCGTGGGGGATGTTGCTGTACCTGTGCCTCCATCCCTCTGTGCTCACGTCTTACACCTGATCAGTTTGTTTGCAGGTGAGGATTAAAGCTCTGCTATAAATATGGGTACATTTTTCAGGATTCTCTCTCCAGCCGCGGATGTGAAGACGCTCTTCTTGCTTCTAAGAGCTCTTGCAATTAGTTGGGCTCAGGGCTTTTAAATTCCTGGAATGCTGGATTGGCCAGTGTCTGGCAGCAGCCCTTGCTTTGAAGAGGCATCACCAGAGTAATTTCATTTTTTCCTCTCTCTGTTGGAAGCTGAAAATACAAAAACTATTTGTTATTCAAAGAAAAACATGGAGTAGAGGCTCTAATGTTGTTTCTGGCTTTCCCCTGATGTTTTCTGACTGCATCCTTCTTTCACTGTGAGAGAAATTCAAAGTTCTAAATCCACCCACAGAGTTTTCTGTCCCTCCCTCTCAGAGTGTTCAAGCCTTTGCCATAATTCCTGCTCTCGCTCAGCTGTTTTGGAGTGTTAGTGATGCATTGGTGGATCAGGGGCTTATTTTGCCTAATGGCTTTCTTGGCTGTTTTCCTGGTAGGAGAAGTGAGAAATGTGTAGTAGGGCACGAGCTGTGGCTGGTTCTTGGAAGATGTGTTAGCCCCAAGCAGAAATCCTCTTGCCTTTCCCGAGAGCCCAGACCTTGGAGGCTCATGAATTCCATTTTCACAGCTTCGTTTAATGAGTCTTATCAAAACTGGGGTAAAATTCAAGGCTTCTTGGGGTGGTTGCCCACTTTCCCCTGGCTGGCAGATTTTGGGGTTTCTTTCTTCTTAAAATCTGCTGCCTGCACTGCTGAACTGAACACTGTGCAGGGAATCCTGGGAAGGGCAGAGACGTGCATCCTCTGGAATGCAAAAGGTTGATAGCAAATGAGGATAACAGCCCTGGTCACAGGACTTCAAGCCTGTAATAGACTCTGATATCAGTGAGAATGAAAGGATGATCTGATCCCAGGATTTCCAGGCTGATGTGGAGTCTGTGGATCCCTGTATCCACAAAAGGCTGCTCACTGACCTGGAGGAGAAGTTCTCCTGATGTGATTTGTGTGCGATATATTTGAAAAAATAGAGGAATATTTCGAGAACCCAGGGCCAGGTTATTTCCTGTCCTTGGTTTGGTTTCTTCTGCCTGTTGCCTCCGCAGCTCTGTCTCCTGGGGCAATCTGAGGGACAACCAGAGTGGATCCCACAGGATGTTTCTGCTGGAAAAGAGGGATGTGCTGTCACGTTCTCTAAAACTGCTGTCGTGTGTTGGGAGCCCGACCAATCCAGCTAAGGAGGTGTCACTGGTCCCCCAAGGAAGGTCACAGAGTTCCTGTTTGAACCTTGCTTCTCATCTTTATTAGATGTAATTTTCTAACAGGAAACATTGTCCCCATCTCTAGAAAGGGTGGAAAGGAGGAGCCTGGGAACCACAGCCCTGTCAGCCTCCCCTCTGTGCTGGGAAGATCCTGGGACGGCCCCTCCTGGAAGCTCTGCTGAGGCTCACAGAGCAAAGGGAGTGATTTGGGACAGCCAGCACGGCCTCACCAAGGGAAAATCCTCCTGACCAACCCTGTGGCCTTCTCTGGTGGGGAGACTCCATCAGCGGACAAGGGAAGGGCCGTGGATGTCATTTATCTGGAATTCTGGAAAGCCTCTGACTCGGGTCCCCACAGCATCCTTCCCTCTGGCCTGGAGTCAGCTGGGTTCGATACATGGAGGGCTGGATGGACAAGGAAGTGGTTGGACAGTCACAGCCAGAGGGTCGTGGTCAGTGGCTCAGAGTCCTGATGGACATGGGTGGCCAGTGGGGTCCCTCAGGGGTCTGTCCTGGGAGCAGTGGTGTTCAATAACTTCATCAACAGATGAGGGGACTGAGGGCACCCTCAGCAGGTTTGCAGGGGACACCGAGCTGAGGGTGACCTCACTGTGACCTTGCAGGGCCTGAAGGGGCTGACAAGAAAGATGGAGAGAGACTGTTTACAAGGGCCTGGAGTGCCAGGACACAGGGAATGGCTTCCCAGTGCGAGAGGGCAGGGATGGATGGGATATTGGGAAGGAATTGTTCCCTGGGAGGGAGGGCAGGCCCTGGCACAGGGTGCCCAGAGCAGCTGTGGCTGCCCCTGGATCCCTGGCAGTGCCCAAGGCCAGGCTGGACACTGGGGCTTGGAGCAGCCTGGGACAGTGGAAGGTGTCCCTGCCCATGGCAGGGGCGGCACTGGATGGGCTTTGAGGTCCCTCCCAGCCCAGGCTGTTCTATAAATCTGTGACACTGCCTTAGTTACAATGAGCTGCTGTGCAGAAAGGAGGAATTTGTAGAAGGAAAAAAAGCAATCCTATTTTCTCCCCTTACTTTTCTTGTCTTCTTTTCTGTCTTTCTCGGGCATTTGTCCCGAGCTGATGGCGTGGTCTCCTTTATGCAAGGTAAAACAACATCTTTTCCCAAAGCAATCTCCTGCCATGTGCTTGCTGTCTGGAAACTTCGTATCTCATTTGATGGATAATTACATGTTTGATTTCAAATAAATGGGAATTGGTTTTTGTTCTGTGGCAAGGAGTGTAGGGGTGGATTTTAAGACCTAAAATCCCCACTGGGCCTGTTAAAAATTCTTGCTGTTGTAGTAGCATGGGAGAGAAGTGCTGCTTTATGGTGTTTGAAAAGAAAAGCTTTTCTCTAGCGGGAAAGTAGAACCCTCTAAATAAAATCCTTGTCCATAATGGGCAATTCCAGGGAATGCTGGCATAAGTGACAGATCCTGCCAGTCTGAGGGACTGTCCTACTTAGTGTCTTCCCTGTGAGAAATTAATCTTCTGTGAGCTGTCACACCATGGAATAGAAGGTTTTATCTTAATTGAGACTGAGTTAAAGATCATGGGAGTGTTGGATGGATGGGTGTCCTGCCTGTACAATTCCTGGCTTTCCCCTATCCCGGACAAGCAGGGGGAGTTGTCTGTAAATCAGAGTGTGCTTTGATAAAAGGGAGCATTTTTCCAAACTGATAACATGGATAAATAACACTGTGAGCTCCTGGTTAAGGGTAAGCCGGGCTTTTTCTCAGAGGGTGTTTTCTGTACAAGAAGAATTATTACTCGGTCACGTTCCTTTGAGCCACACTGGATGTTTATTAAGCCTCTCATTCCTTTCCACAGATTCTTGACATAATACCTTTTCCCTGCTTTATGCTGAAGATTTATAGTTTCATAAAATCATGGAAGGGTCCCACAGGGATCATGGATCCAGCTCCTGGCCCTGCCCAGACACCCCAACAACCCCACCCTGGGCATCCCTGGCAGCGCTGCCCAAACGCTCCTGGAGCTCTGGCAGCCTCGGGGCCGTGCCCATTCCCTGGGGAGCCTGGGCAGTGCCCAGCACCCTCTGGGGGAAGAACCTTTCCCTGATATCCAACGTAAACCTCCCCTGGCCCAGGATCCAGCTGTTCCCTGGGTGCTGTCCCTGTCCCAGGGAGCAGAGATCAGTGCCCAAGGGGTGTTGCAGACACAATCTTTTAATACATCGACTTTTACGGAACTAACAAAACCCAGCCCTGGATTTTCAGGGATTTTCATAGCAGAAAGGTGATAGCAGATAGTTATAGCAGAAAGCAGGAATAGTCCCTGGCTAGGCTGCACCTAATAAATATCTATATATTGGTGTCATTTGCTACGCTCTGCTTTCTTTGAGGAGGACTTGGCAGTCATAATTAATTCTGAAACCAACCCATCCCTGAATTCCACATTACATGGCTGAGAGTTTTTCTCATTTTTGTTAGAAGAATCCAATTTAGTTGTGATTGACCTTTGTTCCTTCCTTATAGCAGAAGTTATTTGAGGAGCAGGTTTTATCTGAAGCTAATGTATTTGATGTGTTTGGGGAGAAATTTATAAGGAAGCTCTGAAAAGGTTGCATAAAAGTTATGAATCTGAAAATATTTGAGGAATTTGGTGCATTCTGGTGTGGGTATTTTAAGGCTGTGACAGCATTGGATTCAATCTGTTTTCCTCAGCTGAAATGAACACCCAGATTTAGCACTGAGTCCCACTTGGATTGCTTTAGGTTGTTTATTTTTCCTTGTTTTTCATCTCACCTCTTCCCACATTTAAGAGTAAGGTGGTGATGCAATGCTGGCAATATTGCCCCATGTTACTTCGTTGTTATTGTTATTAAAAATAACCTTGTGCCACGAGTTTGTATGGGGCTTTTTCATAGAAATAAGATATGTTTGTCTCCCTGAAGGAATCAAATAATTGTCATATTTGCAATGTGTGCAGGTGTGGTACTTAGTAGGCATGGCACATTCCTGCATGGAATGGAAGTGTGTGAGGCTGCTCCTGGAAAGTTCCTGGAGCTTTAGAAACTTCCTTTCATCCAGCTGAATGCTTCAAACTCATCCAGAAATCCAGGACTCAGAGATGTGGATATTTTCCTGCCCATCCCTTCCTTTTCTATCAGTCTCTTAAGGGTTTTTGTTTAATATGATTAAATTTATGGTGAAGGTCTCGTTCCAACCTGTGCCACGTGTCAGGCAGTGAAGCTAAAGCTGTATTTGTATTTGATGGATGGGAATTTGACACGTGTTCTTTATGCTGTGAAAACAAGAGATGCTCAGACCGTGCCTCACCTAATCTTTGTCTCACTGCAGCAGCACAAGTGCCGAAGACAGGCACAGCTCCTTCCTGACACAAGGAATTATTTTCCTGTGTGGAATTAGTGATTTGTAGTCACAGTGACAACAATAATGCTCATAGAGCACCTTTCACCTTGGAGAATTCCTGTCCTTGGGCCTTCCCGTTGGACTCCGGGAACTGGCAGAGCTGGGAACCCACTGGAATCCAGGCTGGGGATGAGCAGCTGGAGCAGCCCTGGAGAAGGACCTGGGGGTGCTGTGGGTGAGAGCTGGGACCCAGAACCCCCCCGTGCCCTGGGCTGAGCCCCCAGCGTGGGCAGCAGGGGAGGGGGGATTCTGCCCCTGTGCTCAGCTGAGACCCCACCTGCAGAGCTGCCCCAGCCCCGGGGCCCAGCACAGGGAGGAGCTGGAGCTGCTGGAGAGAGCCCAGAGGAGGCTCCAGGATGATCAGAGGGATGGAGCAGCTCTGCTGGGAGGAAAGGCTGGGAGAGCTGGGATTGTTCAGCCTGGAGAGGAGAAGCTCTGGGGTGACCTCACTGTGGCCTTGCAGGGCCTGAAGGAGCTGCAGGAAACCTGGAGAGAGACTCTTGAGAAGGGATGGAGGGACAGGACACAGGGAATGGCTTCCCAGTGCCAGAGGGCAGGGCTGGATGGGATATTGGGCAGGAATTGTTCCCTGGGAGGGTGGGCAGGCCCTGGCACAGGGTGCCCACAGCAGCTGTGGCTGCCCCTGGATCCCTGGCAGTGCCCAAGGCCAGGCTGGACACTGGGGCTTGGAGCAGCCTGGGACAGTGGAAGGTGTCCCTGCCCATGGCAGGGGTGGAACTACATCATCTTTAAGGTTCCTTCCAACCCAAACCAGTTCCATGGTTCAGTGACTCTATGACATCACCTCAGGCTCACATTGTGCCTTCATTTCATGTTGAAATACAGAAAGGGTCGATTTTGATCAAAGTTTGAATAAATTTCTGGACAGGGAACACACATGAATCATTTCCCTAAATGTTTTATCCTTCCTGTGGCTGGAACTTTTATCCAGAGATGCTATTTTTGAAACTAACAGCACGCACTGAGTTTAGGAGATTTTAAAAACACTCATTTTTCTATAAATCAGTCTCTTCTACATTTACGGGTTTTTTTTTATCCTACCACATCCAGCAGATCAGATGTGAGAATTATTTTGAAGTGGAATGGGATATAGTGTCGGTCTAGTGGCTGCTGAAGATGAATAGTCTCTAAATAAGTAATAAAGCTGAAGTGGCTGTAACTCGCTCTGAGGAGTTTGTTTATTGATACTTTCTGCCACTTGAACTTAGATTTTGCTGCCATCAAGCTGAAATGGGCACTGTTTTTATTTCTTTGATCTTTGTTTCTGGGGGGGAGGGGTGAGGGTTAATTGTGGGGTTTGGGTTTTTTGATTGGTCCTTTAGAAGCTGCATGAGCATTATCCTGACAGGGCAGTTATTTCTTATTACAGTGTACTCCAAGGCAGGGGTTGAAATTACAGTTTAAGGGAGGTTATTATACTTTACTGCATCATCTAGAAGTTTGCTAAGCAAAAGATTTGTTTATAAAGAATCCCATTTGGGGTTTCTGCAGTGCTGAACCGATGACAAATCATAATTGGTCTTTTGTGTGCAAAAATATGTTTCATGCCTTCCATTTTTTACTGTTTATCCCAATTTGTCTCCTTCTCCAGATACTAATAATAATTAGTTTTAAAGCTTTATATGAAACTGAATACAGCCATGACTCCCATTTTTGATCCATTTCATAAACAATGCCCTCTTTTATAGTGAGTTGAGCAAAAATGTGTGAATGTATCTGTGAAAACTTCAGAGAAGTGTGGCTGCCCCTGGATCCCTGGCAGTGCCCAAGGCCAGGCTGGACACTGGGGCTTGGAGCAGCCTGGGACAGTGGGAGGTGTCCCTGCCCATGGCAGGGGTGGCACTGGATGGGCTTTGAGGTCCCTTCCAGCCCAAACCATTCTGGGATTCCACGCTGGTGCCATCTCCTTTGTGTGTCCCGGGGAGCTGTGCTGCTGCAGCCAGTCCTGGAGCAGGGTCAGCCTGAGCCTGGGGCTCCCCTTTGCTCTCACATGGTGGCTTTTCCCTTCTCCAACACCTGGGAGAGTGGTCAGGCTTGTGGTGCTGTGTCAGGTGCGCAGTGGTGACGGTGGACGCAAGAAGGGGACACTGAAGATGGTGGCAAGCACCAACACTTTATTGCAAAAACCTGCCCTTTTTAAGCACTTAGCCAGTTCTCTGTTTACGTAGTTTTAAAGCATAACAAGCACAATTCAACCAACCACCACACACCCCTATGTGAGCACACGATGGTCACGCAGCATGTTCTTCTACCCCTAATTCAGCTACGCCTCTTTCCCACACTCCTTCTCTACTTAGGCCTGAGCCGTGATTTTACAAAGGCAACAAGGCCTCCCTTTTATAAGGCTTTGCCTGTACACAACACAGTGGGAAGCGGGATCTGGATTTGGGCAGCCCGCAAGGTATCTGGGTCCTGGGGCTTATTTAGGAACCTAACGAGGTCAGAGCTTTTACCTGACTGGATTCCCTCACACACTCGCCCCTGAGAGCCACCCTCAGCCCAGCACCTTTATTTTCTCCCGCCTTTCCTGCCCTCAGGGCAGATCCCTGCTGGCTGGGAAGGCTGCGCAGCAAATCCTGCTTGTCCACGCAGTCTCTCCGTTCCCAGGGTTGAGCACCACCAGCCAAGGTCCCTGGGCACCTCGTGGCATTTGTCTGCACCGACTGCCCCATTCCCAGGCTCTCCCTGCACTGCCAGCAGCTTTCCTCCAGCCAGGATCGCTGCTCCCTTCTTTGCAGGCTCCAAACCCTGGGCTCCCCAGCCTGACCAGGCAAAGCACGCAGGATCATCTCCCCGATTTGTGTTTCCACCCCACCTCTCTCTGTTAACAGGAGGATTCAGGACGTGGCAGTTTTGTTTAATCCAGCATTATGAAAATTTAGTGATGGAGGTAACGAGTCAAAGGCTTCCGTGGAGAGTTCAAGAGTTCACTTTCACACCTTCATGCACAATTCTGCGCTGGCTGTCACCATGCGCTGTTTAACCATCGTAAGGGCCTCAGGCTGCTGCGTCTCCAAATGTCCTGGCAGCTGCAGGGATCTCATGGCACTGCTCTTCTCCCTGTGCTGCCTCCCGATGGAGCCCATTCCACAGGTGGCCGTAGCTGATTAGCTGGGGGATGATTCTTCTCACACCAATGGTTTTCCGGCCCTGCAACAAATTGTCCCTTTCAGAGTCATAGGATTCCTTTGCATTAGCAGGTCAATTCCAGGCCAGTTCCAGCTGGTTTAATGGAGCATGGGAACACTTCTCCAAGCGCTTGGCTGACACAAGGGGAAGATGGATGGTGGTGGCAGGAGCCACTGTTGCTGCAAGAGAAGCTCTGTGTGTCCCTGCTCTTTCCCTTCCTGCTCTTCTCAGCTGGGACAGCAGGAGGCTGTTCCTCCGTGCTGGAGCACTTGGATGTGCTCTGGGCTGAGCATTAAAATCCAGGTGGCTTTTGGCTTTCATCACTAAACCTGAGAGTTTTGGAGTCAGTGCCTTTCCTTTCCAGCTCCAGGTTTGTGTATCTGCTGTGGTTTCTAGCTGTTGTGGGTTCCAGGCACTGCATGGGCCAGGGCTGACAGCACAAGGAGCAGTGCAGGTCAGGGCATGGGAATATCCCCATTTCCCCATGGAAAGGGTGCTCAGGCCTTGGCAGGGGCTGCCCAGGGAGGTTTGGAGTGCCCATCCCTGGAGGTGTCCAAGGAAGGGCTGGAGGTGGCACTCAGTGCTCTGGGCTGGGGACAAGGTGGGCATCAGGCACAGCTGGGACTGGATGGGCTGGGAGGGCTTTTGCAGCCTCAGGGATCCTGGGATTCTGTAATTAAGCAGTAATGAGACTCTCCTTGGTGCTCTGGACTTCCAGAGTGAATTAGATTGGGAAGAGAGTTGAGTGCAGTTGCGTGCAGTGTGGGCCTCAGGAGTGCCTTTGCCTCTTCCTCCCCACAGGTTTAGTTCTTGGTAAAGGGAATATTTTGGAAAGACAGGAGCCCCTGGAACTGAAACAAAGCTCATGTTTCACGTGGCACTTGTGGAAAATCCTGAAATCTGAGACTGCCAAACAAAACTGCTGAAGGTGAGAACTCAGCAGTGGTAGAGGATCAGTCTCTCTGTGCTCCGTGGAGGTTGCTGTGTACTGTAAAAAGTTAAATGTGGTTTCTTGGTCCTTATTCCAGCTATCCAGGAATTATTTTACTGAAGGGCAGGGCAGATTTTGCTTGTGGTGTCACAGTGAGCACATACCCAGCTAGGAATGACACACTGACCATGGTAATCACACATGATGAGACTGTGTGCCGTGAGTTTTGCTGAAGAGTATAATTTTGGGCACATTTTACAGCAGTCAGGATAGTTGAAATCTAATGGTTGTGTGGGAAATGTCAGAACTCAGCAGTCAAACAGTCAATATCCAGAGGCAGCACGGCACCACTAAATTCTGATCATGCAGAAGGGAGATCATCACCTGAAATGTTCAGCTTAAAGACACTGCCTCACTTTGCAGGCACTGGTGTTGAAATACACACAAAAATACAGAAGGGTCATTATTTGTACCTTCTGTGCTGGTAAAGTGATGTCTGTGCACATCTCGAGCAAAACCAGGTGGGCAAAAGGTGCAACATTGTCTTCTGGTGTTTTCCCATGGTCTCAGAGGTGAGGATGAGCTCCAGGTCCCATCCAGCCTCAATTCTTTAGTGATTCCCTGATTATTAAACAAGGAGCAACCAACAGAGAGTGGAAGAGACCTTGAGGGTTTTCCACAGAATAGAGGAAAACTGATGAGGCTCGGTGAGTACAGGGTCTCCAGCAGGCCCTTCAGAGAACAACTCCCAGCTAAGCAGACCTTAACAGACAGGATCCAGTAGTCCTTTTATTTAAATGCTTTCACACAGTGCTGTATCACTTTTATTAGACTATTCCATAAAAGGTTCTGTGCCATATAATGGCAGTAAAATAAAACGTGAGGGCTTGAAAGATTCTGCCACATTGTGTTGGCTGTGACTCGTCTGTCACCAGATCATTGGTATTCACCCGTGTCTCAACCCCCGGTTTTGTACGTTGTAATAATAAAATCTTGAAATATGGCTTCATTTTGGAGAGAATATAATAACTTTGTGAGAATTACTTAGTGAAAAATATGCTCTGTCGTTAAAGATGGATAATCTATAGAATTAATCCTACTTCCGGAGTATTCACTGATATATTTACATAGGTGATACGTTCTCCATGTTCAGAATCCCAGACTGGGCCAGGCTGGAAGAGACCACAGTGGGCACCCGGTGGCACCTCCCTGCTCCAGCAGGGCCATCCCAGAGCCCAGGGCACAGCACTGTGTGCACCCAGCTCTGGAACAGCCCCAGGGAGGAGACCCCCCAGGCTCTGTGCACAATCTGTTCTGGGCAGAACTTCCTTCAGTCCTCCGCTGAGGTCACAAAAGAAGGAGCAATGCCACAGCAAGGACAGGAACGAAATTTCTTCTCTCCTTCCAATCCCAAGGTAAATGCATGTGCTGCTGCAGGGCAAGAGATGGCAGAGGAAGCACTTAGGATATAATACTGGGGTCCGGTGGCTCTTTCTTAGAGCCAGAAACACAAAAAAAATCATGTGACAGCATTGCCTTGACTTGCAGTTCCCCGTAGGGTTTCCCTCCAGAGTTCCTCAAAGGAGAATCCATAGAGGCTCCCTGCAGTCAGCAGTCTCTGCAGGCCACGTGCTGAGGCTTTCACCACAACCACGAGCCGGCTTTCCTGTGCGACCAAGATCACTTGCAGGAGCCTTCGAGGCCTGGAGGGCGGGGAAAAGGCTCTGCAGATACGCTTGAACACACTCAGTCGCTTAAATCACCGTGCACTTAACATAATTGTTCCTGAAGGCTGTGAAAACCTGGAATTATTTCACATCAAGTTGCCTCATTATGGTGGTTATCGGTAGTGCCACGTTTAATTTGCTGGGAATGAAGTGCTGTGAGAAGAGGTGCAATTTTCACAGTCATGGAATCTTGTTTTGCAGCACGGATATGTAAACACACTTTCAAAACTGGGGTGCATTTATTGATTAATAAAATAGTCTCAGAAACTCCTGGATCCAGTGGAAACATGTTGTGGGAACTCAGTGCTGGTTTTCAATTGAGAGGTCCCACAAGTGCATGCTTTTAGTTCTAATTACAGAGATTTTCAACATCTTACTTAAAAATATATAAATGAAAATAGAAACTGGAGCTCTGTGGTTCCTTGGTGATATAAAAGCTTTTGTAAAGTGCTTGTGACACCCTGGGAGTGCGAGCAGAGAACAAACATGAGGTTGTAAAGACACCTCCAAATGTGAAATTGTTGAAGGATGGGCCATGGAAAACGTTAACTGGTTGGAAACCCCTTCCTTCACACCTTTTAAGCTGTAACAGTTAAATATATTCAATGTTTTTGCTGGCTGTAAAACGTCTGCTGTCCGAGGAGGTTTGTCCTTTGCAGAGATCCCACCTGACCTCCGTCCACCTCAAGGTCAGCAGCTCAACGGGAAAATTTAGGTTGAATATATGGAAGGAATTGTTCCCTGGGAGGGTGGGCAGGCCCTGGCACAGGGTGCCCAGAGCAGCTGTGGCTGCCCCTGGATCCCTGGCAGTGCCCAAGGCCAGGCTGGACATTGGGGCTTGGAGCAGCCTGGGACAGTGGACATGTCCTTGCCATGGCAGGGGGTGGAATGAGATGAGCTTTGAGGTCCCTCCCAACCCAAACCATTCTATGTATGATTTTTACAGCTGGGGCAGCCACAGTTGTGTGGCAGGTGATGAAGTAACAGCAGGAAGGTTGCTGAGGGTTCACGTGCACCATAATTCCACACTATCTTTCCCGTGCAGACATTTGCCCTGCGAGATACCGGCAATTTTATGGCGTTTCTTGCAACCCCTGTGAGTGAGTTACGGGTTCATTTCTGCAGGGGAGAATGAACAACGTTAATGGGACTTCGGAGAGCAGTTTGAGTTGCAGAATGATGTATCCTTATCTTCTGAAGTTCTCCTGTACCAATCTTTGGAGCAGATATGAAATCATTCAAATGGTGCTTTATGACCTCCCTTCGGGAAAACAAATGTCCGTAAACATCGCTCTCTTTTGATGCCCCAGGAAGTAGCTCCTACCTTTATATACCGATTGTAGCCACTGTGCTTACAGATCCTGCTCTCTTCCCCTTTTATCTTCTTATTTTTGCCCCCGCTCTTGCACATTATTTTGGTTCAGATTAGTAAAAGCTTTCACATTCACAGGAGAAGCTGGGTGTGGATAACATGTCCCAAAGGAAACCCAGGGATCTTGGGAGTAGGTAGCGGCTGATATGACTTATTTCCACTCATAGGCCACTGATGGGAATTAAATTGAGGTCAGCCCTGGGCACAAAGGTTTATTTGAGAGTGTTGGTGTTGAGATGAGGTACAATTAATGTGTGACCTCGGGGTGCTGCAGCTGAGCACATCCCGTTGTTCAGCAGTGAAAGCTGCTCCCCGGCTCCAGAGGGAGAGAAAAACGACTTCAAAGGATGCTGTCAACAGTGCCACAGGGTGGGGGGACACTGCTGGGGTCTGGCATCCAGAAAGTGACCATGGGGCATCTTGAACCTGTTTGTTTTCTCCTTTAGCTCCCAGTTTCTGGAATCTTTCCCCCGGGAGCTGTAATTTAGCCCTAAGTGGTTCCCTGTCTCATTCCCACCTCCATGGGTTCATTCCTGCTTTATAGCCATTGGGGGAAGGGAAAGGGAAGGGGAAGGGGAAGGGGAAGGGGAAGGGGAAGGAGGAATAGCCCCTCCCCTGCAGTGGTGCTGACTCCAGGGATTTGTGCAGCCAGGAGCTGGATCCCGTGCCAGACCCGTGATGCTCTCACAGCACAGGTGCTCTGTGCCCACCTGGGCACCTCTGTCGGTGCAGGTACAGTGGCTCTGGGTAGATGAGGCCGGAGCAATGATGGAATTTCTCTTCACATCTTTTCCTGGTACCTCCTGGGGCTCTCTCTGCCTTTCCCCACACCTCACAGCAGGTGTTGGTTCACGCTCATCTGGGATAGACTCATTTACCCAGACTTTCCTCACATAAAACATGGATTATCACCACAATAAACACTGAAATTGGTTCTAAGCTGAATCCTGACACTTCCAGCCTCTCTCACACCCTTTTTTTAGTCCCGGATACCTCTGTTGTGTGTTGTTACCATGGACTTTGAAAGAGCAGGTGCAAAGCATTGCATGGGAGCACCTGGAAGGTTCCTCGGTTCCATCACGTATTTGCCAACTGTGGCTCACCGTAATTCAGGAGAAATTATTTTTAAGATTTAAAACATGGTTTTTTTCTTCATACAGAAATTGTTTAGTGCAAATCACATTATTGCTGTTATTAACAGTTCAGCCTTAACCCTCGAGGATGGGTGAAGCTTCTTCCCACACAAACTGTGTTAAATCCGTGGAGAAATGACTTGGAATGCCACCGGGTATGCACCCAAAGGTTACATTCTCCAAATCCTGGTATTTAATAATAAGTTGGTGTTCCTTGCCTCCCACATGTTGCTTGGAAAATGTTCTCATGACTTCAGCCTGAAGCAAATCCAGTGTTTTGAGCTCTTGAGGCTTTAAAAATCAGGCTGGCTTTGGGATAGTGGAAGGCTGGTAGGTGTCATCAGGCTCACACTGCTGTAATATAGTTTGGGGCTCTTGGTGTCTGGGGTTTGTTTTTTTTCCCCAAAATTCACAGTATTTCTCTGTTAGACCTTTGTAGAGAACACATCTTGCCAGCTGGGATAATTTGCATGGCAGTTTTTTCCCATTTCACTGCCCCTGCTGTTTATGCACAGATGTAATTTCAGCTGTAATTTGACACAGGCTCGTTCTTCTGTCACTGTGAAGATTCTGGTGAGGGGAGGTTTGCTCTCCATCTCTACTTGATGAACAATACAATATTCAGATGCTGTGTGGACCCTGCATTTCAATTTGGCTCATCACTGGATGAAATATGGAAAATGTTCAGTGCTGTGTAATCAAATAATTCAAACCCTGCCAAGGCGAGGAGGTGAGGGGTGGGAGTGCCGAATTAAGCAAACCCTGAATTCTGCACAGCCTTTGGTAGGTTCTAAAGTAGTTTTAGGAAAAGACTGAGGAAATGCAGGCCTGTCTTGAAGAGGGAACCTGGAGAATTTGGAGAACCAAGATAAATAGAGAAGCCCTTGGTGTGGGGTGCATGGAGGAGCTGGAATGCCACAAGTTGGAAGGGTCTCGGGAGGGATTCATGTAGAGAGTTTGTAAGAGGGAGTTTTTGTCCTGGTTCCTTCCTGCTGTGTTTGGATGGCAGAGCATGGAAAACTGAGAGTCCTTGACTTGGGGTAAGCATGACCCAGCACCAACCACCGCATCAGTGCCTTAGTAATGGAATTCTCATCCTAAATCCCACCCCACAGCACTGCACCAGCTCCTGGGAGGAAAAATAACTCGGTCCCAGCCAAAGCCGGGTCTTCTGGGACAGCAGGAATTTGCTTTGCTTTCGTTGGTCTTCAAAGGGGTGGAACAGGATCAGACATGGAGGAGACACAAGGAAAATTCATGGGAGCATGCTGGACTGGGATACTTGGATGTGTCCATAATCAAAGGAATGCAGAAGCTGAGAGGGAACAGTTGAGTAATGCTTTTTTTGGTCTAGGAAAGACACTTGTAGCAGTCCCATTTTTCAGAGCCTCTCCATTTCTCTTTAGTGATTCCCACACCATTCCCTACAGGCAGGTGGGATTTGTGCCCCCAGCACTTGGTGTTCTGATGACGTCCGTGGTTTTACCACTTGTTTAGTTTTTCTCCTTGTTGGGATTCTGAAGTTTCTTCGCCCTTTCACGTGCTCCACAGAACGTTGTTGTTATGCAGAAGAGAAGATACCTAAGTTTTATTCAAGGATTTTTCCCTCGTTTGAGGTTTGTGTTAAAAAAAAAGTGGGTTTGGATTTTTTGAGTGTGATCTTCTTAGTGCAGCCTCTTCCAATTAAGAACTTCTTGATAAGAAACGGATTAATAGAAGAGCACTCATGATATGAGAATGCAATGAGTTGTTTGTTCTAGGCTTGTAATTATTGTCGGCGATGGTTTTGGAGTTGTAACTGATTTGTAAGCTTTAATAATCATAATATGCCATCACACCTTGCAGCATTCCATGGATAAATCCATCTCTGCTTCCGGCTTGGAGTATCAGCACATTTAGGTGCTTGTGTTTTCCATGGTTTAATTAAAACTTTTAATTACCACGATTTCAAATTGCCTGTTCTGGCAGCCTGCAGATAGATGGAATGAGGAGTAAATTGTTGTCTTGGGAGAACACTGGAATTTACAGTGGAATCTGTGGAACCACGCACAGCTGAGGTGGTTTTTGGGCATTCGAAAGCCAGTGTGCGCCTTCCTTCTCCATCAGTTACAGGCATTTCATAAAATTGCTGGGTTGGGCACGTGGGCAATGAGAATTCCATGTCCCTGACAAATAAAATGAGTATTTTTCCCTCAGAATTAGTGAGGAGAGGCAGCCGGAATGACTCCCTGTCCATAATGCATTCATTCGGAGCAGAACAAATGGTGTGAGATCCCCGCTGTCTGCTCGGGTTCCAATTTCGCTACATGATGACTTAAAAGGGGGAAAAAAAATCATGGAATGTTATTTTGCTCTGTTTGAGATGTGGGAGGAATTTTAAGTTCTTTTATGTAAAGACCACTTCGGCTTAGTAAATACGTAGCTGAATATTCGGCTTCAAACAGAGACAAGAATAATATATTTTGGCATATAATACAAAATAATAATATTATAACATAATTCTATGATATAACATAGCAAATAACATAATTCAGCTGGGAGGCCGCAGGGGCTAAGGGTGGAACTGAAATCCTGGAGAGCATTTCAAAACCGTCAAGTAAAGATGCCTCTTGTTGAAGGGAACAAATACATTGAAGTGTGGTCTCGAGAATGCAAACACCAAAATCATCCATACTTTAAAGTCATTTTAATATTTTTAATTAAAATGCTGATGACACTCAAGTGCCCACAGAAATTAATGCTATTACAAAACCTCAGTAGCTTTAAAATTCATTATTCCTTGCCAGCAGCAAAGGCTTAGAGTCACCTGTGATTTGGTAAAAGAGACACTTGAGAGGAAAATTGTCCTTTTTTTTTTCTGCTTTTCTATTTATTGTGGCTTCAGCCAAAGCCACGTTTTTTACATTATAGTCAAAAGTCCTTAAATCATCACCTCTCAGCCTGCTGAAAGCAGTGGGGTTGTTCACTGGGCAATGCTGTCAGAAGGCTACAAAAAATAAAGTTAAGACTGGCCATTCAAATTCTGGGTTTTTTAACAGTTTCCTGTGGGGTTGAACCAGAGCTTGTGGATACTGGGATTTTCTGCCTTTTTTTTTTTGCTTATGGCTGAGGCAGGTGAAGGATGTAGAGCTGGCAAAGGGGTGAATTTTAATGTTCTCTTGCTTTTTGTCCTGCAAAACCTGATCCCAGGCTTTACCAATGGGAAGTTCCACAGTTCTGTTACCAATACCTAGTTTCTTTTTTTCTGGGAAGACTCCGGGATTCAGCTGATGAAATATTTTTCTCTGCGTTTGATTTCACAGCTTGTTTTGTTCAGTATGAAGGAAAAGGTCTGCACAAGGGTCATGGAACTCCATCATTTAATTTAGGGAGGGATGGAATCAGAGGATCTGGTTTGCAGAGGATAAATATGAAAAAATGCTGTATATTGTATGCTGGACATAAAATACTGGCTATAAAATAGTAGATATATTGTAGGGAGAGTATTTAACTTTGAAGTAGTGAGAGCATGATGTTTGCTAGCAATAAAGGATTCATTGGAAGGTAATAGGGTACCAGCAGCTGGATCATAAAACAGTTTCCCCCAATGTGGCATAAGAAGAAATTACAATCCTCACGGATGGCAGAGAAATCCTGCTGCACACAAATGGGATCAGTCAAAGGGGGATGCATGAAAGGCATCGAATTAGGATGGAAATATGCTTTGCTGAACATCTAATTGCTACACTACAAAGAAAGGAAAAAAAGCATTTATTCTGAGAATGTTCTGACGCCAGATACAGCCAGAGCCAAGAAGGGGAAACTGCAACCTTGGAATTCCTTCTCTGAGCTGACTCTGCCTTGGTTTGTCATGGAATCCCAGACTGGTTTGGGTTGGAAGGACCTCAAAGCCCACCCAGTGCCACCCCTGCCATGGGCAGAGACACCTTCCACTGTCCCAGGCTGCTCCAAGCCCCAGTGTCCAGCCTGGCCTTGGGCACTGCCAGGGATCCAGGGGCAGCCACAGCTGCTCTGGGCACCCTGTGCCAGGGCCTGCCCACCTTCCCAGGGAACAATTCCTTCCCAATATCCCATCTAAAGTTCCCCTCTGTCAGTGGGAAGCCATTTTCCCTTGTCCTGGCCCTTGTAAAGAGTCTCTCCCCATCTTTCTTGTTGGCCCCTCAAGCACTGGAAGGTCACAATTAGGTCACCCTGAAGCTTCTCCTCTCCAGGCTGAAGAATCCCAGTTTTCCAAGCCTTTTCTCACAGCACAAGTGCTCTACCTTCCACAGGCTTTACTCTTGAATTTAAAGAAAAATCTCAAATTTTCTCATATAGTTTTCTTGTTAAAATTGCTTTTTTTCATCCCTTGATCCACTTGGACTTGCCATTTCCTTTCCTGGATGGCTTCCTGTTTATATTACTTGATTATAAAATAAAAGGAATTTTATTTAGAAAATTTCAGGCATGTTAACAACAAAGGCAATCACGAATCTTGTAATGGAGCTCCCATCCCTAGAGGTGTCCAAGGAAGGCCTGGAGGTGGCACTCAGTGCTCTGGGCTGGGGACAAGGTGGGCATCGGGCACAGCTGGGACTCCATGGGCTGGGAGGGCTTTTCCCGCCTCACTGACCCTCTAATTCTATGATGAATGGGCGGAAAGACTGGGAAAATCTGTCTAAGGGCTTCTTTTGGACCTTTTTTGTCATATGCCATAGATTGAGGCAGATTTCTTGTCCTAGGGATGAAGTGCAAGGACCTCTACAAACGCATTTGTATTTGAGGATGTCGTTGGCAGCAGCAAGAACTTCAAAACTGCCTCATGACATGGTGCCCACCAGTCTTAATGGGAGAAGTTGTTTCTCCCCCTGATTAACAGGGAAAAAATATTAAGTTTTAGCGTTCTCCTAAGGGAAGAGCCAAGAATTCAACACTCAGGTTGGATACCCAGCAAAACTGTGACATTCCTGAGATTCATACAGGTATTAGGGATCATTCTGGGATTCTGAGTCCTCCAGAAAAGCATCCCTGAAGTGCTGCAGCAGAGTTGTGATCTGGCTGGGTGCCTCCAGCTGTCGTGGGGATGGGTGCCCACCAGACCTCCGACGCTGAGTGCTTGATGTTGCTTCCCTGCTTGCCAGGCGAACGTGGCAAATGGAAAAGGAGCACAAAAGTGCCTGGAAACAAACCCATTTCCTTTGTACAATTTGCTCTGTGGAGCACAAGCAAAGAAGCAGAAAAACACAGTAATTAGAATCCTTGTCTTGTAATGGATATCGCAATTATGAACGGATAATTTCCCTGATTTTTCTCTTCCTCACCAGCCTGGAATTGTGCGTGAGCAGACCCAAGTGCTTTGTGTTTCTGTGGATCCCCTCCTGGTTCAGTGTTTGAGGCTGGGTTCTGTCCTCCTGGCCTGCTCAGAGGTGAGGACAGCACACCCTGGGCCACGGGGTGTGAGAGGGGCAGGGATGGACACCTGAGTGGAAAAAACTGGATCCTCTGCTTGGTAGGGATGCAGAAGCTCCACATCCTCCAGCACACCCATCTTCCTGCTGCCAGGACCTCCAGGCACACTGCAGCAGTGGTTCCTCCTTTCTGTGGTGTCCTCTGGGTGACACTCTGCTGTCTCTCTGATTTTCAGACTCTCTGCAGACGTGGCAAGATGCTCGTTCAGCCGTCAGCAGCACCATGAGTGGTTTTCAGTTCATCTGGGTTGGCAAGGGACGGTTCTTTGGTCTCTTGAACCCCTGGAAATGACAGCAAAAGGAGATTGAGAGGTGAACATGTCTGGAGAGGATTTTGTGCAGCGGGACAGGCTTTTTATTCAGGCACTTGATCTTTTCCTGCCTTCTTCCCAGGAATTTCTGTGGGTGGGAGTTGTGCCTGTTGTGTGTGTAAGAATTGCTGTGTTTGTTCCTTTAGGATGGCTGGATTTGTGCATTTTATGAATAGATGGGACTGCTGGGAGGCTGCCTTTGCTTTTGTTTGAACAAGTGAACCCTGTATTTTTTGGCCAACTGATACGTAGAATCACAGGGCCCTTAAGGTTGGAAAAGACCTCTAAGGTCATAAAACCCAAACATAAACCCAGCATCACCCTGTTCACCCCTAAACCACGGCCCCAAGTGCCACATCCACCTGCCTTTTGAACACCTCCAGGGTTGGGCACTCCAAACCTCCCTGGGCAGCCCCTGCCAAGGCCTGAGCACCCTTTCCATGCAGAAATTCCTGCTGCTGTCCAACCTGAGCCTCCCCTGGCCCAGCCTGAGGCCGTTTCCCCTTGTCCTGTCCCTGTTCCCTGGGAGCAGAGCCCGACCCCCCCCGGCTGCCCCCTCCTGTCAGGGAGTTGTGCAGAGCCACAAGGTCCCCCCTGAGCCTCCTTTGCTCCAGGCTGAGCCCCTTTCCCAGCTCCCTCAGCCGCTCCTGGGGCTGCTGGACATTCTCACATGAAGATAATTGTACATGCCATTGTACAACACTGGTTTAGCTCTTTCTCTCCAATTCTCTACTTTGTGTTTCTGCATTGCAGCACATTCTTTAGTCAGGGAACATGGATAGAAAACATCCTTCCCTCTTGGCATGCAGATGTGAATCCACGGGCAAGTGGACTGATGGGAGAGGAGTTTGGGTTGCTTTTATTTCTAGCAACTTATTTAGTATCACTCTAACTAATTATGCAATGTTACGACCTTTAAGTCTTCAGTTCTCCTTGTCTTTAAATGACATTAAAACCCTTGATAGTGGCATTTGGCTGCAGAAACATCACCCCACTGGTGGGCCCAGGACCTCCCTGCTCCCTGTGGATTTGCTGCCTGTGTGAAGATCAATGCCCTGACTTCTGCTTTGTGTCCCTGCGCTTTGAAGGTGTCCCCAGCCTGAGGAGGGGTCACGGAGCCCCACATAAACCCTCGTGTCCTAAAGAGCTCTGCTTTGTGTGATCCCTGTTCAAACAGACTCCTGGCCTTTCACTGGCAGGATATTCACTCTCCTGGGATAAAGCGGTAGAGATTTGGCAGAGCCAGGAGAGAATGGGCCAAAGACAGCGAGGGATTAAATGGTTCTGTTGATGCCAAGGGTATTCCTTGTGGACAACACAGCAGCGTAGAATGATTCCTTCTTTTATTTCCAGGGCTGTGATTTAATCCTTTCCAATTCTGTTTCTTCCTATAAAATACAGTAGAAAAAGCATTAATGAGCAGCGTGACACAAAGCAACTGTGGTTGTGAACCCCAAAATGCCATCAGATTTCAGTTTATCAGTGAATTAAGAATCAGCTGTGGTGATGTTAAATACCATTCAGGGATTGTTTAGCCCCCGAGGGGCTGAGGGCCTTTAGGAGAAAGAAATGTGATGCTGGATGTGCTGCACTTTTGTTAGTTACGTGAAATTTAAGAGATTAAGCAGAGAAAAGACTTTGTCACAGCAGGAGGTGCTCCCAAAGGGTGGGATAACAGATAATCCCCTCATACTAAAGCTGTAGATCCCAGCTACAACAGCAATCAAAGCAGAGCCAGGACAGCCTGCAAAGCCCTGCCTGAAAAGCTCTCCTGGTGCTGCAGAGGCACTTTCAAAGTTGATAGAACAAAATCAATTCCCTCTTTCTCTAAACACTGCACGTTGGATGTTGGAGCTCCTCTGATGCTGCCAGGAGCTCTGTCCCGGGCAGAAATCTCCGAGGTGTCACCTTCTTTAGTAGCTGTGTTTAAACCCAAATGGATAAATTAAGCCCCTCTTTGGATGGGGTTGGTGTGTTTCAGGAACATGAGGGGTTTTTAATGCTTATTTTATTTTCTTATCAGTAGCAGGATTGTTTTATTTTCAGCCAGGTGGCAGCTCCAATGGATATTTTGCAGGCACAAGTATCTACTGACCTGCTGGAAACGGGGAGAAGAGGGAAAATACAAGTGAATTACACTTAGAAGTTGCAGAAGGGGGTGTTAGTCTGAGCTGCCTTTTGGCCGCTGTCAGGCAATCAGAGCAGAAATGTCTGTGAGGGGTTCCATTTTTAGCCTTTCCCCCGGGGGCTCCCTGAGAGAGTCCTCGCCTGGGGCTGCAGCTCCATCAAAGCTCCACTCACTGGAGCCTGGCACCGCTGAACATGAGGTGGGGCAGGATTTCCCACTGGATGCCCTCCCTTAGGTCATGGAAGGGCGAGGGGCCGTGGCAGCAGCGATGACTTTGGGGCTGGCAGAGCCATTTCCACGCTCA
Source organism: Oriolus oriolus (assembly GCA_013400235.1). Taxonomy (NCBI): domain Eukaryota; kingdom Metazoa; phylum Chordata; class Aves; order Passeriformes; family Corvidae; genus Oriolus; species Oriolus oriolus. Next base: position 45,699 of record VXBT01004377.1, read on the forward strand.
CAGGGGCATTTCCCAGACTCTTCCCCCTTTTTCTTTGGTGTAAGGATGCCTTAAGGCTGTTTGGATCTGGTTGTCTGGGATTTCTCCTTGAAATGGAGCCCCGCTTTCTCTGCCTTGCCAGAGCCTCCTGCCGTGTGCGTCGGGGTGTGTGGGTGGCTGTGCTCCTGTGATAGCTCTGAGTACTCCAGCACAACGATGCAATTTCAGAAAGGAAAGATTAGGGAAAGATTTTCTCTTGCCTTTCAGTTGTGAGGGCTCCTCCTGACAGCCAGGAGCCCTTCCAGACATTACCCTGTTATCTTCCTTGAGCTGTGACTTTTATTTTTCTGGTTGATATGCAGCCATGACGTGATGAAATGCAGGACCATCATCGGGCTTTTACAGAGACAGATTTTGGAAGCTCAAAACACTTGCAAGCTCATTTTTAAGATTTGCCTTCACCAGCGAATTGTCACAACAAAAAAATGACTAATTTAGTACTAAATAAGGGACAGGAGAGGTACAACTCTATGGGAGTGCTGCTGTACATCCCAAATTTAAATAGCTGTTGGTGATGATGGCAAGTCCTAAAATGTTCCTAAATGATTGCTGTGATGGAGATGAGTGATCCAGCACTGGGTGGCCTCATGTGAGGGTAGCGTCAGGTTATTCTTTGGAAACCACCTACTGTGTGGTGCCTCCCTCCCCAGCCTCTGCTGTGCTCTTCATATGTCGTGTATTTCTCCTCACCCCCTTCTTGGATTTCCTTGCTTCTCTTTTCCTTTCTCAGCCTTTAAAGCCCTGCTGCCTCCCTGGAGTCTTTGTTCAGGACTTTTGAGGCCGTGCTGAGAAAGGTGTGGAGGCACCTTGCACCCAGTTGACTGAGCTGTGTGATCTGGGCGCAGCGTGGGATGGAGAGTCCTGGGGGGCTCATCAAATCAAGCCTTTATCACTGCTGAATATAGAGGGAGTGTTAGAAGAGTAAAAAAAATCTCTTCATGCACAGGCTGTTCTCTTTTTAACCTTTAAATGCTACATAACCACCAGGAAAACACTGAAACTACCAAGTGAGGATGACGATGCAAACACAGAATCATAGGGCCCCTGTGGCTGTGTTAGCAGGGACGGAGAGATGCAACAACACGGAAGTTTAGCGAGAGAATGAATTATTTATTAATTTACAATACCATTTATATATCCTAGTTCCATAAACCCATTGGACAGTGCTCACACTTCTCCTAGGGTGATTGGTTAAAGCCCTAGACACCCACTTTAAACTATTTCTTCAATGTACCATAAACAGAACTTAACAAAAACACCAGATGTGAATGTTATTTACGAAACCTATCTTACTGTTTACATAGTTGGCATGGTAAAGGCAAAATTCTCACAGAATTAATGCAAGAAGCCGAGAAATTCTCCTACCAGCAGCATTTCAGTATCCGGAGGACCCCAGACTGGTTTGGGTCTGGAGGGACCTTAAAGCCCATCCCATTCCATGGGCAGGGACACTTTCCACTATCCCAGGTTGCTCTACGCCCCGTCCAGCCTTGCCTTGGACACTTCCAGGGATGTGGAGGCGTTCTAACACGGTTCTGTATGATGGATATGGATGAGAGGACAGCAGTGCTGAGCTTTGGCTGAGCATTACCTGCTGTAGTAATAAAGTTCCCTGGGAGAGGAAAGATGCACTTGTAGCAGCCTCGCTATTTAATCTTTAGTTAAAATATCACACCAGTTTGCGACAGTGAACTTTGGGAATGAGCAGTTGAAGGGTTTGCTTTGATGCTGAGGGTTTGTAATGGTGGGTCTGTGCTTGAGCCCCCTGAAGGTGTCCGTGAGGTCACAGCTGAGCTCCCAAATCCACGTGTGTGTGTCCCCTGAGCACGTGCAGCTGCTTGGTGGAGCTCTATTTGAAGAGCTTGTTTTTCTCACTCGGTTGTGTTTGCCTGAGTCACGTGGGGAGCTTTTTTCCACGCCGCTGAGTGTCACCAGGGAGGTCTCCCCTCAGATTCCAGTCTGCTGTTCCCCCCCACTCCTCCCGTGCTTCAGAGGCTGTGGAACCCAGCCCAGAGCCCAGCTGTGTTCCTTCCTCTCAATCAGCAGCCGCAAGGCACACTTGGTGACACCTTGCTGTTCCCCAGGGGAAGCAGTTTACCCCTGGCATGTGGGACATGCTGTCCATGGAAAATCAGCAGCCAGCACATTAAAGGTTGTTTCTAAGGCCATGCATGGAGATTTGCCCAAAAAAGGCACACATGAAGCTTGGACTTTTTTTCCTCCAGGAGAACCCCAGTGCACCGTGGTGCCAGTTTGATATAATCACATGCCCTGGTGTCCTTTGTGCCCTCTCACAGAATTATTTAGGCTGGAAAAGCCCTCCCAGACCATGGAATCCAACCTGTGCCCAGTCCCCACCTTGTCCCCAGCCCAGAGCACTGAGTGCCACCTCCAGCCCTTCCTTGGACACCTCCAGGGATGGGCACTCCAAACCTCCCTGGGCAGCCCCTGCCAAGGCCTGAGCACCCTTTCCATGCAGAAATTCCTGCTGCTGTCCAACCTGAGCCTCCCCTGGCCCAGCCTGAGGCCGTTTCCCCTTGTCCTGTCCCTGTTCCCTGGGAGCAGAGCCCGACCCTCCCCGGCTGCCCCCTCCTGTCAGGGAGTTGTGCAGAGCCACAAGGTCCCCCCTGAGCCTCCTTTGCTCCAGGCTGAGCCCCTTTCCCAGCTCCCTCAGCCGCTCCTGGGGCTCCAGCCCCTTCCCAGCTCCGTTCCCTGCCCTGGACACGCTCCAGCCCCTCCAGGGCTCTCTGGCCAGGAGGGCCCAGAACTGGACACAGCCCTCGAGGTCCCTCAGCAGGGCCAGCACATTTTTGCTACAAGCCAGAATGCTTATTGCTTTTGAAGCAAAACTTCATTAGTTGCTCATTCTACAGAAAACCCAATAAACCCCAAAAACAGTAGGCTTAAGAGGAGGAAGAGTCCTGGGGAAAAAGCCATCTCAGTAAAGCCTTCAGTATAAAACTCGCTATGTCTGGAGATGTGAGGAGGTTGCAGTTTAGAGGCCTCCAGTTAAATCCAGTCTCAACCTTGGTTTTGGTGAATGATCAACAACAAAAAAAAGGCTCTGAAAAGGCTTTTGCTTTCAAGAATTTGTGTGTGGATTCTCTTAAGGCATTGCTGCAGTAAAGCCCTGGGAACTGCACAAGCACATAGTGAGTAAAGAGACAAATCATGCAGAGGTGCTTCTGTTCAGGCATAAAACTTTATCTGTGCAAACACCTGGTGGACAGGGAAAATCTGGAATGAGGATCAGCACCAAGGTGTCACCCTATCACCTCTTAAATATGGGAGATGCTGCTGAGGAGTCATATCAGCTCAGGCACCTCAAAATCCTTCTATGAGCCTTTAGAGCTCAGCAGTTCCTCTTTCCTCCAAAAGCTGTGGCACTTTTGCACGGTCTCTGCCAGCCTGCCGGAACACATCCGTTTATCATAAAACAATCAGTGTCAGACGAGGCAACCTTTGGGACTTTGGAGTGTGAATGTTTCCCCACTCTGTTTGGTAAAATATTTATCTTAAGGCATTTTTGAAGTTTAGTTTTGCTCCCAGGTAAGTGTAAAATGCATGGCACTGCTCCTGCGAAGGATGAAGTATTGAATAGTATAGTTTATAAATATTTCATTAAACGCTTCCCCTCAGTGTGAGGAGCATTGGAAATACAACCAGAGTTTCTTCACTAATTTCAGGAGATAATGCAAAGGTCCAAGGAGGAATAGATAAAGTTTGAAAAATAATTAGTGAGATGATTGTTATTCAAGACACCAGACTAAGAAATTCACCCTGAAGCATCTGTGGAAGTGGCCAGAACAGTCTGAACTGCTACCTGTGACCTACCCGGGTGCAGGAGAGCTCCCAGAGGACTGACAAGGGAAATTCCATTGCATAAACCATTGGTTTCAGACCTTGGTAATTTGCTTCCAATTCAGTTGTTCTTTTAAAAATTCAGAAGTGAACATCAGAATTATAATGTGGGTTAAGTCTCCAGAAACGTGGTCATGGCTGAGTGCGAGCCTGGTGTCTCCCATGCCTGCTGCCACACAGGGAGGTGTTTTCAAGCCTGTCCTGAGCTTGTGGCAAACATTAAACAATAATTGTTATGTTTAATTTTATTCTTCTTCATGGAATTGTGAGATATCATAGATTAGAACCAGAAAGTCACAGACAGAATGGCTTCAGAAAGGTCTGGAGGAATTTCAACAAGGACAGAGTTACGATTTTAAATGATGTTGACACAGGAAGAAATGACCTGAAATAATTATTTTAGTCACCGTGAGTGCTTGGCAATGCCAAACAGAGAAGAAATGGCTGTGCATAACTAACAGGGCTGAGAAAGGCCTCAGGAGGGGTCACTGGCTGAGTGGCATCGTGTGAGGAGTTGTGGCATGGATTTGGGGGGGTTCAGCCTGGGAGGTGCAGCTGAGGCCTGGGACTTGGGGAGGGACAGAAGCTCCAAATGGGGGGAAAAGGGGTTGTGGTCAATCTGTGAATTTTTTCTCCTACCACATGGAGTAGGACTGGCACGTTTGCAATGAAATTATTCAGGAGCAGAATTCAAGCGAGCCAATGGATGCTGTCCCATGGTGTGGGAAGTGCTCAGGGCTCACTGCCTCGGAGCGTGGGGAGATGGGCAGACCTTGGAGCCCCTTCCTGTGCCTGAAGGGGCTCCAGGAGAGCTGGAGAAGGACTTGGGACAAGGGCTGGAGGGACAGGACGCAGGGAATGGCTTCCCAGTGCCAGAGGGCAGGGATGGATGGGATATTGGGAAGGAATTGTTCCCTGGGAGGGTGGGCAGGCCCTGGCACAGGGTGCCCAGAGCAGCTGTGGCTGCCCCTGGATCCCTGGCAGTGCCCAAGGCCAGGCTGGACACTGGGGCTGGGAGCAGCCTGGGACAGGGGAAGGTGTCCCTGCCCAGGTTGGCACTGGATGGTATTTAAGGTCCCTTCCAACCCAAACCAGACTGGGATTCTGTGGGAAAAGCTTAGGTGGGTTCAAGGTGCAGTTTGGCAGCTCCATGCAGGAAAAGCTTTCCCATGACCACAGCAGGCCAAGGCAGGACCTCAGGCTCCAGCAGAGGATTTTGGCTGCTCTCAGGAGCAGCTCCTTGGCTGGAGAGTTTCCCCTGGAGCCAAGGGTGCTGATCCTCTGCTCCAGCATCGCTTCCCAAACCAGGCTGCTCCAGCACCAAATTTCTGTGACTGCAGTTTTTGAGACAGTTCTGAGCCTTGTGCTGGTCTGTAGAAAACACTGAAATTAGGAACCATTTTTGTCTGCAGCTAAGGTAAAAAAGAATCTATGTAAAATCATTTTTAGGCTACTTGCCATGAAAATAATTTCACGACTTGCTTTTATCGTGCAATAAATTACCCACAGAAGAGGATAACAGATTAATTTAACCAATTTAACTTAATCCCAAGTAGTGTGTTGTTTTATTAAGCAATGCTGTGGTGTAATTAAGAGTTGTAACTGATTAAACACCTTGTAAAGACAGGGTTGTTAATTAATACTAAATTACAATAAAATTAACAAAGTAGCATAAACAAGCCATGTACATGTTTTTAACTGACAGGGATAATTCATCAGCTAAAAGCTGCTTTTGTGAACCATCTCCTAAAGAGTTTGCGCCAATTAATATGCATATAATAATTGCAAAAATGGAAATGGGACAAGAAGAGCTTTCCTTAGGATTTTTCAATTCAAAAGGCTCCTTTGATGAGAAACATGGGTGTTTGTTAAGCAGGATATTCTCTAATAATGTTGAAGCTAACACCTTGAACCCCAACTTATGGTATGCAGGGAAAAATCCAAAATTAAACCTCAGTGACACCTTCAGGACCACCTCTGGATCTGACACTTGTTTGTCTCACTGGAATATGAATCTGAACAACTCCTGCCTTGCTAAGCTATAATGTGAATATTATGTATTAATGCTACAGCTCCAGTTCAGATCTCATTTGCAGGAATGTCAGGAAATGGCTGAAACTTCTTTGCATACTTAAAAGGTTTGCTGGACTGGCTGGTTCACAAGCTCTGGAAATCCCACAGGTATTCCTTTGTCGTGTTGAATTAAGTAGAGAAACACAAAATGCGGGATCTCAGAGTGCAGGCCTACAGGGGCCTGTGGCTGCAGGAGATACAGAAATAGTCCTGAACTTTTCCAAACTTGGGATCAAATCTGATTAAGACCGAATAAGTTGAAGCAGGTTTTAGCAGTGTCTGAGAACCTCCAGCAGCAAGACTGCCAAGGTGTGAAATACCACTCAGGTCTTGGGATTTTGTTCTGTGTGAGGCAGTGTACAAACTCCTCAAAAATTCTCTTGGTCTTAATGGAATTTTGGAACTTACTGAAAATTAAAATGGACTTTTTCTATTATCTCTCAAACAGAAGCCCTAGAAATAGACTGTGGTTTTTCCTCAGGAAGTTGCTCAGATTTAAAGACTAACTTTATTATGCTTGTATCATGCTGTTGAATAATGCTGCAAGGGCTGAAATGGTGGAAAATAGACCTGGTGTGGGTACGAATTGAAGCCCCAATGTCTAAACTGGCAGGCAGCTGGCACAGTACTGTGTGCACCCAGCTCTGGAACAGCCCCAGGGAGGAGACCCCCCAGGCTCTGTGCACAATCTGTTCAGGGCTGGGCCCTGCCCAGGGCAGAAGTTGTGCCTCCTGTGCAGGGGAATTGCCGGGCTCAGGCCCTGCCCGTGGCTCTGGGGCCATTGCTGGGCCCCCGGAGCAGAGCCCGGGCCCTGCTCGGAGCCCTCCCTGCAGCCAGGGACAGCCAGGCCTGAGGGCCCCTCTCAGCTGGGGCTCCTCTCGAGCCTGAGCAGCCCCAGCTCCCTCAGCCTTTCCTGGGCACCGAGATGCTCCAGGCCCTCGCTCAGCTCCGCAGCCTCCGCCGGCCCCGCTCCAGGAGCTCCCTGGCCCTGCTGTGCTGAGGAGCCCCGAGCTGGGCACGGCACTCCAGAGGTGCCTCCAGGGCTGCCCAGAGGGGCAGGATCCCTCCCTGCCCTGCTGGGAATGCTCTTCCTGCTGCCCCCGGGATCCCACTGGCCTCCTTGGCCCCAGGACACTCTGCTGGCTCAGGGACAGCTCGGTGTCCCCCAGGGCCCCCAGGACACTCTGCTGGCTCAGGGACAGCTCGGTGTCCCCCAGGGCCCCCAGGACCCTCTGCTGGCTCAGGGACAGCTCGGTGTCCCCCAGCACCCCCAGGTCCTTCCCTGCAGAGCTGCTCCAGCAGCCGGTGCCGGTGCCTCAGGTTGTTCCCCCCCAATCATTGATGAATATATTGAATAATCCTGTGCCCAGTACTGAACCCTGGGGACACCACCGATGACAGCCCTGTAGATAACTCAAGGTTCAGCTCTGGAGCGATTTGTGGGAATTCAAACTGCTTGTGTGTGATCCTTAACAAGAATGACCTTGGAGGTACCCCCTTGCTTTCAGGTGCCAAAGTTCTTGCAGATGCAGGTGTTGTCTTGAGCATTAAAGGCCATGAGTTTCTGATTTTGTCTTTAGTTTTGTCTTTAGTTTTGTTTATCAGTGGACAGAGGGCTGATGGAGGAAAAATAGCTGGGAATGCATGTGTCTGGAACCATAAATCTCTACATTCCTGAAGGTTTACTTGAATTGTTCCATGTAAGTGGGAAAAATATTAACCAAGCCAAACACAGCCTAAAATGGGCTTACATAAATATTACGCAGAAAATATTACACAGTCTGGGGGATGAAAGACTGTGGGAGCCTTTACACCTCACTATGCTGTTCAGACATTCCTGAACCTTATTAAGCTGGAGAGTAGGAGGGAGATTTCAGGAGGACAGGGATGAGTATGAAAAATGTGGAAGAGCATCCCTTTGTTTAAGAAGCACGGTGTAATTATGTCGTGCAAGTTCATGTCAGTCCTATTTAAAAACCTTCTGGGCTGTGGGAATGCCTGGAGGTCGAGTGAGGGATTGTGTCTGGGAACATCCATGTGCTGGTTGAGCCCAGCTTGAGGCTGAAACCACAGCGTTGTGTTTGTGGCCCGGGAGCAGCTGCAGCTCCACGTTTGCACAGATAAACCCCGAATCCTTTCCTGTCCCCTGTGGGTTTTGCATTTGGTGCCTCTTGCTGTCAGTTTGTCACTGCAGGAATGTGGATCTGATTGAACCCTGCATCCGGTGCACACCTAAATTCCCCTGAGGACTGAGTTTGGAAATGCACATTGGGGGGTAGGTACCCCATCTTTCCAGAGTGGAAGTGCTGTTCCCAGTTTCTCCCTGTCTATGCCAAGAAGGACAATGTGCTGTTTGCCAACACTGTCCCTGCCTTCACATCTCACCAAACCCCACAGCTGTGGTGACTCCTTTTCCTGGTGTTAAAATTAAGAGAGCTGAACACAGTTAAGAGGCGAAAAGGGTTTTACCTCAGTATTTATTGAAGGACCCTCAGGGGCGCCGAAATGCACATCGAAATGCACCCCGAAATGCCCCCCGGAGAAATGGCCCCCACGATGTGATGTGTGTGCAATTACAGGCCTTGCTAATTAGCACATCTATCAAAGATTGCCCAGGGAGGGACTCCAGTGAGACCCCTCAGCAAGGAACCTTCCCCTGGCTGGGCCTGGCTTTGTTTCCAGAATGTGCTCTGGAGAGGCCCTCGGGGTCTGGGGTTTCCAGGGTGTTTGGGCTCTTGGCTTAACGGGATATTGGGTCTGAGGGAAGTGATCAAACTTAAAGCATTATAACTGTGTGGGCTAAAAGCACTGAGAATACATAAAAGCTACATAAGAGACTATAAAAAAGGAGTATAAAAGAAAAAGCAAAAATCATTATGGCATCAGTGGAGCTTCCAGGGGTTTCTTGCCAAATGAACCCATCCCTTCCACTCATTTGGCTGTGGTGGAAACAGATTCGGGAGCACTCCGTGGTCCGTGCTCCCAGCAGGGCTGGGGGAGTGGAAGCCTGGCCAGAACAGAGTGAGGAGCAGCTGGCCGTGGGCAGGGACACGCGTGGGCACTGCCAGCTGGGCACTTGGCGGAGCTGGAGCTGCTGAGGACAGATCCATGAGTTCTGCCTCTCCTCGGGTTTCTCTCCAGCTTCCTGATGAATAAGAGCATTTCAGAGCAAAGGGCTGGCACCGTGTTTTCTGTATTTAGAAAGAAGTCAGGATTAGGAGAGCTAAAGCCATTGCAGCCCAGATTAGCCCAAGAAAAGGTATTTTTTACATTTCTCCTCATGTCAAACCATTGGGATGCACATTTCTTTTGTGCTTTAAGACATCTTCCAAAAGGAATATGGTGAGGAGGAACAAGGCAGTGCCCCTGTGCTACCTGGACAGCACATTCCAGAGATGGGAGTGTTCATCTGGAGAAGAGAAGGCTCCAGGGACAACTCAGAGCCTCTTCCAGGGCCTAAAGGAGCTCCAAGAGAGCTGGAGAGGGACTTGGGACAAGGGATGGAGGGACAGGACACAGGGAATGGCTTCCCAGTGCCAGAGGGCAGGGATGGATGGGATATTGGGAAGGAATTGTTCCCTGGGAGGGTGGGCAGGCCCTGGCACAGGGTGCCCAGAGCAGCTGTGGCTGCCCCTGGATCCCTGGCAGTGCCAAGGCCAGGATGGACATTGGGACTGGATGGGATTTTAGGTCCCTTCCCACCCAAACCATTCTGGGGTTCTACAAACCAGTTCAGTCCTCCATTGTTGGAATTCTCAGCTCCTGGCCAGGCTGTCACACTCGACATCTTGAAGCAGAGGATCCCTGTCATCTGTTGGGTGGGTTATGAACCACCCACACGTCGAGTTTTCAAAAATCTGGAAAGTTCAGTGCCTTACTGAATTCCATTTTCTGCTCTGATTTATCAGAATGCCACACTGGACTCTGAGGTTCCACCTTGAAATCCCTAAAACCAAACATTTTCCAAGGCACTGTGGAATTTTGAGCAACCTGCCCTTAAAGAAAAGATCCCTAAGTCTTTTTAAAACTACTTTGGAGGTTTAATTTTATCATAAGCAGTAAATTCTTTAAATACACTTCGAATGCAGTTGTGAGTTTGTGTGGCACAAAGCACAGAAAAAAAAAAGAGAACTCGGATTTTCATTTTGGAATTCGATCGCTGCTCCCATGTGCAGCCAAGCAAGATCCACCAGCTGCATGAGAGCAGCATTTCCATGCAGTAGAAACAGAGGCAGACATAAATATATATGAAATGTATTCAGAAAACATGAAATAATGCTAAAACAAATCTTACTTTGACTCAAGCTTACTTCCCGTTGCCAAGAAAAACACGACTGGGTTGATTTTCCACAACAAAAGTTGGCAGTAAATCAGATTTTCATGGCTCCAATTTGACAAGAAAACTTTAATAAAAATGCCAGGGTAGTACCCTTTACATATTTGTAGTATTTGATGGAGACTTTTTGGAAGATGGTTGTTTTCCAAGAGATTCTAGGAACAAAACCTGGACATTTTACCAGTAAATGAGTGTATATTTGTAACTCAAACCTGGAGCAGATGAGTTGCATTCGTTCTGGAGGACATAGCTGCACTCGTATTTTTTCTGCTGAAAACTTTTAATGCACTTTTCAGGCAAAATCAAACCTTGTTTTTTGCTGCAGACGAGGAGAAAAAATGTTGAAAGCAAAGGAATTCTGCTGCCCCCACCCCAACCAATTTTGGTTCGTGAATGTGCCTTGCAAGCAGCAAAGAAAAGGAGTGATTGGTCTTTGCAGAAATCTTGAATATTTCAAGAGCTGATCGGTATTCTTTAATTTCTTGAGTTAGGGATAACAATTTCTAAAATTCTACATCAAGATTCCAGATTGGCCACGGAGAGGAGTGCAGAGATGGAGTTTGCTAGGGGGTGATACGGGAAAATGTACACACTGCCAGCATTGTCACAGGTAACACTGGCTTAATTAGAATTAAGAGGGTAATTTTCAAAGCTGCAGGAGAGATTTAGGAGCCCTGCTTCATGAGAAGCACGAATTTGCTTTCCTTAGCTGAGATAACACTGCTCTTCATGTTGGTATTTAACATTTTTGAGCACTTACGTGAGTTACTTCTCTTGGTGGGGAAGAGGCCGAGTGAAAACCTCATGCTGGGGAGAAAAAGGTAAACTTTGGGCAGAAATAAACAGGAGAGGGCCAGGAAATTAATGAAGGAGATCTTTTTCTAAATTCCCCACTAATGGTACCCGTGGAGGTCAGGAGGGTTCAGGTGGGGTCAGACTGGGAAGGGGCTTGCAGGGCCTCTTTTGAGAGGTGTAACCACCAAAAACCTGGAGCCCTGACTTTAAACCTAATCCTCATCCCCACCTCTCACCCCACTCCCATACTCCAGTTCCTAACCCCACTATTTTAATCACAGAATCATGGAATGATTTAGGTTGGAAGGGACATCAAAGCTCTTCCTGTTCCATGGGCAGGGACACTTCCCACTGTCCCAGGCTGCTCCAAGCCCCAGTGTCCAGCCTGGCCTTGGGCACTGCCAGGGATCCAGGGGCAGCCACAGCTGCTCTGGGCACCCTGTGCCGGGGCCTGCCCACCCTCCCAGGGAACAATTCCTTCCCAATATCCCATCCAGCCCTGCCCTCTGGCACTGGGAAGCCATTCCCTGTGTCCTGTCCCTCTATCCCTTGTCCCCAGTCCCTCTCTAGCTCTCCTGGAGCCCCTTTAGGCCCTGGAAAGAGCTCTGAGGTCTCCTTGGAGCCATCTCTTCTCCAGGCTGAATGATCCCAGCTCTCCCAGCCTTTCCATCCCTTTAATCATCTCCAAGGCCCTTAAGAAGGACAAGACTGCCCTCAAAAATGAGAATCTCAGCAATGCACCAAAATAATGCTACAGATTTAACAATGGGAGTTGTTTTTTCAGGCAGTCACCAACTGCAGAAGTGAAGTTATTCTTTAATTTCAGCCTGGAATATGCAGGTAGTGAGCACATTATCTTACAATGGTTCTAATTCAATTGGTGCTTATTCTTGTTCATTGAATTTCGGGTTGATTCCGTGTGGTTTTGTGCATGTGAATGAGGAAACTAAAGCAGATTTGATGTCCAGCGGGCAGCAAATGCTCTACTCCCACCAACAGGGGTGTGAGAGTCCAAGGGGGTGACTGATCCTTCCCAGGGATAGTGTAAAATCCAAAGTAAACCCCAAAATTGTAGACAGTGTGGATGAAATGGATCGAGCAGCTCCTGCTTTCGCCCGCTCCTGTCACACCAAAGCCCAGGCTGACAGAACAGCCACAGCCCATGGTTCTGTCGTCACCTTCCAGTGAAACTCAGAATTGACGTCTCTGGCTCTATTTACAACATTAAAATCCAAACCAATTCCCATCCAAACAGCCTGGGTTTTTTTCCTGCAAAACAATCTCCGGAACTCCAAGCCCTTGCTGATTAGAGGAGAAGTGTTCTGCAGTGTGTGAACAACACACAGCATGATGCATCTTCATTACCAAAATTCACAGTGACGATCATTTATCATAAAAGCTGCTGACAATGGGCATTAATCTCTGAGTAGAGCAAGGAGGATACTGTCCTCGTGGCAGTGCAATTCATTTTGTCCCTCTCCCTCTCCTCCACGCCTGAGGGACTGGGAATTCTCTGGGCAAAGCAACTGCAGCCTTAGCAGTGTGGATTTTTGGGTGTGGAATATGGAATTCTTTTGGTGGGATGTGGAATCCAGAGGTGACCACGCTGCTGGCAGAACATGCCTGTGTTTCACACAGCCCAGAGCAGTTTTCCTCCCATCCTCAATTTTGGAAGGGACCTTAAAGCCCATCCCATCCCACCCCCTGCCCTGGGCAGGGACACCTCCCACTGTCCCAGGCTGCTCCAAGCCCCAGTGTCCAGCCTGGCCTTGGGCACTGCCAGGGATCCAGGGGCAGCCACAGCTGCTCTGGGCACCCTGTGCCAGGGCCTGCCCACCCTCCCAGGGAACAATTCCTTCCCAATATCCCATCCGTCCCTGCCCTCTGGCACTGGGAAGCCATTCCCTGTGTCCTGTCCCTCTGTCCCTTGTCACGAGTCCCTCTCCAGCTCTCCTGGAGTCCCTTTAGGCACTGGAATGGACTTGCAGGTCTCTCTGAAGCCTTCTCTTCTCCAGCTCTGTTTAAAGCAGAGAACAGGGATTCTTTCAGGAGGAAGTTTCAGCAATATGTTTCTATGCTGGAAACGTTTATTTTTCTTTTTTAAAATATATTAGAACTGTTGGATGTCTTCAGAAATACAAACAAATGTCTGCTGTAATGAACTGCGTGTTGTCTATTCCTTATTTTTGTCCAGTTGTACTTCTATTTTTTTTTTGTATATATATTTATATATAGAAAAGATAAATTATTTGGTTGAGCAGACCAGGGAAAAGCAATGCACTCCCACACACATCTGGTGTCTTGTTAATGAATTTTTACCCATTTTTACTCAGTTAAATCCTGAAGGCTAATAAAATACCTTCTTGTTTCCCCTGATGGACTATTTTGTTAGAAATCAACACAACATCTATGTATCTCCCCAAATTTCCATCAGCCTTCAAAGCTGGGAGTTATCTCCTAGATCTGACTGCCCAATGTGCTGTGGATTTATTCCACCTCAGAACAAGGCAGCAGTTTGGGTTATTGCAAAGCAAACCATGTGTGCCTAAAATTCCCCGTTTCTGCTTGGAGAGCACGGCCAGCTGGCTAATTCCAATGGAATATGGATGCTGTGCTGTCCAGCCTGGAGAGGAGAAGGCTCCAGGGAGAACTTAGAGCCCCTTCCAGCACCTAAAGGGGCTCCAAGTGAGCGGGAGAGGGACTTGGGACAAGGGATGGAGTGCCAGGGCAAGGGAGAATGGCTTCCCAGTGCCAGAGGGTAGGGATTGATGGGATACTGGGAAGGAATTGGATGTGTTTATAAGGACCTGAATTTTCCCCAAAGCGAGAGGTGAAATGAGCAATTTGATTTTCAAGCACCCCAATAAAAAGTTTCAAGGTGCCCCCCTCTATCCTGGGTCTCTCCCTCTCCCTTTGGATTCCTGGGGTCTCTGCCTTGCTTCCCTTTGGTGCTGGGAGAAAGGGGAAACCTCCAACCCAGTCCGTGCCTGGAGGCCCAAATGCCTCTTGAATTTTCCTGAGTTCCTCCATGGCACAGTCTCAGTTGGAAAAACACTGGAGAAGCAGCCCCCAAATAGCCCTGCACCCCCCAGTTGTGTTCTCCATCTCTGGGATAACTCACAGGCACACGGCAAAAAAGAGCTGGAAAGAGCCAGTCGGAGATTTTCCTGTTCAATATTTCATCTTGGGGAAGGGCAGAGAATATATTTGAGTCGAAACAAATTACAGATAAGTGCCTGATGTGTTTTAGGGTGGGTATTTTAGAAGGATAAAACTTGTTATGAATTTCTGCCTGGTTTCTGAGTTGACAGCCCTCATGAAAATATGTAAAGCACTTTAATGAAAACCTCAGGCAGTGTTTTCTTGTTATTTTTCTTATTTGAAGCTGCCTTTATCAGGAATAAAATAGCAGATATTGAAAGCTGTGTGTTCTGCTCTTCTCTGTTCGTTTGGGAAGTGAAAACTATTTAAATAAAGCAAAATGCGTGAGATTAGTTGCTCTTCTTAATCAGTAATTAAGACATGAACAATATCATTAATCTTCTATTTTATGTTTTCCAGGTGATCAACATATAATCTCCACAGCCATGGCTGAGAAGTGCAGTTAAGGTACCGTGCTAATTCCCTTTTAATATGGGCATGTTTTGCTGGAAATGATTCCCAAAATCCTCTCTCGAATAATTTGTAATAACCTGTATTCCTCGAGGCTGAGTTCACCTCTGCATGGTTTTCATTTGCTAATTTGTCCACTGCACTTCCTGAAAACAACTTTTTTTTTTTCCCTTGTATTCCTTAACTTTTGGTTTCCTGGAGTTAAATTCAGGAATGTTGTAGGATGTCTGTACAGACACACAGTGAGAACCATGCTTCCATGATGAAGGTCATGTCTTTGAAATATTAACTCTGAAAACGTGGTGGGGAAAGGATGGAAAACGTGTCCCTCTGGAATGCTGGCTGCTGCACGCTCTGTGGCACCGAGAATTTGTTGATTGGAATCACAAGATGGAAATCGGCTCAGTAGCTCTGCTGGACCACAGGGAAAAGAGGCTTGGTTTTGTTGGGAATGCACATCTCATGACCAGGATTGTCTCCCTTCAAGTTGTGTTTCCACTCGTGGAATTCTGGCTGGGATTTTGAGCGCAGACTGGCGGGAGGGGAGGAGGAGCAGGAGGAAATGTGGCAGGTCCTTTTCCTGGGCACTGAACTCGGGTGCCAACATAAACCGCAATGAAAGAAAAGTCATTTCTTTCCTAGGGAAAATTCAGATAAAGATTCAGAACTTGATGAGCAGTGTGGAGGAGTTGTTCTTGAATGCACTCCCTAATTCTTGCCAAAGCGATTGTCAGGGCAGGATCTCCATTCCACTTCTACATCCATATCAGTTTAATGTTGCTGTCAAAGGAGGAAGCTGGAAAATTATCCTGCAATTCTCCTTTTTGTTGGGATTTTTTGTTGCTGAGTTTGTGTGATTTATTTGACTAAAAGCACAGCAAAGCTCTTGGGTTTGTTAGTGACTTCCTTTGGAGAAAGAGAATCCATTACTTTTCCAATTGTTATCTCTGGTCCCTAGCAAAAACCTTTAATGTTTATTTCCATCTGGGAATAATGCATTCTGATGGCAAAAAGAGATCCTGGGAAGTCCATGCAGATCAGCTGATTTCTTAGGTCAGGTTTGGAACAAAGAGTAGTCCAGAAGGTCCTGAGTGAAAAGTGGGATAAAAGGGAAAATTCTGCTCAGCAGGTGATTCTATCTGAGTACCAGGCTGGTTCTTTTTGCTGAGCCAGTGAACGTCTCACACTACAGAGATGCAGGGGGCTTAAGCTCTCTGGATTTATCGTCAGCCTTTATTCAGTGCAGTTCCCAGAGGGAATTATCATTGAAAGCGGAGATGGCACAGATTAATACAGGAGTTATAAGGAGCTGGCTAAGGCAGATAAGGAGCTGGGAAAAGAGGGGACTGGGACAGGATGAGGTGAGCTCCAGGTGCAGGGGAGGAATCAGAAACATTCCTGAGGGACAGGTCTCATGACCACCCTCCCTAACATTTCTTTAGTGACATTGGCACAAGGCCTTTGATGCAGGTTTTGAAACTCCTGTGATGCTGTGAAGGACACAAGAATGACACAAAAGAGTTTTGTTGACTTTGTGGATTAGTAGAACAAATGCAGCAGAAAATTTAATAATCATAAGCTATTGTGTTAGGGACTAAGAGCAGGGGGGCTGTTGTAAACAAAACAGGAGTTTCAGTATATGGAAGTTCAACTTATTTTTAGGGAAATTGTTTGGTTGTAGCACGCAGCTGAAGCTTTCACAACTCCAGGACTTGCCAGGACACCTGCTCCTCCAAGAGCTGCGATTTACTCTAAATAGTTCTGAGCCTAGGTATGCTCTAAAGGCAGAATAAATAAAAGTTTAGATCTAAAATATCAAGTTCTGAACCTGATTCCATCAAGGTGTGAAGCCAACCTTGCCTGAGGAGTAGGAGGAAGGTGCCAGACTAGCAAGAAGTAGGTTATTGTAGCAGCCTTGGAACTGATTTTCGTGGAACCAGCCCATCTGCCTCCTCTGCTCCAAAAACCCCCAAACAAACCAGAAGATGGAACCAAGCCAGGGTGGATCTCGGGCTGTGAGTGAGCAGTCCTGTTCCTTGAGGTAGGAAACCTCGGCTGGGGTGGGGGAGCTGCAGCAGCTCAGCCACGGGGACAGAGCTGGAGGCAGAGCCCTGCCACGGGGAGCTCCAGGAGGTGGCTGGGGGATCGAACTGTGCCTTTCTGGCTGCAGGAGGGAGGAATTCAGCACGACCTGGCTGTGGGGCACGTCAGGCTCGTACAAAGGCAAACTGATGGGATCAGTGCTCACCCCACCTCACAGAAGAACCGGCACGTGGTGTGGGGGTCCAGCTTCCTAAAGAGCGTGTCAGAATACACTGACACCTGCCTTAGGTGGCACTGGCAGTGTGTGGGGACCAGGACAAGGGCTTGGTGTCCTCAAAGGCAGCTTCCTGGAGGAATTCAGGGACACAGGGGTATCCCTCAGCAATCTTCTCTCTAGGTGAAGAATCCTAAAACTACTGAGAAAGAGGAAAAAGAGGAGGCATTTTGTCATAGAATCCCAGAATGGTTTAGGTTGGAAGAGACCTTAAAGCTCTTCTAGTTCCACCCAACCCCCGCCCCACCACCTTCCACTCTCCCAGGCTGCTCCAAGCCCTGTCCAACCCAGCTTTGGACACTTCCAGGGATGGAAACTCTTAGCACCAACCCACCTGCAGAGTAGCACCCCCAGAGTGATACCAAGATGATGGTTAAAAGGAGCAAATGAACCCCGACATGGGTCCTCATGAGCGAAACAGGAGTATGATCATCACGAGTGTGCTGTGCTTTGTGTCCAACCCTCTGAGGATTTGGGATTAAAGCCACAGGGATGAGAAAGAAAAGGAATCCTCTACAAAGCAGTGAAAAAATTGGTCAAAAGATAGGAAACAGAAGGCTGGAGTAACTAAGCAGATTCCTGAGTGAGAGGATGACAGCAGCATGGTCTCCAAGGAATCTGCACAAACCTGTGATACTCAACTGATAAATGAGCTGCGAAAGACACGGGGTGTGCTGCCGGTGCTTCCTCCAGAGCACTGGAGCCGAGTGCTGACTGTGGAAAACTGCAGCAGGATTGAGGCAGAATTAACTGCTGGATGAGGCTGTGGCAGGTGAAATCCCCTGGAGGTGGATGCGAAGGGAAGAAGACAAAAGTCCCATGCACTGGTGATGAGGGCTGAGCTGGGCATTGCCACTCACCGGCCAAGAGCTGTAAAATACAGAAGATGGCTCTCCCAGAATCATCAGCAAGGAATTGTCTCAGAATGGTGTGGGTTGGAAAGGACTTCAGAGCTCATCCCATTCCAATCCCCTGCCATGGGCAGGGACACCTTCCACTGTCCCAGGCTGCTCCAAGCCCCATCCAGCCTGGCCTGGGACACTGCCAGGGATCCAGGGGCAGCCACAGCTGCTCTGGGCACCCTGTTCCATGTCAGCTTTAGTTCTGGAAGTTTCACAGCAGGGCCTGAAAAACAGAAATCCTTTTCATTATGGAAGTGAGCAAGGTGTTAGTTTCACAAGGAAAGGAAGCTGTAACATCGTGGGGATTTAAAAAACAAACAGAAACCTGCGGGCATGCAGTATGATGGAAACTGGTGTCACTGTTACATCTAACAGGGCCCTAAAGGACAGATGTTCCCAGAGAACAGACATCCATTAGAACACAATGGAAAGGGGGAGATTTTGAAAGGGAGGCAGAACCTACAGATGGAAACTTTAAATAAATAAAAATCAATTTGCAAGTGGCCAGTATAAATAACGCAGGGGATGCGTAACATGTTCTGGACTGTTCAGAGCGGCACACAGACAGTCCCTGCATTCCAGACGGGTTGGAAGGGATGGAACAGCCTGCAGTGGGATCAGCTGAGAGGGAGTCAGAGCCTCCGGAACAAAAGGAATGTCAGGACTCCAGGAAAGAGCAAAGACTTTGCAGAACTGGTTGTTTGAACAGTGATTTTTCTCTCCCTGGTGCTGTCCAAGAGTTAGTTTGTGGATGCTCAATCCCACAGGAGTTCCTTGGCCTATTTTGAAGATAAATAAAGGCAAAGGAGAGAATATAGAAGGACATTGCATGTTTGAGTGTATGAAGTGATAAAAGATGGGTAAAAAGAGTCCTCCCACTTGGGCCACTGTTTTCATTTGTTTCTTAACTGAGGAAGTGTTTTTGGAAGAGTCTTTTGAGAGTGGCCTCACAGTGTCCCACCAAGCCCCAGGTGACCTCAGTGGCAGCAGAGGGCAAGTGCTTTGCCAAGCCACACATCAAAAGTGTTTGGGGATTGCTGATTTTAAGAAACCAGCCACAAGACTCAGGGGAATTTAATGTCCAAGCAACAACCAGGACAGTGTTCCCTTGGAAAGGGCCCGTGCACTGACAGGGAGATTGTGCTGGCTGGGAAATAGAGGACAGATGTGAGAAGGAAGAAATGAAGATTTGCATGTCCCAGTTGCCTACTGCCCTGCTCTGAGGAGAGAAATAATTTAGCTTTGGACACAGAGGACCAGAAGCCTTGGGTGAGGACCGATAAAATCGTCGTTTTCCCAGCAAATGCAGCGACCCCTCTTGTGAGTGGGAATGCAACTCCTCAGTCTTTGTGAAGCTTTTACCCCTCTCCAAAAAACAAAAATCCCTGATTGTGTTGCTTGCAGAGCTGTCCATCTCTTCCTTTCAGCCCATGGGCATGCCTGCTGCCAACATGAGCTGTCAATCCAGTTCTGTAGCCCCTTCCACCTGAAATCCACGGGAAATCGAGAGCACCCTCAGCAGCCGTGCAGAAGACACCGAGCTGAGGGTGCAGTGACACAGCCCAAGGACAATCCCAGATAAGAGCACAGTCTGGGGGAATCCTTCCCTGGGAGGGTGGGCAGGCCCTGGCACAGGGTGCCCAGAGCAGCTGTGGCTGCCCCTGGATCCCTGGCAGTGCCCAAGGCCAGGCTGGACATTGGGGCTTGGAATAGCCTGGGACAGTGGGAGGTGTCCCTGCCCATGGCAGGGGTGGGATGGGAGGTCTTTAAGGTCCCTTCCAGCCCAAACCATGAGTGATTCTGTGATTTCTGCCCTATGTTCCGTTCCCTTAATGCCTCACTTGTTTTTTTGCATCCCAGCTCCGCAGTTACACATTACCAAGAAAATATCTCTATATGTTGTGCTCCAGCTCTCACACACCACGGGTAAAACACTGCCATTAAAGGAACCAATTTAGAACCCCATGTTACTAAATAAACGTTTCCTGATAAACATCCTGATAGGGGCTTGGTGCAAGAGGGAAGTTGCTGGCAAAAGTGTGTCATAAACCAACGACTTCACATTAATTAACAGAGAAGAGAGAAGGCTTTGCATTTCCTTATGCTAAAAACCAATGTGAAGAAACTATTTTAAACAACTTCAGCTTGTTAGTGAAACCTTGTGTCTGGCGAATTTGCCTGGCTTCTTAAAAAATGGGTTCTATAAAATCTATGATGCATCACTGAAGTGATTTGATTTAGTAAAAGGCTGTGCCTTTTTGGTCTCTGGTTTCTGGCAGTTTGGGTGATCTTGGAATCAGACATTCCCACTCTGCACAACTCCCTGACAGGAGGGGGCAGCCGGGGGGGGTCGGGCTCTGCTCGCAGGGAACAGGGACAGGACAAGGGGAAACGGCCTCAGGCTGGGCCAGGGGAGGCTCAGGTTGGACAGCAGCAGGAATTTCTGCATGGAAAGGGTGCTCAGGCCTTGGCAGGGGCTGCCCAGGGAGGTTTGGAGTGCCCACCCCTGGAGGTGTTCAAAAACCACATGGATGTGGCACTTGAGGACACGGTTGGTGGTGAACAGGGTGGTGCTGCTGGTTGATGGTTGGATCTTAAAGGTCTTTTCCAACCTTAGTGATTCTAAGACATTCTCTGACTTCCCTTGTGCTGCTGTGTTAGAAGCCAGAGCAGTGTGTTCAAGGAAGCTTAAGGGCAAGATTGTCCTTTGTGACAACAATAATGACTTTATTCTTCAGAAATTAGGATTATTTTGATAAATTTTGCTGCAGGAGCTGCATTGCTGCTGTTCCTCCCCTCAAAGCAGTGATTCTGGCACATTAAAAATGGTGTTTTAGTGCAGTGCTGTTTTCTTATTGCATCTGTCTCCCCAGCTAACCCAGGAGCTTGATTTCTCCAGCCACAAATTTTCCTTATTTTCACCAGGATCTCCATTATCTGCACTAAAATAATGCCTTAAGGACCAAAATGTTGGTTGCACTGTTGGTCATGGCAGTGGGAGCCAGCCAGGCAGCAGGACTGCCTTTGCCATAATGTCACTTCATTATAAAATCACTGGTTATTGGGGTTTCCAAGAAGAGGAGTGAAACAAAGAAATACAGGTTTGTGTTGTGGTTTAACTCTATCCCAGCCAAAACCAGGACAGGATGGGTTTTAAGGGTATTTCAAACTGGGGGAAAAGAGGTGCCAGTGAGAGACATTCCCGTGCGGAAGTCAGGGTGGATTTGGCAGTTTTGACTCCCCCAAGAGGAGCAGAATCCAAACCTGGGCTTGTGCCTGGGCACTCCTTGGAGGACGATGCCCTTCCATTCCTGATTTTATTCTCTGGATATATTTCTGTCTGTGTGTTAAAAAAATGAATCCTTCTGAAGATATATTTTTTTTATTTAGGCTAGGGCTGGTCTTTGCTTGGTTAAAACCTTCCATTTTTATTTTTGGGAATAGTGTAAAAGCCTTGTCTGGCTTAGGAGTAGAATCTTTCCCCAGAAAGAATAAATAACATGCACACTGACCTTTCAGTCCCAAGGAGAGTGTCTGCTTACGAACTTCACAGCTCCTTGCCTCAGTGCAGGTTGACATTTGCAAGGTTGATAAGTTGGTTATTTGGATGTAAATCGACAGGGAAGGAAAACCACTTTCAATAGTTGTGATAGGAGTCCACTTTTTCTCGGTTTAATATAAAATAATGGACAGTACATCACAGAAGCTCACCATCACTGCCTAATTTAAATAGTGGCTGCTGTGATGTATCAGTCTGGCTGTCTGAAAAGGAAAAGAGTTAAAATTTATTTGCATAAGGAGGAAGAAAATTCCTATCAGGGATTTTGCTCACTATGCCTTAGAGCATCTTTGCAAGCAACTATGTGTGGTGGTAGTATTTTAGGGATTAGAAGGGCTGTGGAATATGAGTCATCCTGAATTCTAATCGTGATGTGCAAGCATCTGATACAGAGAAGTGAGAAAAATGAAGGTTTGGGGTTTTTTTTCTTTATTTCTTCTTTTGAAGACCCTGGATCTCATCCATGGTTCTGAGTGGTTGGCTCTGGCCACAACAGTAATGGCTGCCCACACTCCTTGTTCTTGGCTTAGCCAAAGCTTCTTCCAAAATCTTTAGGAATTTGGTCTGGGCAGAAGCAGGTTGATCTATTATCATGGGATATCCTAAACTGGAAGGGACCCACAGGGATCATCCAGTCCAGCTCCTGGCCCTGCCCGGACACCCCAACAATCCCAGCCTGGGCATCCCTGGCAGCGGTGCCCAAACACTCTTGGAGCTCTGGCAGCCTCGGGGCCGTGCCCATTCCCTGGGGAGCCTGGGCAGTGCCCAGCACCCTCTGGGGGAAGAACCTTTCCCTGATTTCCAGCCTGAGCCTGCCCTGGCCCAGCTCCAGCCATTCCCTGCTCCCAGAGCAGAGACGGGATCTGTCCCTCAGGAGAAGCGGTAGGATGGCAGCATGGCCCTACTGAACAACCTTGTGCTCTATAATTCTCCATCTTCCCATTAGCAGATCTTTTTGGAGATCTGGGCAGGATGTTACTCCCACACTTCTGCACAGATGAAACTCTTTGTTTAGAGGCTTCCCAGCTTATTCTGTTCTTCTGACCCTCAAGGACCAGTGGCTAATCCAGTGTTTCTTTAAACATGACTGTTTATAAAACAGTGCTGGATAAGACTCTGCTTCTGGATCCTCCATGGTCTCTGCAAACTTTGAATCCTTACTCGGAGAGGGCTCCCAAAAAACATTCCTTGGACTCCCTTGCTCTTAAGCACACACAGGCTCTGTACTGGGAGCTGTTCCAACCCGCTCTGGAGCTGAGGCAGAGCATCCTGTTCTCCTGGCATCCCAGCAGACTTTGAATGGGATATTCTGGAGCTGTACACATTGGAAGGCAGAAGTGGGAGCCTTTCACCTCTCTGGGCAGTGCCTGCACAAGGCTCCAGGTTTGCTGCCGTGGTGGACAGCCCTTCCCCCTGCTCTGCTCGTGGCTCATGAGTGTGAGAGTGCTGCCTTTGCTGCCCGTCCCTCTGCAGGATTTACCTGTCATGGCCTGGCCTGGAACACAGACTTTTCAGGCACGAAGCCTTCACACTCAGCTCCCTCTTCAAACCCTTTTGGAGCATTGTCTTGCACTGGTTTTGTGTTATTTGTGGTGTGTTCTGGGCTTTCTCCCTTCACCAAGTGAGCGATGCCAGGCTCTGCATCATGCCTGTCGTTCTGTAGGCCAGGGATTGAGATCATACCCAAAATTAATTCCAAAGGTAGCCTGGAACTCATACCAGGACTGATCCATCACTTCCTAGCCCTTGCCTTGAAGCTACTGTTACAGTCAGGAAAGAAGCGGTGTGATGCACAGAACATTTGCTAGATACACATCAGGCCCTCCTGGGACATTCCCACATTTCATTTATCCAAACTTTCCCCTGTTCTCACCTCAACCCCTGAAACTCGTTATTAAATTTGCAGGAAAAGAGCCCTACAGAACACATGTTTATTCATCTGGTTCAAAATTATTGGCAGGCCTCCTTCCTGAACATCAAGGCAAAGCCAACCCCATCTCCTGCAGCCTCTGAGAGCTGCGAGTCAGCACAGTGAAACAGCCCAGTGCCTTTTATTAGATGTTGTGTACTTGACAGCCAAGTCAAATGCCAAGCTTGGGAGAGCAGTAATTCAATTCCTGCCTGAGTAATGCACTCAGTGTGTCATTCCTGTCCTCCAGAGAAACCTGTGACCTCTGCAGTCAGGGCCAGCTGAAAATAAGAGGTGCCTCCTCGGAGATGAGTTTTCCAGGGTAATATCGGCAGTGTCTGAACCAACCCCCTCCACAACCGCGCTTCACTTTCCAGAGGCTTCGGAACTGAGGAATAAAGGAGAGCTGGTCTGTCTCCAGAAAGACAGGAGACCTACAGTTGTTATGACAACAGAAAGCAAAGAGAAAACTGATTTCAAAGTGGTCATTTTGGAGCAAATCCAGAGGAGGCACCAAGATGATCAGAGGGATGCGGCTGAGAGAGTTGGGATTGGAGATTTGGGGTGACCTGACTGGTCAGCAGCAGTGTGGAAAGGGTTGTTAGGCACTGGAAGGGGCTGCCCAGGGCAGTGCTGGAGTGCCCATCCCTGGAAATGTTCAAAGCCCGTGGGGATGTGCCACTCGGGGACATGGTGTGGTTTGAGCTCAGTGGTGGTGCTGGTGGATGGTTGATTTGATGATCTCAAGGGTCTTTCCCAACCTTGAGGATTCTGTTCTGTTCTATTTGGTGGCACCTCCTTGGTGCAGAAAGCGGTGCTGAGGAGTGAGAGAGTCTCTTTAAACATGAGCAGAGCTCAACTTTCTTGAGATGACAGGAAGAAAACCACAAGACTTTGCTGGGCTGAAAGAAAATACATTTTAATGGTGCTTTTGCTAAGGCAACTCCATCAAAGCCCATGGAGTTGCTGCTTCCTCCTTCTCTGTGTATAAGCAGTTTTACTCTTCTGCTACATCCCAGTGTTGTACTTTACTCACAGGAACTGTGTGGCAACACATGGCCTTGAGGGGAGTCAGAGGGTACGGCAAAAATCCCAGAATCTTTAAGGCTGGAAAAGCCCTCCAAGGTCATCCAGTCCAACCTCTGCCCACTAAACAGTATCAGTTCAGGAATTTGCTCGGAATAATTTCCATGCACGCTTCTGTTTCACTCCAAGGAAAATTTGCAAGCAAAATTACTTTTTTCACATCAGCATCTTTTCACCTAAATGTGCTGTTCATGGGCGAGACTGTATTTAATAAATTAGCTTGTTTCTACCAGGAAATTTATAAATTGAATTTCACCATCATGTAGATGAAGAGTTGGGGTCCAGGCGTGTGCCAAGAGTTAGGCAATTTATTCCATGAAGATTCCCACTCTGCTTTTTTTGGGATCAATGCAAGTTTTCTCCAAGGGCATAAAAATCTCCCAAGAGTGTGAGGAAAAGAGCTTCACTTCGGTCACTGAAGGAGTAAATGAACACAACCAAATGGCCAAAGGTGATGATGAAACTGTTTTAAGGAAAAACTTCTAAGAATAAACTAAAGGAGTGCCCAGGAGACAAAGAGGTCATGGGATGAAGTGGAATTAATTCATAGCATATTTGTAAGTTTATTATTTACTTCTTTCTTTAGGTGAAACTCTGATTATCCAACTTCAATCCATATGGAAATTCCTCACAACCTGACACTTTGGGTGTTAAAACTGTAGTTGGAACTTGATGTTAAATGGGGTTGGAGACCCATCAGATATCAAGTACTGCTTATATAAAATTAATTTAAAATACCCTGGGGTTTCTACAGGTTGTAGAATATCAACCCAAGGGGTAAATCCACTCCTCCAGCTTCCCAGAGGTGAAAAACTGCTTAAACTACGAACCCAACCAATCCATCCAAGCTCTGTATTCCCAACTTCAGGAATCTCCTACCCCATCTGCACCCGATCATTGGAGGGACATTTCACAGTCGAAATGGTGATTGGCAGTGGGAAATATTGATTTGAAAGAATTTAACCAAATCTGTTGAAAATGGGCAACTGCTCGCTGGTGTTAAAACTCCATCACATGCCTTCCCCTAGGACTGGGACCAGGATTCATTCAGATGATTCATTTTAAAAAGAAAAAAAATTATGCAGGAAGAAAACTCTGCAATCTCTCCTTTTTTTCTTTCCTGAAGAAACACAGAATAGCCACAATTCCAACACAAAGGAAAATTGAATATGCATGGCCTTAATTTAACATCTCATTCAACGTGTCCCTCTGTCCTTTCTCCTTTCAGACTTCCCAGGAGCTTTTCAAATGTAAAAGGCAGAAGAGACCAAAACAAAAGATACAACATCATTCCTGCTGAAGGTGACAAAGAGCTTTTGGAAAAATATCTTTTCCATGCTTCTGCCATTGGGAGACTCTGCTGTGATGCCTGGCACTGGTTTTAGGGTAAACCTTCATTTTATCTGAACAGATATAACTGATCTGCAGCTATTCCAACTCATTCCTTGCCTGCTTGGGATAAAGGAAGGCAGAATCACTCCTCAGCTGAACAGGATAAAACCTCATTGGGATGAGAGTGGTCTCACCCATCAGCTTCCCTAGGATATAGATTGTTAGTTGGTTTTTTTTGGAGCCAGCAATGCTTCTGTCGTCAGTTTAACCCTTCTTACCTTTTGCCTCCTTCCTGATTGTCCCATTTGTCCCTGTCACCAGCTTCAGCAGCACCTCTGAGGAGACTTAAGCAAGAAAATTTCAGTGGCAAAAAGGAGATACATTGAAAAGGAAAGCAAATTCTCTGTCTTACGATAGGGTTTAAAATAAATTCATTTACTGCTGGATATTTTCTGTTTCACCTAAATCAACCATTGTTCAAAAACCAAGTGGACATGGTGGTATTCAGTCCAAAGCTGGAATTGATAACCTTGGAGGACTTTTTCATCCTTAATGATTCCATTGTTCTATTGAATCCTAATTTCAGTGTGAGTGCAATTTATATTTCTTGCTCCCTTTTTTTTTTTTGGTCAGTGTCATTGTTTTATTCAGAAAAGTGCAAAAGGAGGTTTGGACTTTCTTGCCCCTCCTAGGATGTTCCAAGTGAATGTCCTGCTGCTCCCCTCACATGCCTGGGAAGGGCAGGAGGAGCTGCTTGTGCTGGATCATGGAAAACAACAGCTGCCTGCACAGGGTTTCTGGTACAGGCAAAAATCTACTGTTTTATGGCAAAATAAGAACAGAAATCTGGATGTAACTGAGTGAAATTCTTCTAGTTTGAAATTGTGAAATGCCTTCATTTAGGTACAAGGTTTGTTCTCTCTTTTTTTTTCCCCCTGTTGATCTACGGCAATGTTTTCTCTTAATTATCCTCTGGTTTTTGGTTGAAGAAAAATAGACTGAGAATGAGACCTCACTCTGAAAAATAAAAAATCTCTTTGAGCAGAATTGATTTAAAGCCACGTCAGCGCTACTGAAGCTCCAAAGAGCCACTTCAGAGCACAGGCAGCTTCTTAGGGACATTGGGCTAGTTTGGAGAGAGAGAGGGAAAATCCCACTTCTGTCTGAAACCAGGGAAAATTCAGCTGGAGTGAGTCCAGAGTCAGGCAACGATCAAATTCCCTTGCTTTTCCTCTGAGGGAAAAAACATGTAGAATATCCCAGATAGTGGATATACTTAAATATCTCTCCAATGATTTTAAACAAACGTGGATTGGGAACGAAAGGTGTGAGGGTGTCCCGGAGCAGGAAACGGATGTCACGACCCTGTTGAGGTTCCAAGCACCCTGGTGCTTGCCTTGAGCCCCTGATTTTGTCTTCTGTGAGGAAAAGCTGAGGGAGCTGGGGCTGCTCAGGCTCGAGAGGAGCCCCAGCTGAGAGGGGCCCTCAGGCCTGGCTGTCCCTGGCTGCAGGGAGGGCTCCGAGCAGGGCCCGGGCTCTGCTCCGGGGGCCCAGCAATGGCCCCAGAGCCACGGGCAGGGCCTGAGCCCGGCAATTCCCCTGCACAGGAGGCACAACTTCTGCCCTGGGCAGGGCCCAGCCCTGAACAGATTGTGCACAGAGCCTGGGGGGTCTCCTCCCTGGGGCTGTTCCAGAGCTGGGTGCACACAGTGCTGTGCCCTGGGCTCTGGGATGGCCCTGCTGGAGCAGGGAGGTGCCACCGGGTGCCCACTGGGCTCCCTGCAGCCTGAGCCCTTCTGTGACAAACCCACCCGAACCAGCACAGAGAGCAAAGCAGGGCTGTGGGGCTGGGATTTAAATCAGCTGATGCTGCCCAAAAGCATGGCTGAAGCAGGAGGCGGGTGGACACCAGGATAATCTGAGGTACTCCTGATGCCTTTTCCCTGCAGAGGACTTTGCCAGTTACCCAGACAATTTTAAACATAGGGATTTTCCTTTCACCTGTAAACTGAAGTGTAGGAAGACACAAGTTCATTTTTCTCCAATTAAAGTTGGAGAATGGCAGTGCTGATGGTGGGGACAGAAGCTTTCCCCTGTTCCCATTAAGTTAGCTTGGATATTCCAGGTTTTCTATTTCTATTTTTAATGAGCTCCTATAATGAGCTAAAACAAATGGCAATGCTTGCCAGAAGCTTCTCAGTGTACTTTCTAATGAGAGAATGAAAATAGATTTCGGATTGTTTGTAGAAGTCTTTGGATTAAATGTGTTTATTTTTGAGTGACTTACCTCCCTATCTGAATATTAGCAGTACATTCACAAAACCCTGCCTCATTTGCCAGTGGCCTAAGGAGCCAAATGGTTTCCTGCTGCTGTGCAATTTTATTGCTAGAGTATTGATTTTACCAAGTTTTCTGCATAACCATATGGTCAAGAAATTTGACGGTTAGAGGCCATAAAATGGAGCTAATACATCTGAGGTTTCAGGTTTTGTTCACAGTTATGATCCCCACCTTACATAATTTAAAATAATTATTTTTATGAGCAGGTAGAAATGATAAATCACAGCAAACACTCACGTTTACTAGCAGAGACCTTCTCTCCTCCCCAAACAGTGCTAAAACAAGGTCACATCCAGAGCAGGAGTGCCCAGAAGGGACACTCTGGACCAGGCAGGGGAAGCAAAGCCTGAGAGCTCCCAATGCCCTCAGCTGCAGCACCTCCACTGAGAAGGTTCCGTGCAGCCATCCCTGCACTTGGGCTTGTGGCTTTGCACAAACTGGAGCCTTTGTGTGAGACCTGTCTTTTCATATTGACTCCTTTGGTTAAAATGGAAACCTCCATCACAGGAATGCTGGAGAGGACTTCAGCACAGCATTTGGATCGCTCCCAAAGGAGCAAACCATGAGCAAATGGTTTCTTCAAAGAATCCAGCTTCTCTTTGTATTCAATTTCACGGTCATTTTCCAGTGGGAGAGACAGGAAAATTAGGGTTATCTCAGCTACTGGGCTGAATGCTTGTAGAGCAGGCTTTAATTCTGCCTGAGTTTAGCTGAAGCCTCTTTGCCTGGGCCGGGGAGCCAATGGCTCACCCCTGAGCAGGAGATTTGGTCTTTGAGATTATGCCCCTGAGGACTCATTTCTCATCATGGGAAGATCCCACTGTGGTTGGGAGGATTTCCCAAGCAGCTGTTCTTGGCTGTGATCTGGTTGGAGAGCACTCAGGGGTGACTGAGAATCTGCAATAAAGGCTGCATGGCAAGAGAGGAACAACCTCCAGCCAAATGGGAGCACGATCCAGCCAGGCTGGGGGTGCCGTGTGACCTGGTCCGTGTGGGAGAGTAAAAATACCCCCGGCAGTGCTCTCCTCCCGAAACCAGGAGTGCCCTCCTTTGTGGTGTGGGCTGGCACTCAGCAGGTGGGTGTGGGTGTGGAGATGGGTGTGGAGGTGATGTGGAGGTGGGCATAGGTTTGGGTGTGAGTGTGAATATGAATGTGAATGTGAATATGAATGTGAATGTGAATGTGAGCACCTTCCGTGACTGATGAAGTCAGATCAATGTTTCTGATCTCCCCAGGGCCGTTTCCATCCAAAACTGCTACTCCAAGACCTTGCCACCCGTCTGGTTTTATTTTGTTGTTGTCACTTTTTGAATCGTGGTAACACAGAACCCTTAAGGTTGGAAAAGGTCTCCAGGGTCATCCAGTCCAACCTTGGACTGATTCCACCACATCCATGATCCATTCTTACTGTTCTTTCTTGCTCACACCTGCCTTTTATTTTCACTTTGGACTTTTCCTCATATTTTTTTTTACCATTTCCATCTGCTTTCTGGAGAAGGAAGAGTGCCACCACCAAAAGCGGATTTCTGCCAGGAGAAAGGTTCCTCCAGACTCTGCAAACCCCCTCCAAACTGTGTCCCCACATTACTGTGACATACAGAGTGACATACTGTGACATACGTAATAGATGATAGCAAAATGATTTTGTTCCATTCCGCTCTGAGCATGAATAGCATTGTCCCAATTTTTCATTCCTGCAGGCTCTCACTCTGGGACACTGCAGCAACTCTGCCGGAGTATGAGGCAGGCTCAGAAGTCCATGTGAGTGTTTACCTTCACAAACGTGCATCACAAAAGCAGCCATTAGCTCTCCATCCCTTTTTAAATCCGAGGGAACTGACACAACAGGGAGCACTGATGGGAAAGAGACGAAACGGTGGCAGGGGGAGGCAAAAAATAAAAATATCACAAACAAGGTTTAAAAATGCAGCAGGTAAGAGTGAATTGTCAGCGTCTGACTCCTCGGGAGCAGTGGCAATTTATAACGCGGTGACTCAGCCGGGAGTCTGGCAGAAGGAGAACGCAGCGCTGACTCCCTGCTTTGATGTCTCTGCCTTTCCGGAGGGCTCGGGTGCAGCAGGGACCAGTGACTCACTGGGGCAGCTCCCAGTTCGCCATCCCAGCAGCTCCGGACCGCGGGGCCTTTCCGTGTTAACACCCTGGAATCACCTCTAACACACGCATTTTCGAGCCTTATTTCGCTGCCTTCTCAGCCCCTGGTGGTTTCGGTGCCTCCGCAGATCCGATCTGCATTCCAGAGATAAACAGGGCATTAACGAAGGTGTGGAGAGCTCTGCCTGTGGTAATTGCAGAGCCAATTTCGGAACTGCACGAGGTTTACAGAGCTGGGAGAAGTGACTCCAGCACGGCTGAAATGAGGTGATCACAAGCACGGGTGCTGTATTGATTAATGCTCTCATGTGCGAGATAAGGCAAAGGATCCTGTACCTGCTGTAATGCTTTTATCTGCTGCGCCTAATTGGAGTTTTACCCCGGATTTTACATATTCCATCAGTAATGAGTTAATTGTATATGCCAAACGGATAATGAAGTTATTAGCAGTGTGCCTGAAAGCCTCAGAGGAATTATCCAGGAGGCTGCTTTCTGCTCCGGGTCCTGGCTGGTTTGATATTAAATTGATATTAATTTGAGCACTGATGTTACACTGTTGTGTATTGTGTAAACACTCAGCTTTGCTCAGCTGTATTTTCCCTTTTCCTTGGCTTAATGTGGCTTTCCCTGGAGGAGGGGGAAGTCTTGTTTGCCCATGAGCACCATGGCAGTGGGAGGGCCAGCTGCACATTTTAGTTTAGGTGCAAGATTTCTGCTGGGGGGAAAAAAAAAAAAAGCAAATCCCAAGGGAAGAGCTCTGCTGTAAAGCCTGGCAGTGCAATCTGCCAGAGAGCCTGGGATTTGGTCTTGGAAAAATCCCATTGCAGTAATCCATTAATCTATGGAATTACCTGGAAGCTTTTCAATATGAGGAAGTCATTAGATGAGATCCCAATTTTTTTTATTTTTTTTTAATTTGTATTTAACGTTTACGGCTCTTTCTGGTGCTTGATTTTCTTTTATCCACTGCCCTCTACAGGTCTCGTGGATGGAGTTAGACTGAGGGAGATGAGGTTGCAGCAGTGGCTGGCTCTGGCTTTAACAGAACTGCAGAGATGCTCCCAGAGCTGTTTTCCACACTCTCTGGGAAGGGAAAAAATATTTACAGTGGGAGAAGTTCAGGTTTTAATACGGTGATGGCAAATTCCAGCTTTTATGGGTACAAAAGCGGGATATAACATTCCTTTCTGACAGCTTCCCTGCTTTATTCCAGGTGATAAGGGCTATGGCACAACGTTATCAGTGCATCAAATGTTTGGCTGTTTATCCCTTCTTAGTGTATTCCTGTTAAAAACCATTTTCAGGGAGACATCATCCTTGTGGATGAACTGAGAAATGCTGTAAAAGGAGAGGTGAATTCCAGGCTCCTTGTGGTTCCCATCTCCTCACTGGGCTCTGGGGGCCCTTCCCACTCCTGGAGACTGGGAACAACTGGTTTTCCGTGGATTTTCCTTATGTTTAATGAACAAGAAGTGAAACTGCAGCACATCCCCTCATAGGGATGTTTGGGAATCGCTCTCTTCTCTCTTGGCTGCTGCTTTCCTGAAGTCATTTGCATCTTAATAGCTTTGATGCTGCTATCAAAGAATTTTGGGGGAAGGACAAAAAGGCAGCGGCGTGGAATGATTATGTGAGCCTCCCTTCACAGAGAAACTCGGCTGAAAATAGAAATATTGGCTTTAAAACATGCCAAGGCTTCAGTTCAGGCTCTGCTGTGCCCGCTGGTGCTTGGCATTGCTCTGAGAAAGGAATATAAATTCAGATTTAGCTCTTTGGTGGGCACCACTCAGCAGAGCTGCTGCAATCCCACGGCTTGGCCAGGCAGGGAAAAGGCAACATGTTGGTGTTGAGTTAGGAAAACTATCCCAGACTGCTCTGAGCACCCTCCCGTGAGGTGTTTTTAAGACATTGTTGTTTCT
Organism: Oriolus oriolus; assembly: GCA_013400235.1. Classification (NCBI taxonomy): domain Eukaryota; kingdom Metazoa; phylum Chordata; class Aves; order Passeriformes; family Corvidae; genus Oriolus; species Oriolus oriolus. The sequence goes on from VXBT01004377.1 coordinate 77,892, forward strand.
CTTTGAAATTAAATCAAAGTTGGCTGGAGCAAGGGGGCTTCTCCTGAGCCACCATCCAAGCGAGGAGCCCGCTGTGGGAATTTTTGGATGGACTAAAATGTGGTGCAGGTTGGAACCTGCTGGGGGTCCCACAGCTCCCCAGCCTGTACAATCACTCAGGCTGTCTGCAGCCTGGTGCCTGAAGTGGCTGCTGGAACAGCCCCACCGTTCCTGGATTTCGTGGTTTTATCCTCCAGGTTCCCACGTGCCCAGAGCTCCCTGCGGTGCAGGGCGGTGTGCAGGGGACAATGAAGACCGTCCTTCCAAAGTGACCTGAACTGGAGCACTCTGCCACGTCAGTATCTCCATCCTCACCAGGAGAACTGGATTAATCCCAGATCTCTGGTGCAGTAATTATGTAGCCTTGGTGGATTTATATGTGATCCTTATCTCCATGATTTGTCTCTCCCATGCACACCCATTAATTTATTTTCCCTGTTCAAGATCCAGTTATAGATAATTTTAAAGGCTCTGGGGTTGGAGCTTTGTTGGTAGAGTTAGCAGGGACCAAAGATGCAGTAGCACAGCAATCCAGAGAGAGAATGAATTATTTATTAATTTTACAATATCATTTATATATCCTAGTTCCATAAAGCGATTGGACAGTGTCCCCACTCCTTCCAGGGTGATTGGTCTAAGGTCTTAGACACCCATTTAAAAATATTATGTTACTGTACCCAAAACATAAGTGAAAAACAGCAGGTGTGAGGGTTATTTACAAAACCCTATCTTACTGTTTACAGAGCTTGCATAGCAAAGGAAAATTCTCACAGAATTAGTGCAAGGAGATGGAAAATCTCTCTGCTTAGCAGCTTTTCAGTATCCACAGAGCTTTGGTTGAATTGTATCTCAGCACTGGGCCCTTCCTCCCCGAAGTGGATCTGTTCCTAAATCATCCTCCCTAGAGGACTCTCCCTAAAGTTCCTGCAGCTGTGCAGTGACACAAGAAAAGGCACAGAGATAACCAGAGCTGGCTCTGCTCACCACAGCACCCAGAACTTGTCAGCTGGGCTTGAAACTTAGCTGGGGATGATGGAGGGGGAAAAGGAATTTCCATTGATCTGCAGCTTTGCATTCTTCTTCATTTTCCAGTTGACAGGGGATTTGGGGTGTCCCAGGAGAATTTGTCTGGTATCAACATCTTGAAGCACAAATAAGCCGCTGCAAGTGGTCACTTACAGCAAAATGTTCTGTTATGGTGAGGTCTGTGGGATTTAAACAGAAAGGAAGGCGGAAACATTGCCCACTTTGCAGGAGTTGTGAGCACAGAAATGAGGGTTAGAAAAGGGTAAACCACCCAGGGAGAAGGAATCCAAATAACCACAGGTCCCAGCAGGGTGGAAAAGGCCAGGTGGGTACATTTAGGATGCAGGCAGGCCAGGACAGATGTCTGTGCTCATTAGTTACAGACCCTCTGGGGGAATGGGAAAAGAATTTTCCTTCCTTGGACACCAGCAGGAATTTCTGCATGGAAAGGGTGCTCAGGCCTTGGCAGGGGCTGCCCAGGGAGGTTTGGAGTGCCCATCCCTGGAGGTGTCCAAGGAAGGGCTGGAGGTGGCACTCAGTGCTCTGGGCTGGGGACAAGGTGGGCATCGGGCACAGCTGGGACTCCACGGGCTGGGAGGGCTTTTCCAACCTGAAGGATTCTATAATTCCACGACTCTTTTCTCCAGTGTCTTCCCAGACACGAGCTCTTGTCCTCAGCAGCTGCTGTTGGAAGCTCCTGACTGGCTTTGTCCTCTCAGCTCCCTGGCTGCTCCTCTGCCTGTCCCTGTGCACGGGGATGTGCCAGGGATGATCAGCTCTGGAGTGCTGGTGGTGCTTTACATTGCCTCAAGCCCAGTTTGCATTCGTGGGGTTCCCACTGGCAGCTGGGATTGCACTGCCTCGCCCAGATCGCGACCATTCCAGCATTCGGGGAGAAATGTCTGGGGTTTTTATTGCTGCGCTAACAGAGCCAAGTTTTCCGAGGGCAGATGCTGAGAGGTTGGTAATTCAGGTGTCAGCATCAGCCTGAAAGGCTCTGCCAGGAACACATCAACCTAAAGCCAGAGCAGGACAAAATGTGTGGAATCTGTTAATTGCAGGCTGTTGGATTCTTGGATCGGAACTGACTTTTACAGGGAAGAGAGTCGGGTGTAATTTTGCTCTCGTTTCCCCCAGGTAGTTGTGTCAGTCAGGATGTGTTTCCCACAAATCCATTGCTCTTCCCACTGATTCTGCCCACAGATGGCTTTGCTGTGCAGCTCCCTCCCTGCACGCCTTCATGTGGCGACTGGGGGGTGTAAATCCTAATGCTCTCCTTAAAAGCTACAACAGAGGTGGACTGAAAGCAGATCCCCTTCGCTGAGCACTCAGCTCCTGGAATTCTTCTGCCTCCACATGGGGAGAGAGTACCCAGAAACATGGAAAAGGACATTTCTGCCCACCCGGACAGGCACTAACAGATCCCTCAGGATGCTGTCAAGTGTCTACACCTTCATTTATCGCTTCCTCGACATAACCTCAAACAGGACTGACAACAGAGAGAGCTGTCATTTCACATAAATGTATTCATGAAGTAAAACACAGCAGGGAAATACAGTTCTCCTTAATTCCAGACCTCTTGGAACTGTGATTCCTTCCTGAGCCTCTGTTTAGGTTGAAAACAGAGAGCTGCCCAGCTCCAGCAGTGCCTGGCTCGCTTGGCCATTGGAGCAGAATTTTGTTTGGGTTTGTAATTGCTGCTTAAGGCGGTAATTAATACATACATATGCAATTTGCCACATCTCAGCTGAGGCTGTTTGGGCGGCTGGGGAGCAGAGGATCTGGAGAGGAGGGGAGGGCTGGTGGCCCCGGGATGGGCAGGAGCAGCAGAAGCCTGGGCTGGGTGGAAAAAGTGGGGACAGCGACATTGGCTTGGGCTCTCTGCTCTCGGCAGCACAGCCAGAAATAAAAACCTCCCAGCCTGGAGCTGACCCATAATGGGATTAGATCTGAATCACCTCTTTCTCCTTCATTGCCATTTGAAAGCTCTGCTTTTCTCTCAGTGCTCTGTGATTGCTGCTTAAAAATGCTCCAGGACTGTTTACCTTGATGGAGACGAAGATAATCCTCAGGCTACTCCAACCACTCAGGTACTTGTAGCAATTTCTCCGAGCCGAGTATTGGCTGAACTGATTTGTCTGGAATCAAAGAGAGGGTTTTTTGGTTTGTTTGGTTTTTTGTTTTGTTTTGTTTTTTTTAATCTAAATAGGAGCAGAATTCTGGCCAGGTTGATTTTCTCCCAAATCAGCTTTCCTGCTCCCTGGTGTAGTCCCTCCTTCACGTGGCTCCCATGAGGGCAGCACTCCCTGGTGTCTCTTCCCCCCAGATCAGAGCCTTGGCTGTGATTAACAAAGGAAACTGCCCCTCTGCACTTGCAGCAGCAGAAACTTGTAAGGTCACTAACAATTCAGAGATTTCCAAACTGGAACCGAGTATTGCCTGGATTTTGGGAACCTTGGAATGTTCTCTCCTCTGGGAGCAATTATATTAAAGCCAGCAAAAAGAAACAATTATTAAGCAGAGATTGATGTAACTCACCCAGACCAACGCTCGTGGGCAGATCTCTTCCTCTTAACCTCGAGGTCCCCAGGGGACATCCCCAAAACCTGGGGGAAGAACCTTCACACACTCTGAGAGGAAAAACCTGCCCATTTGAACGTGGGAATGGAACCGAGCCGTTTAAAGGGGTTCACTGCCAGTCCCGTATCTCCAGGTCAGTTTAGCAGCTTCTCTGCCAAGTCTTGGCCTCACTCTCTGGATGTTAAGTCAGGTTTAGCTGCCAGGCTGGATTTAGCGTGATTCACACCAAAACCAGCACAAGGCCCCCACTGACAGCTTGCAGACAGAACATTGTCCCAGCTCCTTGTGCACATTCCAAGGGCAGAGGAGAGTATCCTGCTCCACTGCCCTTGGCCCGGGCGTCTCCAGAGCCCCCAGGAGCTGTTGGACACCTGCACCCAGCAGAGCCCAGGCGGCCTCGCTGCATCCCAGCATCGGAGCTGCTTTCTGCAGAGAGGCCCCGTGCTCACCAGCAAGGTGACATTCCAGCTCCTGTGGAGCTCGGAAACAAATCCAGCTGGATTTGGGCCAGTCTGGGGACTGCACAGAGACTTGTGCCTTGCTCCTGTTCCTTGTTCCAGCAGCAGCAGCTCTGGAGGGGCTGGGCAGGGAACGAGGGACAGCGGGATGAAATGGTTGAGGTCGTCTTGGATAATTTCATCCGATTTACTTGGACAATTCATCCTGCAGCCCTCTTTTTCAGGTTCAGGCCAACGTCAGACGGGAAAGTGCTGACATCCCAGGCTGTGCTGAGCCCAGGAGCTCTGCATTTCAGTTTGGGGCTGGATATTTTTATAACTCTTCCAAGTCATTCCTCCAAGTGGCTGTGAGGTGGAGCAGGCAGCTTAGGAAGGGTACAGCCACCTGCTGCTGTGCTTCTGTCCCTTGATTTGGAAGTGTCGGAGTGTCCTGCCCCAAGAAAATCACCTGGATACAAACTGATAACTCCAGGTCATCCCCAGGGGGCAACATAACCTTGGAAGTGTGATGTGGCAGAACCTGGTGTTCTCCACTAATAGTTATCATTTTTTGGAAATGTTCTAGAAACAGCCCAGAGCATTCAGAAATCCCAGCATGCAGCTTCAAGGTATAAAGCAGACATGATAATTTCCTTGCATGACCTGAAGAAGATTCTGAGCAACCACTCCTTATTAAATGGTGTTAAAATGCAAGGCGGTGTCAGTGCCACGCTCTGGGTGCTGGGGTTTGACAGAGTGCTGGAGTAGCAAAGAGAACTGGGATGAAAAGGCCGAATGTTCCTCAAGCACTGTTCTGCTGCTGTTGGAAGGGACATCAAATCCCATCTCAGTCCCACCCCTGCCATGGGCAGGGACACCTTCCACTATCCCAGGCTGCTCCAAACCCCCTCCAACCTGGCCTGAAACACTTTCAGGGATGGGGAGTCCTCACCTTTCTGGGAATGCTTCCCAATCTTCCCCAGTTTCCCAGCAACACAAAGAGAATTCTGCACTCAGCCTTGCGGGCTCTGAAGGAAATTCAAAGACACTGTAGGCTGGGGAGGATATTATTCTTGATATTGCAGAAGTGCAGCAGGAAAGTCAAACAGACTCCCCCAGAGGCTGCTGTGGAAAGATTTTGGGGAACCAACAGCCGTGAGGCCCTGCTGGAATGCACCCAGGGTGGGCCAGGGAGGTGAGCTGGAGGATCTCCTTTGCAGAGGAGCCCTAGCAGGAGCAGAGTGAAGGCTCACCCAGCTGAGGACAGGGCAGACACGAGGACAGCTTGTTGGGATCAGAAGGGTAAAGTGGAATTAAGGCTCAGTCTGAGTGGAAATGAGAGGAGTGCCCCCCTGGAATGAGAAGGGGCTGCCTCGTTCTGCAGGAACAGATGGCTGGGGGCGTGTGGAGCCCAGGGTGAGGCACCAACAGGGGACACTGGGGTGTCTCCTCTGTCCCACCATGCACAGAGCAGGGCTCCTCCAGCGCTGCCTCACGTCCGGATAAATCCTGGAGCGAGACCAAACGGGGATGGACTGACAGGGACAGGGACTGGCAAGTGGAGCAGCTGCAGCCTGAGTTCAGCCCAGGTCTGGTCCTGCCTGTGGCTCCTCGGCAGCCAAGACCCTCCAGCTCACCTCCCTGCCCAGCCCTGGCTGCACTTCCAGCAGGGCATCAGGGCTGGCTTTGCCCCACAATCTTTCCAGGGCTGTTGTTACCCCAAAATCTTCCTAGAGCAGCCTCTGGGGGTGTCTGTTTGATGTTCCTGCTGCACTTCTGCAATATCAAGAATAATATCCTCCCCAGCCTACAGTGTCTTTGAATTTCCTTCAGAGCCCGCAAGGCTGAGTGCAGAATTCTCTTTGTGTTGCTGGGAAACTGGGGAAAGCTGAGAACTTCACCCAGAGAGGTGTGGATTCCCCATCCCTGGCAGTGCCCAAAGCCAGGTTGGACACTGGGGCTTGGAGCAGCCTGGGACAGTGCAAGGTGTCCTTGCCCATGGCAGGGGGTGGCACTGGATGGGCTTTAAGGTCTCTTCCATCCCAAATTACTTTGGGATTCTGGGATTCTGTGAAGAGAAGATGTTCAGGGAATTGGAATAGCAAAAGGCTTTTCCTGCATTTGAGTTGGCTTTCCGAGAGGAGCGGTGCTCGAATGCACGCAGCCCTGTTTGCTGCAGCCTGTCCCAAACCGAGCGACAGGGATGGGAGAGACAAGGACCAAGGTACAGGACACTTTTCTTCTGTCCCTTGCTGTGTGATTTGCCAGCTGAGACACAAAATACTCCTTCCCTGGCTTCTTTTTTCCCCTCTCCGAGTTTTGGAATCTCGAGTTTAAGCAGAGAAACAGCAAAAGGAGGTTTTTAAGGAGAAGCTTGAAAAACAGATAGGCAAAATTCGGAGCACTGTGGAGATTGTCACCCTTCCCATTTTATTTTGTGGCGCTGCTTAGAGTTTATACACTCAGTGTGAATAAACAGGAGAGCCCCTGCAGGTGGATGAGCCAGGGAAGATGGGATTAGGGATAAAAAAGCCGAGCCAGCTTGCTGGTCTCTGTCCCTTTTGCCAGCTCTTGTTCTCCAGCTCTCCTGTGGTGTCCTGGCATTACAACTATCCCAACTTCCATTTCTTCAGCAAAGTCAAAAGGAATTTAAACCTGAATATACGTGGGGGTGAATCTTAAGGAGCCTTAAAGCATTCAGACTTTGCAGGCAGAAGGATCTGGATGAAGCTCAAGTGTCACTGGCTTAGCCTGTCATCAAATCAAAGTCTGGGAAGTTTTCTTTGGATGAAGCTGGAAAACCCATTGCTGTGAGGGGAGATCAAAGGCAGCAGCACGAGCAGGGGAGTTTGGCTCTTGGCTTCATGTTTATTGCTGGGTTTGGGCTCTTGGATGTCTTTAGCTGTTTGAATTACCAGGATAAACAAAGCCATGGGATAACGAGCCCATCCTGAGATGCTGGTTAAGGACTGATCTCTGTCAGATTTTTCAGTGCAATGAGGCAGTGGCATTGTGACATTGTAAATGGTCGGGTCAGCATTTGAAAAAAATCTGTCCAGAGAAGGGCTGGGAGGTGGCATCAGACACCAACCCCAGGGTGGTGCCAACTGCTTGAGCAGAGAAAGGATTTTAAACCATGGAATTCTGGAATGGTTTGGGTTGGAAGGGACTTTAAAGCCCATCCAGTGCCACCCCTGCCATGGGCAGGGACACCTCCCACTGTCCCAGGCTGCTCCAAGCCCCAGTGTCCAGCCTGGCCTTGGGCACTGCCAGGGATCCAGGGGCAGCCACAGCTGCTCTGGGCACCCTGTGCCAGGGCCTGCCCACCCTCCCAGGGAACAATTCCTTCCCAATATCTCACCTAAATTTCCCCTCTTTCAGTTTGATCCCATTCCTCCTTGTCCTGTCCCTGCACTTCCCCAGGACGATGACAACAATTTAAAAAGTTAAATGACTTAATTTGTGCAACAGCATGGAGGACTTGGCCAAAAAGAAAGAAAGAAAAAAAAAGAGCTTGTAGTTCTACAAGCAAATAGATACATTCAGAACAGCCCTTGGAGTGAAACTTCTGCCTCCCTCAATTTAATAAAGAACTCAGAAAGCTGTGACTGTGGTTCTGTACTGCACAATTCACTGGCAGGAGGATTTAATATGTATTCAGTCTATTCATTTTTGCACCTGTGAGCCAGAGAAGTGTGTGGTTTGTGACGGCTCTGAAAGCACCTCTCCATTTCTCCCCAGGAGAACATTTGTCTCAGTAATTATTACAAGGCAGGCAGGAGTCTTAGAGGGCAACTTTCAATTTATTTCTTTTTTTCTTGGTTGCTTTTTTGCATTGTTTGTGTTCCTTTAAAACAAGGGGGAAAAAAAAAAAGCTGAATGCAGCACAAATGGTTATGAGAGATGTAGGGAAAGATTTTGTGCCTGTGAAATAATTTTTTCCCAAATATTTTCCTCAGGGTTAGATGGGATATGGGCTCTATTTTAACAAACTGAACAACCTCTTCTCCCCCAGCCCTCCCTGCTCGGAAAGCCTGGCTATTTTAATCCAACCAGTGGAAGTTAGGTGCGAGGATAAAAATAAAATAAAACAAAATTTAGTGTTTTCTCTTTTTGATCTAAACGTGGGGATTCCTTCCTAATCTCAGTTTTGAAACTGTATCTCGGTGCCAGGAACTTTTCGTAGTCAAATAACCCTTCACTGCTTCACTTTCCATTGTCTGCCTCTTGCTGAGACCAAAGTTTGGGCCTGCACCAAGTGAGGTTCATATTTTGAAGCTCACTATGAATGAAGGAAGTGCCCAGAGTCAGAGCTACCAAACTCTTCTGCTAAGAAAACCCCTACGTGCTTTCCTTGATATTTAATTTGATAAATAAAACCCAAGGCTTACCCGCTGTCGTGCTCAGTGCAGCTTCAACGTTGCTGATAAACTCTTTCCTTTTGGTAAATAAATCACTGCTGCTGATATTAGTTAATCTTGCCCCTGTAAAGTTGGGTTGGATTTTTTTTATTTTAGTTATGAAACAAGACATCAAAGAGCCACGAATCAGAGTTTTCCTTCCTCGGAGAATAAATACCAAATTTCTCTTTGAAGCTGGAATCAAAGCCAGGGAGTCTGCAGTTGATTTGAGAACCAAGACAGGTATCCTGTGAGAAAGGCAAATCCCAGGTTTGGTGGTGACAGAGACATCTTTTCTTAAATACTTGTGTTTCTTGTGATTTTCCCCTGACTTAAGGCAGTTTTAGTCACCAGGAGTCTGCAGCTCTTGGATTTCTGTGTTTACATTGCAAAGGAAATGCAAGCAGAGCAAGGAAAGACTGGATCTGTTCTACCACCTCGTCTTTAACACACAGAGGAAAAAATAATGTAAATAATCAAACCCAAGGCTTCTGAAAATACCTTGAGAAGTGGTTGAGTGACACAGAAGCTTCCCCTTGGACTCAAAGGGAAAGGAGGCATCAGGAAAATCCTTCTTATTTCACTTCTTAAGGGACTGGCAGCCTTGTGCTGGTTCGGTGAATGGAACTGAGCATTAACGAGTGGTTAAAAACATTGTGACACATCTGCATATAATTCTGAATACTGAAAAATAGATTCCTATTTCCTTGGTGGCTTCCCAAGTCTTTGCCTTAGCAGTGTTATTTCATAGACTCACAGAGTCCCAGAAGGTTTGGGTTGGAAGGGACCCCAAAGCCCATCCAGTGCCACCCCTGCCATGGGCAGGGACACCTCCCACTGTCCCAGGCTGCTCCAAGCCCCAGTGTCCAGCCTGGCCTTGGGCACTGCCAGGGATCCAGGGGCAGCCACAGCTGCTCTGGGCACCCTGTGCCAGGGCCTGCCCACCCTCCCAGGGAACAATTCCTTCCCAATATCTCACCTAAATTTCCCCTCTTTGGGTTTGAAGCCATTCCTCCTTGTCCTGGCCCTCCAGTTCCTGATGAAAAGTCCCTCTCTGGCTTCCCACTTTTGAATACTGGCAGGATTTCTTTCAGGTACTGGAAGGAAATTTAATCCCAAACTCCCCAGATGCAAAAGAAAAATATAAACTGCTCTTTTTTTCCTGCTAGCTATCATCTTTGAGACTGTACTGGCTTCCTGCTGCTTTATTGTCCTGGTGGGGTTTATATTTCTTAGTGTTCTGGTGGGTTTTGTGCTGCAATTTTTGCCTCAGATTCCCAAATCCTCCCTCCTTTTAGCCCTAATTTTGGCTGCCAGTCATTGGATCAAGATAAAATCCAGCTGCAGGTTTTCTTAGAGTATTCCAGTAATCTTTTGGCCTGTTACGGCCATGTTTTGCCTTTCTTAGGGTTAAGAGTCATTGTCACTTCTTCTCTATTTCTTTCAAAACCCAGAGATTTGCTAAAACCCTTTCAGAAGTGGAGTCCAGGCAGGGAGCAGCGCTGTGGGGGATGCAGCTTTCCCTCACCTCTCACTTCCCATCTTCCCAAGTGTCCACAACCTGTGACAGCAGGTAGAGAGATGAAGGAGTTGGTGTGAGCTGTGGCAAAAGGTGGGTGGATTTAGCAAGTCAGAGCAAGTCAAGCTAATCAGTAGCACCCCACAACCTCTCTTTCCCCCCCAAGTGTGTGTTTGCCTCCTCTCAGCTCCACAGTGGGATCAGGAAACCTGGAAAACACAGCTTTAAATCCCACAGCTCTTCTCCCCCGGGTTTTGCACAGCTTCCACATCCACCTTCGGACTTTTGACCCCCAGAAAGCAAATCATGAGAGTGCTGAGGTTTCTTTTTCAGATGTTTGGGCTATCAGATGGAAGGGTTCATTTCTGGAATTCTGTTTTAGTTTGCACACGCCAGGATTTTATAGCAATGCCACAATTATGTTCAAACTAGGATGTACTTCTGTACTCTGCTCCTAGGAAGATGCTTGATGGCCAAGTGTTACCCTGCTGATGGATAAGAGAGGGACTGGTTTTTATTTTGTAAGGAGAACCTCTCATTTATTCAGTGCTGAATTTCTGCTATTTGACAACAACAACAACAAAAGAGCACGAGAAAGGTTTTGAAGTCCATTAATGGGACCCTTTAAAACTTCCATTTTTGTCATACACACTCCCAATTTAGCCCTGCTCCTGGGAGTGGGAGCAAAAAGTCCCTGCACAGCTTGATCCCTCGGAAGGGTGTGGAATGGTGCAAATTCCAAAGGACTGTTCTAGACAGCTCGTGACCCTGGAATTGGCTTCACAAATGTATTCCTCTCCTGAAGCTTTCTCCTTGGAAGTGGAGGCCTTGACAAGGATGTAGCAAACCACGGAATCGCCAGGGTTGGGAGAGAGCTCCAGGATCATGGAGTCCAACCATTCCCCCAGCACCACCATAACCACATCCCCAAGGGCTGCCTCCCGATGCCTCCTGAACACTTCCAGAGAGGGTGACACCACCACCTCCCCAGGAAATTTATTCCAATGTCTGCTCACTCTTCCAGGGGAAAAAATATATTCTAATATCCAATCATAACCTCCCCTAGCTAAATATTGCGCACTGAAATAATAGCAAGGGTTACATTTGTTCCGGGGCTGGTTAGGGTGGGTAACTTCTATTTTAAGGGAAAGAGTCGCATTTTTTAAAGCACTTTTCCTATCTTATTTAAGTGGTATTTTATTTGTTTGGAGTGGGATTTAAGTTCCTTTCCAACCAATTGATTTCTGATGTATGAATATTAATTTTGGGGAAAGACAAAAATACGAACGAGGCACAGACAGATGTCCCGACAAATGGGGAAAGTGTAGCAAAGAAAACAGGAAACAGTGGAAGGAAAAAATACATTTCCAAGCAGTTAATTAAAATCTGGCTCCAAGGCAGTAGCAGGGTGATGGATCACGATGATCAGCAGAGCAGATCCAACCTATGAATATTCATTCCGAGAGCTCACTCCTGCTGATCTCTCGGCTCCAGAGAAGGTCAGGCCCTCCCTGCTTTTCTCAAGGAAAATGAGAAAACAAGTGTGGGTACAGGAGCTGGAGATGGAAAACATTTGGTGTTGAAAGGTGGCTGAACTCCTTGACCAAGAACAGGCAGATGTTCCAGGGATAATGGGAATGCAGCCTGGCACTGGCACGGGGTACACAGGGTGTCCAGCTGCAGCCTTTTAGCTGTGCTTTAATTAACAAAACAGAACCAAGTTAGGCATGAACAGAAGGTGTTTGCACCGACGAGAGCCTTGGGAAGCAATGCTCACAACCACTGGAGAGAGGAGCCCAGGATCTGGGAATTTCAGAGGAGTGCCCTGCTGCTGTGGGCTGCAGGGGGAGGGCGCAGGGGACATGGGGCACTTGGGGCCTGCAGGACACAAAGCTGGTGTCAAAAGGCAGAAATGGAGAGCTGCAATAACAGTTCTCAGTTCAGGGATCGTTGCCTGTGGATTCCCATGGGATCTCATGCTCCTCAGGAGTTTGTTGTCAATGCTAAATCTTCTAGGATAGGGATTGAAGGAGAAGCTTTTGGTCCTGGAAACGATGAATGCTGTGGTGTTCAGGGCAGGTCAAACAGCGAAGCGCTGCCACCCTGAAATGACCCGAGGATTAAGATGGGTATTTGTGTTCTAGCTAAAAACTATGGCTAAATGTCCTTTGATAGTCGAGAAAGTAAAATTAAAAATGGAAGCTGCTGGAAACAGCACAGAGTTTGAAATGGAAAGCGCAGTGTCAGTCAGAGGCGCACGTGGTGCAGGTGGGCTGCTCAAAGGGGGCTCCCTGGTCACCTGTTAAAGGTGGAGAGACGGGGCAGCGGAGGTGATCCGAGGGGTGGAGGGCTTACAAGGAATGACAGAAGAGGCTGGAGAGGTGAAAAATGAGTTCTGTATGACAGAAAAGAATAAAATACAGGAGGAGAGGAGAGCAGAGGAGAGGAGAGCAGAGCAGAGCAGAGCAGAGGAGAGCAGAGGGTAACCACACACATCCCTTCCACGTGTGTGGTTACTTTCCAGAGCTCCTTGCCTCGAAAGGTTCCATCCAGACTGGACTTCAGAAAGTGCCTGGCTGGTGTCATGAGGGGAAAATCCATCACGGGCCAGTAACCACCAGAACATGACCTCAGCTTTTGGAAGCCTTCTTAGCAAGCTCCTGTAGATTATTCCTAGCAGGATGCACTGTGTGCTTCCCTGTTCTTACTCTCTTCCCTGGACAAAGACAAAGCATAGCTCGGCAGAGCTCTCCTCTGAGAGCTGTTCTCATGTTTTAATAGAACAATTGATGCAGGTAATTGTAGCACTGACACGTTCTGAAGCCTCACCAAGCATCCTCCAGCTATAGCTGAAATTTCTCTTTTGTGTTGTAGGGCAAGGAACACATTGTCAGCAGTTGAATCTGAAAGATGATTGAAATTTGAAAAATGAGGGGATTTGTTCAGTAGAAGATTGGGATTAAAGCAGGGAATTACTCAATGCCATAGCTCAAAGCTTTGTGCCTGTACAGGTGGGATACTGTGGGAAAGCTGTGGCAGTGATTAGGAATTCATTCGGGAAAGAATCAAGGACTGAACCATTGCAAAGTAGTGCAAGATAAAAAGTAGAGTAATGAAATGATGAAGGACTTATTTGGATTAAACTGGGACATATTTAGTGGTGGTAGAACACCATCTCACCAGGGATGCCTCTGCCTGAAAGACTTGATACCACGCATGGTTTCAAAGTAGCATAAATTTCCTGTTGATTTTTAATTGCCAGAGCTACAAATAGAAAATATCAGTGAGAGCATGTTTAAAATCACATGGATGAGCTGAGCTCTCAGGATGAGTTTCCAACGATCCGTGTAGGAAGATTTAACCCTCATAAACCCAGTAGTGTGCAAGAGAATGCTCCAGAATTTAAAGGAAGGCTAGGTAGGACAAAAAGTGAATAACTGCGTGTGCGGGGATAAAAGCGACCCCGCCTTCGAGCTGCATCCTGCAGGACAAAGCAGTAAATGATGGAACATTATCCTGGCAGCACCAGACATTCTGTCAGGCCGCATTTTGTTGTGTTTCACAACAGTGTCACCACACTGCAGTGGCACAGCACAGCACGAGCACCCCGAGTCAACTTTTGGGGAGCACTGGCTTGGAAAACACTCAGCCCCAGCTGCCTGAGAGCTTTTTGAGGCACCTTGCAGTGGGGTTGTTGGAAATTATGTAAGTTTTAAAATTTTTTTTAAGTAACTTTAGTCAGTAACTAACTTTTTAAGTGACTTAAGTCAGGAATTTGTTGGCCTTTGCCAAAAGGGAAGGGGAATTGAAGTTTTTCTTCGAAAGACTCCAAGGGTTTGAGTTGCGCTGGGTGAGGCCTGCTAGGCCTCAATCCACAAAAAGAAGATTCCCAGACTCTGAGAGATTAACTTCTCCAGGCTGGGAGCAGTGAGAAGATACAGAGGAGATAAATGGACATAGACAGACATCACGCCCTGGTCTGGGAAAAGATTGATAAGAGAACCAAAGAATGAGGACCAAATTAGCATGGAAGGCAAAGGGATCAATAAGCAACAGGAAATCGAATGCTAAGAATTGTGCAATGTAGAACCAATGAATGAGAATTTCTTTGGGGTTTTTTCTGTATAAACATGGGAAAAGTCTGGTAAAGAAGGATGCGTGATGGAATAATCTGTGCTGCACACCCTGGCTCCGTGTGGATGGGATGATTTCCATGGCACGTCCTGGCCAGAATTAAGTAATGCCTGATTCTCTGACACTTAAAAGATGGTGTAGAGAGTTTCTTTTACTCCTGCAGTTTTGGTGACAGGGTCAAACAGGAAAAGAGCTGCTGGGGAGCGAGAAGCGGATTGATGAGAATTAGCTGCCTGCACTTGACATGCAGAGGTGACAAGGACTGGGCTAAGATGAGGAGCAGTGGCTCTGCTGATGTGTTTTGGGCATGAAAACCAATTAGCAGCGAGGGTGAGGAGATGAGCTGGAGTCAGGGTGTGAAGGAAATACAGATAATCAGCTTGGGAGAGAGATCTTCACGTGTCACACTTGAGTCTGCAGGAGATGGGGATTAATGTGCTGCTCAGGTGGTGATTTGTGCTACTTGACTCCTTAAGGACACGTCTTTATGGAATTTTCTGTGCTTGTCATTTCTCACCTGCCTGGGCCACACTTCTGAACTTTGGCTCTTCCAGCACTCTCTGATTAAGAAACACCTCTGGTTGCTCTAGGGGCTGTCAATGAGAATATGATGAGCAGTTTAACCAGGAAGATTCACTTTTTGTCAGCTCTATCACTGTGCTGGTGCATTACCCTCCCCGCCCTTTTTCCACATAGTCTGGAAGTTCCTTCATGGGGATACTTGGGTAGGGACCAACTGGCAGAGAACAGGACAAATCTGTGCATCAAAATACCCCACTACTTAGGCAGCTCTGCATTTAATTAGTCCTAGAGACTTGCAAACAGGATAAAGATATCAAAATATAAAAAAAGAAAAGGCTTTTGCTGCTCTGATAAGCTCTGACAGGAAAGTACAGAACGGCAAAATATCATTTTCCCCAAATATCCAATAGCACAGGAGTATTCCTTGGGGTTTTTTTAATTATTTCACTTTTATGTCTCCAACAAAACTATCCAGGTTTTGAAGTGACCTTAATTTATAAGCACAATGAAAAAACTTTCTGAATAGTAGTAAAACGTATCCTGGAGCTAAAGGTTTTCTAGCTAAATATTAGAGATTCTTACAAACAGAAGTGCAGTCTAGGTTGAAATTTGAGATCCCACTGCTATGAATGTTTAAATACACACAGAACTGCTCTTCTCACTCCTCTGGTCAGGGCTTCCCACATCTTCCACTGCTTTGGCAACTCTTCCAGGCCAAATTTCAGTTTCAGCTGATAGAAACAGCGGCTGTATCCTTGGCAGAGCTGATGAACAGGATTTATAGAGAGCAAGGCATTACCTGGCAGAATGAAAAAGGGCAAAATAAAAGGCAGAACTGGGCAGGAGGATGGCTCTGTTCAGGGGCTGTGGCAGTGACATCCATTCCGAACAAGTAAAAGCAGAAGAATTTTAAGGAGAAATGTCTGTATCAACAGCTACAAAACTATTTCTTATTACTTCGTCCTGGACTTTTTGCGGGCTTAGAGATACTGAAAAGGCAGAATTTGCCTTTGCACGTTTCAAGTATTTTAATTAGTTTCTGAAGACTTATTTAATGATGCTGAGATTTGGCTCCTGTGGATGGCGGTGATCATTCTGAATAAGGTATAAGATGGTTCTATTTTTCAATATTGTCTTGGACTAATTAATGCCTCATTTAAATTCTCAGGCAGTGAAGCCCTGATATTATTTTAGCTATTTCCCTAAATTGCCTTGGTGTTGCAATTCGACTTTAATTTTACAATTTAAAAAAAAAAAAAAAGCTGTAAAACCTCTGTATCTAAAAAGTTTGCTAATGTTAATTTCGCTTTATGAAAACAGTTGAACGTGGAGTTTCTAAGTTGCTGCTTTCAGTCATGGAGATCTTTTTATCATTTTGGGGGTGGAGATGAAGGATTGTGGCTGGGTGAGACAGCAAAACTCACCTTTGCTCCAAGAGTTTATGCTCATCAACAGCTGCAAGGGGTTATAGGTGAAAAATTTTGGTAGGAATTTTGGAAATGTCCTGTAGTTGTACCTGTTACCCAATTTCTGTGGATAAATAGAAATGGGAACACGCTAGAAATTGGAGATCCCAAGAATGAGAGGATCTTTTCTATATAAAACCTGTCCCTTGGTTGAGATTTTAGTCTTGGTTGCTTAAATTTGGTTGTGTGAACTTCAGGTACGGACAGCAAGGTGAAAAGAAGCTTTAAATCCATGTTTATTTCTTGTTTGTGCTCATACAATGTCCATCAAAAACCAGGAATTCAGTACTAAGGAAAAACATCCCGTAAATGCACAAAGGTTTCTTACACTCTGCAGTTTACTGAGCTCTTGACCTAAATGCAGTTTTTTTATGATCTCCATGATGTTCTGGAATACAAACCTTAGACTGGACAGCGTGGACTTGGGATGAGTTTCCCATTAAAGTCCCGTAAAAACACTGTGTATGATCTGAATGCAGGTTTCCTTCCCGGCTGTCTGTACTAGTTTGAAAGCAAACTGGTGGGAGATCCCAAGTCAGAATTACAGTTTAATAGGAAAATTAAGATAAAGGCAATAGTACAGAAACAGTGGCTTGAGCTGACAGAGTGAGGATACGACCTGACACCCCGCTGGTCAGGGTGGTGGCAGCAGTCTGGTTAAATGGTGGCTGCAGTCCTTGTGATTCTGTCTAAGTGGTGATTCTGTAGTGAAGTCTGGTCCTTTTCTGGAGGTCCAGTGGTGATTATGGAGCTCTTGTGCTCTGGGATGCAGTGGGCAGTGTCCCTGTGGTGTTCCAAAGCTCAGGTTGTATCCAGGTAGGGATGCTTGGTTCCTCCCCCTTAGCGCAAAATGGGAAAAAATTGTGGCATCTGCTGCATGCGAGGAGAAAAAGCAGATTTTTAAAATTTATTTACTTGCAGTGTAATGTTTGCTTTGGAATCCTCGGAAATGTTTTGAAAACTGAGTGACGGACAGTGTAGCACGCAGCTGCTATTTTTAAAACATTGTGAAAATTTGGGGGAATTCTTTTATATTAAGTCACACTTTATGCTAACTTTTGCACAGTTCTTGCCACAGAATCATGGAATGGTTTGGGTTAGAAGGGACCTTAAAGCCCATCCAGTGCCACCCTTGCCATGGGCAGGGACACCTCCCACTGTCCCAGGCTGCTCCAAGCCCTGTCCAACCTGGCCTTGGACACTTTCAGGGGTGTGGCAGCCACAGCTTCTGTGGGCAACCTCCACATTCGGTGCTTTTATAAGCACACATGTGCAAATACAGAGCTATTTACCTCTCCTTAAACTCTCTGTGGGCCTTGAAACCCTTTGCCAGCTCCAGGAGGAAACAGCTGAACGCTGGCGCCGAGAGTCGGCCTTTCCCACACCTCCTGCAAATCACCACAAACACCTTTTATCATAATAAATGTAACGCACAGCATTCGCCTCCAGATCTCCCATTTCTGTAGGAATGGGAATATTTTCACCTGGAGGCCTGGCAGGGTGAGGCTGACTGGGTTTTAGCCTTCCCTGTTAGCACATGATGGAGGAGCCGGCGTCGCGCACCTCCGAGCACGATGCCAATTATTTTCCCTGGCAAGCTGTCACCTGGCAGGCTGGCTCTGCTTTTGCAATTTCCCCTGAAGTATCTGAGACTAAATGATGCACAAACGAGGCAGGCCATGATTTATTTGGAATGATTGGTTTAGGTGCTGGTTCTCGGGGAACGGCGCCATGGGTGCTACATATTTAAATAGGCAGAAGGCCTGGTTTGGGATGGAATAAGGGTTCAAGTCAAATTGTTGTGTGTTATCTTGACTTTCCTGTCCTGCCTAATTTCCCAACTGTTGCTTTCTGTATTTGCTGTCTGTTCCTTGTCACCTCTGCAGTTTCCTAAGTGGCAACAAAACGTGTATTAGAAAAAACTGTTTGGATTTAACCCCCTGGCAGCAGACGCTGTCTCCCAGGAATAACTGCTATGAGTCATGGAAATGTTCTGTTTCTAACTCAGTTCACTGCAAAGCCCAGTCTTCTTTTCTGACCACTCTAAAGTGATGTGGGAACCTCCACATTTGTGCATTCGCTTTTATAAATATCTGTAAATACATTTAGGAAAGGTTCCAACATCTGCTGCTTTAAGGTGGGGTTTGGATAAAGGGCTCTGGAAGGAACTTGGTTTACAAAGAGTGCACTCAAGCCTCCCACCTTCACAGCAGGCTAATGCACAGACACCTCCCGGGTCTCCTGCTGTTTGGAATTCCCCAATGATTTTTTTCCTGCCCTCTTAATTCTCATTTTCCCCTTTGGAAAACAAAGAATGATCCATGTTTGTGTCTCAGTGAAATGGTATTAACTTTGCTCTTGTCTTTAGAGCCCAGGGATGTGGGTGTTGCTTGTAAGACAAAGCCTGGATAATATTGGGAGGGAGGGAGGAAGGAAGGCAAGGAGGAGAAGGAAGGAAGGAAGGAAGGAAGGAAGGAAGGAAGGAAGGAAGGAAGGAAGGAAGGAAGGAAGGAAGGAAGGAAAAAAGAAAGAAAAAAGAAAGAAAGNGAAGGAAAAGACTAAAAATATAACTGGTACTGTCTTAGCAAGCTTGATAAGAAGGAAAAAGCAGGAATTAATCAAATGCTCTTTCGGTATTTCATCCCAGATTACAGGATTTCAATCTCCTGCCTTTTTGGAATTGTGAAAAAGGAGAAAACCCTTGGCATTGAGTGTTGATATGAAAGATGGCAGAGAAGTAGAGTTTGACATTCTATATTTATCTATCAGCTTTCTGGTATGGAAATTTGGCTAGATTTCCTTAAAATGGGCCAAGTGGATTAGAGAAACATAACACAGACTATTTTTTTTCTGGCAATGCATTGATATAATCAAGTAGAAGTTTATTTACCTAAAAGGGGAAGGGTTGCACAAGTGGTGTTTTGCAATATTTCTTAAGAGATGGAAGTGTTTCTTCTGCAAACTGACCCTGTTTAGTCATTTTCTTGCCACACCATGAGGTTTATTGGTTTTCCCAGATATCAGAGAGGAAATTTCTCTGCATATCACAGTGGGAAGATGGAGACTTCCTCTGGAGTGACCTTACTGTGGCCCTTCAGTACCTGAAGGACCTACAAGAAATGTGGAGAGGAACAGTTTACAAGGGCCTGGAGGGGCAGGACAAGGAGGAATGGCTTCAAACTGCCAGAGGGCAGGGATGGATGGGATATTGGGAAGGAATTGTTCCCTGGGAGGGTGGGCAGGCCCTGGCACAGGGTGCCCAGAGCAGCTGTGGCTGCCCCTGGATCCCTGGCAGTGCCCAAGGCCAGGCTGGACACTGGGGCTTGGAGCAGCCTGGGACAGTGGGAGGTGTCCCTGCCATGGCAGGGGTGGCACTGGGTGGGCTTTGAGGTCCCTTCCAACCCAAACCAGTCTGGGATTTGATGATTTAAAGGAGGACTTCATCGGCGTGTGTGACCCAAACCCATTTTTGCAGTTTGTCTTGTCCTGTTCCAAGAGTTTTTGTGCATTTTGAATGATTTGTGAAGCAACCTCAGCTACACAAATCCCCTCAACACCAATCTGTTGTAATGGCTGTAGTAAAAATGAAAACCAAGTTTCCTGTCTTTTTTATACATATATATCTGCAGTTGGTTTAGATAGCAATAAACCATCAGTATTTAAAGTGTGGTGTTGAGATATGTGGTTGCAGCAGGAAAGGACACCAAAATCACTGGGCATAGATCAGTGTATGGCTGAATTTGGATATGGAAATGAGAAAAGTTGGGACAGCCTGGAAAATGTAATGTTTTTATGCTTATTCTTATACAAATCCTCCTCTTTGGAGGGGTACCAGGGGTTCTTTAGAAATTATTTGTGGGAAAACAGTGGCGATCTTTCCCCCTCAAGAGCTTTCAGCAATTTGAAAGGTATTAAAAACTCAGAAACAGTAAGATCTAGCCAGCCCTAGCCCAGATCCAAGGTTTAATTGTTGATGTTTGTCATTCACAATGTAACCTACAAGCAGTAGGCATTAATATACTTAGAAAATCTGGTTTTCTGTTTAAAAAAAAGTTTCTAAAGTGGAAAGAATGCCCGACTGAAAGATTGCTTGTGGAAGAGTTCCATATTTTCTCGATTGCCTTTATTTAATTAGACAAATATCAAAGTAGGGGATTAGTAACTTCCTGGGAGAGAAGTCGAGGAAAGTAAACCTAAATTAACATTGCATCGTTTGCTTTTCTCTTTAGATCTCAAAAGATCTCTTTAGATCTCAAAAGACCTGCATTCGTAGAGATGTCAAAATTCTTTGTCAATTAGCTGGGAAGCGAATCACTCTTTCCCTAAATTAGCCAGGCTGCCTAATGAATGTGAGAGGAAATTCCAGCTGAAATCCCGGCGTGTGCTGCGCTCCGAGAGCGCATGGAACGAGTTTATCTGAGGGACACAGGCTGAACTTTAAGCACCTAATTCATTTACGTACATATCAATTACGCTGTAATGGTTAATTATCCGTCATCCCGTTAGGGGAGCAATCAAGCAATCGCATCTGTTACCCTTTTCTACGGTCATCAAATATTGGAGGCCACCTCGTAGCAAATATTTGACCTAAATTTTTAGCAATTACTAAAAAAATATTCAAATTCCCTGCAGATTGATGAAAACACGGCAGGAAATCGGCGTTCGATTTCAGGGATGGGAGTTGTGGAGTTTGGGAGCATTTCCTGAGCTTGTTTTAGTGGAGTTTTAAAGGTACCAGGCACGAAGTCCTCAGGCTTATCTCGGCTTCTTGAGGTGTCTTTGGTAAAGTGCAGGAGCCCTCTCCCGTGCCCCAGGGCCATCCCTGAGGCGGGCACAGCACCAGAATGTGCCTCTGCAGGGACGGACGGCCGGGAACCTCCAAATTCTGGAGCACGCGGAACATCTGAGCTGGAGTAAGGTGAGAGCACCCACTGCACCACGTGAAGCTGATGGACAACACAAAGGTGCTCATGCTGCAGAGCGATTTCTAAACTGGTGCCAAAACCCCGCCTTAACTCAGTCCAGGGAACCATCCCGGAGCTTCAGGTAAAATTACAGCAGGTAACATTCAGTTTGCTGATTGCAAATATTAAATTATAGCACTACTGGTTTGTTTGGTTTGGTTTTTTTTATGTAGATGGAAGGTTCTTCCTCAAAGAGACGCTTGAGGGAAGAAATCCCTGGGCGCCAGAACGTTTTTCACCCACTGTGAGTTTGTTTGGCATAGGCTGATTCCCTTGGCGAGCCCGGAGAATTAAAGGCTCTGGGCAGAGAAGAAATATGCGGACAGGTACTAAGAGCTAATAATAGCAGTTAAAGTATCCTCCTCCTTCTCTTTCATTAACAGAAGATTGAGGCCAGGCTTAGATCACTTAACTGGGGACATTAGCAGATGACTTGGGGCAGAAGGGCCACGTTAAAGGGTTTTGTGGCTGCGATGTCCTGCAGCAATTTCGGGATTGCGCTGGGCAAAGGGAACACAGCATTCTAAAAGGCAGACAAAGCTTCTCTGCGCAAGGAGCTCCTCAGTAATCCTGTGTTCGTGGGGGTTTGGGCGCGTTTAGGAATCACTGCTGAGGCTTCTAAAGCCTTTTACAGCAAACATAACAGCAAAGGAAGAACTCGGCCCTGCTGGAGTCTGTAACCCCTGAGCCTGGGTGGGATATTAATGCTCGCTGCTTTGGGTATGGAGAGAAGTGAGGAATATTCAACCCTGCACTTCCTCCCAGCCTGCTGAATCCATTCTGCCGATCCTCACTCACTGGCCTCCAAAACACAGTCCTAAATACCTCCACATTCTTCTCATTCTGGTCAGATTCAGGACAAAGAAGTGTCAGCGGTGTGCTAAGTGACTAAAGGAGCACACGGAGTGAATCAGGAGCATCCTTGGGTGCGGTCATAAATTGTGAGAGGACCTGGGGTTGCGTCAGGTGTTGGATCTGCTCTGGGCTGGAAGCTGTAAAAGCTGTGGAATTCTAGGACTGGGGTAGAGGCTGCTGCCCTAAATGTGAGGGTCAAAAACCACTGGGGTCACCTGTTGCTGAGTGGAGTGTGGGCCAGAGATGAAGAAAGCAGCAGCATATTCAGGAGTTTTGCACACAGAAATATCTGTGCGCTTTTTTTGGCTCTTTGCTCCGAGTACGAGGAACTTCTGACTTTTTTAAGTAAAGAGGTGGCATAAACAGCTCCTTAGTTCATGGGGCTTTGCAAGGTCTTCAAAGCCACAGCTTTTCAGGAAAGAAGCAGTGATTATAAATCACAAAACCTTCCTTGTCTGCTGATACTTCAGGGTAAAAGGTACCTTGGAGTCTGGGCTCTGCACGAACATTTGTGGCACTGACTGCTCAGCTGTTTGTTCAAAGGGGATTTTCCCTATGGTCTATGCCCTGGAAACCCCCATTTAACCCATCCTGACCATAGCTTGGTGCTGAAGGTGCTCCCAAAAGCTCAGGCACACCTGATTCTCTGCTGAAGGTGACCCCAAAAGCTCCAACACACTTGGTTCTCTGCTGAAGGTGACCCCAAAAGCTCCAACACACTTGGTTCTCTGCTGAAGGTGCTCTCAAAAGCTCAGGCACACCTGATTCCTCACTGAAGGTGCTCCCAAAAGCTCAAGACAAAACTGATTCTCTGCTGAAGGTGATCCCAAAAGCTCAGGCACACCTAATTCTCTGCTGAATGTGGCCTCCACAGCTCAGGCACACTCAACTCTCTCATGGCCTCCTGGCAGGTGAAGCTGAGCGAGCTCTGAAATGGAGACACTTCAGGAAATTTTCAGTGCCATATGGATTTTCTCAAAAAAGCGAGCGTTCAGTGGCTGCAGGGAAATAAAATTCCCGAGTGAACACACTATCCTGGCAAACCTCAGCAGCCACGGAGCCACTCCTGGCCCTTTCTCAAACCCTCGAGAGGGTTATCAGGGTGCCTTGCTCTTGTGGGGTGCACCCTCTGATCAAAGCTCTCCTTGTCTGTCCTGTTGTTAAGTGTCTTTATTCCTCATGTGGTATTTGATCCCAGAATCGAGGCTCCACTGCTCCTTGCCGGGTGTTTGTCCTGGTCTCCTGAGAAGCACCTGCCCCCAAATTCCTTCTGTGCCAGCTCACATCCAACTCCACCCGAGGGCTCATCGCAGACCAAGACAGTGACTCATTCTTCCCTCTCAGAAATAGCATCCAGAAAGCTCAACAGAGGAAGTCAACAATGAACACAAGGATTACAAAAATGCTCCCATTCTCCACGAGTTAATTTTAGAGTAAAATCAACATTTGTTCACGGTTTAGAAAGATCTCCACCCTCATTATTAGTGTTGTTATTGTCGCTGTGACTATTTTTACACGGCGCCTTCGATTTGCAAGGGGGTGTTTTTGACCAAATGGGAAGTTGGGTGTTCATGGTAATCAGAGGATTGGGTCAAAACCCCTACCCTGGGAGCGTGAATTTCTTTGCAAACACAAAGGATTTCTGAGAGATTTGGTTTCTTTGCTTTTCTTTTCGAGCAGATGGCGGTGAGAGATGGGGAGAGTGACTTCATCATCCAATTTCTGTTGCCTGTTAGGACCTAAAAAAATAGTTCATACGTAGAGATACTGGGGAAAAAAAAAGGAGATTGCATTTCTGCAACCTCTCCAATGTGAGAGTCTTGGTCAGGTCTCAGGGGATTCCCACCACCCCAATCTCACTGTAACTTACTCTTATCAATGTTTTTTTGTCCTGGTTTTGATCTCATTAGACTTTGCTGGACACCATTTCTGCCTGATTTGATCCACTGGTATTTTGTGTTGTGAAGTCAGAAGTTCTGAATCCTCCCAAAGACAGCTTGTTATTTTGTAGGGAGGAAAAAAGTCAGCTTTCATCCTTTATTGTGGCTGTCTTTGATTTGTGAAATGGAGTATTCCAGGGAACAGCCCTGTGGAGGAAAATCTGCTGGGTTCCAGGTACTGAATAGCAAAGCTATGAGCAAGTTAAGAGATGATAGGGAATATAAATCATGCACTCAAAACAGCCAAAGGTTCTGGTGGAGCCAGGAAGGCAACAGATCATCACTGGGCACGGCTGATGGCTCTTGCAAAGGAAATAAAACACTTCTTTCCTATTTTTTTATGTGGATAAAAGTTGTAATGACAGTAATTGCCCAGAGGTTCGTAGCTGTGTGTGGGAGAAGGAAGTTCTCTGTTAAAAGTGCTGCTCTGACCAAGGTAATGCCCAGGGGGCAGGGGACAGGATGGAAAATCAGCCTTTGCCATGTTGTATTCTAGAATGGGAATGTACGGAAGAAATGAGGATTGTCATAGTAAAGTTTAAAAGCTCCAAACACCACAAGATGTAATGCAAGTTTCAGCTCTAGTAAAAGTGAGGTGCAGCTCTTTGGTGAAGTGTCTTCAGGGCTTATTGTTCTAAAAGTTCCCTTTCTGATTGAAATTTTTCACTGCTCAGCCTAAAAGTGAATTTAGGTGGAGGGGCTGTTGTAGTGTTTTCTGAATTACCAGAGTAGTTTCTCTCGCCAGTATAAACAAATACCCCTAAGCAAAGCCAGGTGCTGCTTGGCAAAGAGAATACTCATATATAACTTACCATTGTAAGAGTTTCTTGCTGTTCTTAAACAAATGAAAATATTTCCTCCCTCTCCCCAAGAATGTGCGGCTATTTAGAAATAGAGGCTTCTGTAATGAATGGATGTGTGTCCACACTGCCTTCATATTTCTTATTTCTATCGTGTTGTACTCAGCAGAATGTTCACTTCCTAATATTATTCTGATTTAAAATTAATACAGTTCAGTTGCACTGAGTATAAATGTATAAATCACAAAACGAAGTGCTGATCTCCCTTGAAAATAATAATTTGGTATAGATCTAATGCTCCCACTTCACAATTAAATTTCCCTCAAGAGGTCAAAAAGGTGATGTGACATTTTAGCCCTCAGGTTGAGAGGGAAGATTTCAGGTTTATGATGTCAATTTTGCTTCTGAATGTGGAACAATAGAGGATTTATTATTTATAGGGCCTCAACAGTTTGGAGAGATGGGCAGAGAAGAAATATTTGAAACCCCATGGGGGAAATGCAGGTCCTGCACCTGGGCAGGAACAACCCCAGGCACCAGCACAGGCTGGGGGGGTCCCTGCTGGAGCAGCTCTGAGGGGAAGGACCTGGGGGACACCGAGCTGTCCCTGAGGCAGCAGAGTGTCCTGGGGGCCCTGGGGGACACCGAGCTGTCCCTGAGCCAGCAGAGTGTCCTGGGGGCCCTGGGGGACACCGAGCTGTCCCTGAGCCAGCAGAGTGTCCTGGGGGCCCTGGGGGACACCGAGCTGTCCCTGAGCCAGCAGAGTGTCCTGGGGGCCCTGGGGGACACCGAGCTGTCCCTGAGCCAGCAGAGTGTCCTGGGGGCCCTGGGGGACACCGAGCTGTCCCTGAGCCAGCAGAGTGTCCTGGGGGCCCTGGGGGACACCGAGCTGTCCCTGAGCCAGCAGAGTGTCCTGGGGGCCCTGGGGGACACCGAGCTGTCCCTGAGCCAGCAGAGTGTCCTGGGGGCCCTGGGGGACACCGAGCTGTCCCTGAGCCAGCAGAGTGTCCTGGGGGCCCTGGGGGACACCGAGCTGTCCCTGAGCCAGCAGAGTGTCCTGGGGGCCCTGGGGGACACCGAGCTGTCCCTGAGCCAGCAGAGTGTCCTGGGGGCCCTGGGGGACACCGAGCTGTCCCTGAGCCAGCAGAGTGTCCTGGGGGCCCTGGGGGACACCGAGCTGTCCCTGAGCCAGCAGAGTGTCCTGGGGGCCCTGGGGGACACCGAGCTGTCCCTGAGCCAGCAGAGTGTCCTGGGGCCAAGGAGGCCAGTGGGATCCCGGGGGCAGCAGGAAGAGCATTCCCAGCAGGGCAGGGAGGGATCCTGCCCCTCTGGGCAGCCCTGGAGGCACCTCTGGAGTGCCGTGCCCAGCTCGGGGCTCCTCAGCACAGCAGGGCCAGGGAGCTCCTGGAGCGGGGCCGGCGGAGGCTGCGGAGCTGAGCGAGGGCCTGGAGCATCTCGGTGCCCAGGAAAGGCTGAGGGAGCTGGGGCTGCTCAGGCTCGAGAGGAGCCCCAGCTGAGAGGGGCCCTCAGGCCTGGCTGTCCCTGGCTGCAGGGAGGGCTCCGAGCAGGGCCCGGGCTCTGCTCCGGGGGCCCAGCAATGGCCCCAGAGCCACGGGCAGGGCCTGAGCCCGGCAATTCCCCTGCACAGGAGGCACAACTTCTGCCCTGGGCAGGGCCCAGCCCTGAACAGATTGTGCACAGAGCCTGGGGGGTCTCCTCCCTGGGGCTGTTCCAGAGCTGGGTGCACACAGTGCTGTGCCCTGCGCTCTGGGATGGCCCTGCTGGAGCAGGGAGGTGCCACCCGGTGCCCACCGGGCTCCCCTCCATCCTGCCCCAACCTGGAATTCTGTCAGAATCCTGTACAACGCAAACAAATTCTCATTATTTGTTCGTTAATGAGCTGCTGTCTCGTTACACAAAGATTGGTACCAACCTGATACTTGAGATCTGTTACAGTTATCATCGAGAATGCAAACAGTTCCAGTGATTCCTATTTGGAGCTTATTGAACACCACTTGTTATTATTGTTAATCTGCTGCCAGACATGACAGAGCAGCCCCGGAATGGGCAGGATCATCAGTATTCTGGTGCTGTGGGCTGCTTTTGCTGCTCTGTGTTTGATGTTGGCCTGCTCATGTCATGGCCATTGTAGGTACAACTAAGTCCCTTATTTAGACAAATTCCCTCAGTTTGAGCTGCATTTTGAGGGCATTACAGTGATCACTGTTGAGCCCCAGGCTTTACTCCAAGGTTACTCTTAGGCTGAGCTGGGGCAAATACCCAGGAGTGGTTTTCTATTGGTACTAGGGACTGTCAGCCTTCCTGGCACTATCTCTTAGGAATGCTTATATTCCCTTAGGGAATACAGTGCTTGGTTTCTGCTTTTCAGCCTTGG
Organism: Oriolus oriolus; assembly: GCA_013400235.1. Lineage (NCBI taxonomy): Eukaryota > Metazoa > Chordata > Aves > Passeriformes > Corvidae > Oriolus > Oriolus oriolus. The sequence continues at coordinate 104,969 of VXBT01004377.1, forward strand.
TTCACCTTGTGCTCAGGGCATGGTCTACTTGTGGGTTACTCCTTACTCTCCCCGTTAATTTTTTTTTATTTGGAGAGGAAGAAGGCAGTGATGCCTTGAGGTGGCTACCTGAAAACAGAGGCTAGACAGGATTAAGAGAATAAAAGCAGGTATTTATTTGAATGGCCTTCAAAGGTACACCCTGGGCAGTCAAGAGACTTCACCCAAGATGGACCCCGAGTCACAGGTTTTTCACACTTCTATGAGTTTGGTCCATTTGCACATCAGGGTTAATTCTCCAATTACAATTTCAGGTAATGATGTAATTACCCCAAGTTTTCTCTCCCTTTAGAGGCTTTAGTTTACATATTTCAGGGCCTGGGACAATAAGGTGTCCTTGAAGTGCAAACCTAGAGAGGTTTGTTATGTCTAACCGGAATGAGGGAACAGTAGCTAACAGGACATATGAAATTTCAGAATTACACTCTAAGCAGTACAGGATTTGAAAAATATTAAAGTTAAAACCCAAGGCATCAGTGGGACAGGAGGAAAAGGAAATGGTAGGAACTGTGGCAGGCACGGAGGGAATAAAGGCAGGAGCTGGGAAGCTGGGGGAGGGTAAGGAAGGATGAACACAGATGCATCATTGATTTTTGGAACTAGCCGAAGGTTTGGTGAAGATACACCGAGAATGAAGAGTTAACAACATGGGGAAGTAGCAGGAGAGCTGGGAAGAAAGGGGACAATAGGGATAAGAAGTGATTAAGCTTAAGCAAGGGAACTATTTTGATCTAGACAAATTACACAGGCATAATTAGCATTTAGCAGGGAGAGAGAAAAGGCATTTTTAGATCTGGACCATGTTTTGAGTTATATTTTCACAATAAAATATAAATATGAGTAAAAAAAATGTATTACAAAAGTGTTCTCCATGTATCCACTTGGATTTGGCAATTACAGCAGAAGAGTTCAGGAGAGGTTTGAAGGGAGCTCTGTAGTGGTTCTGCAAGTAGAAGTGGCTTCATATGTGTGGTGATATGAGAGAGAGCGAAAATAGGGGCACAGGGATGATGGAAAGTGCCAGGGGAGCACAGGTTTCCTCCTTGTTTTTGTTGTCTCACCCGAGAGAGCCCGGTAAGGATAATTCTGGACAGTTACTCTGTTGGCACAGCCTGTGTAAGGGCGGCAGGTATGGAGGACTCAGGTAGAAAATGGCCAAAGTATGAGGAGAAGCCACCTTCCTCTTATTCCAGCAGATACATGGTGACCTGGAGACGGCCTAACTCTTGCTTGGTTCAGCCAAACACTGACGGGGCTTCCTGCTGTGCTTTTCTCTGGAGGTGTTTCATCCAGCTCTGGAATATTCCAGTATAAAAATTAGAAATGTGGGATGGAAAAGGGATAAGGGGGTTATCTGCAAAAGATTTTAAACTGGAGTGTTAATGGCTGCAGTGTTTTCTGTACAGTTCTTAAAACCCCCTCAGGTCCGCCTGAAGTATTTTATCGCGTTTCCTGTAAGACCAGAATCAACATAAAGATGAATTTGGGGAATACTTAAAGGCATTTTTAATCCACCTTTGTTCTTTTCAGTGTGCTTTAAATATGTTTCCATTAACTTTCCCAATACTGCGCAGTGTTCCTACCTCTGAGAGCTGCTTGACCCTAGCTCAAAGTCTATCACATAATGACACATTAACATGGAAATGATTCCACGAGGTGAAGGTGAAGGCATCGAGTGCTTCCAATCTTCCTTCCTGAGCGGGATGAGAAATGCGAAGGGAAATACGTTAAATACACGTTGTACGTTTTCCCTGCTGCCCGACGTTTATCCAGTCAAGAATTTTTCCTACAGTGAATAAGTACAAGCTATGCCGAGCATTTTAAGAAGCAAAACCTGCCAGCTTTAGGAAAGAGGCGGGGAAGCTGGAAATTCAGCGCTCCGGGATTTGCTGCGGGCACTGTGGAGAAGCCGGGATCCTTCCTGCGTCCTTCCTGCTCCTCCTGGCTCCGCGCAATCCGCTCCAGCCACGTGTCCAATAAGCTCCTTGGCACTGGAAAGGTAATTATCGGCTCCCTGCTCACCTTTGTACAAGGCTCAGCGTCGGGAAAAACGGCAGCGCTGCCGTCGTGTTGGACGGATGGCAAAGTCTCCATCGGAATTTAATCCCTGAGTGTTTTAGGAGAAGCTCAGAACTGCATAACTGTGAACTCCTGGTCATATTTTAAGACTCTCACCCTAAATATTCCCATTCACTCAGAAGTAAAAGGGAAATCATGGAATCATAGGATCGTTAGGGTTGGAAAAGACCTTTAAGGTCTTCAGGTCCAACCATCAACCACCGTGTTCACGACTATGAACACGTGTCCTCAATGCCACATCCACACGCTCCTTGGACAGTTCCAGGGATAGGGAGTCCATCCCAGATCCAAGGGTGTCCACCTTGGGATCCAAAAGAGCTCCAAAAGAGCAGCCTCAGAGCTGTGCCAGTGGGTGCTTTGTTGCAAGGCTGATGAAAGTGCCTTCAAACTCACCTTTATCCAGAACTGAGGGAAAGAAGGTTTGGAGAACAGTGGGGAATTCTCTCTGCAGGTTCTCCTGTGAGGCTGTGGCTGCCCCATCCCTCAAAGTGTCCAAGGCCAGGCTGGACAGGGCTTGGAGCAGCCTGGGATAGTGGAAGGTGTCCCTGCCCATGGCAGGGGTGGCACTGGATGGGCTTTGAGCTCCCTCCAACCCACACCATTCTGGGATTCCATGATTCCCTGGCAGCTGTGTCTGATGGGCTGTTTGCAGGTGCTGTGTGGGATTTGAGTTGGACAACAGAGCACTTCTTTGCCATCTTCTTGTAGCAAGCTCTCTGATAATTTAAGACTTCTCTGCCTCCAGAGGGAGGAAGAGACTTGGAGAGGAGGAGGAACTGGGTGCTCTCAGGGGTGCACAGGGTGGGATTGCTGGGGTGTCTGTGCAGGGCCAGGGGTTGGACAGAATGATCCCTGAGGGTCCTTTCCAGCTCAGGATATTCTGTGGTTTCATGAACCGGACAAAGTGTTGAGAAGGTCTAAGAGAGCTCAGTTCAAGGAAGAGAAAGGATCTCCCTGCCAAGTGATACCCACAGCCCTCGTCTAGAGGCACCAAGGAATCAGGAGGGCAAATATGCCTCTGAATCCAGGGAGAATCTTCATTCTGTGGTGAAAGACAACAGAATGAACTTGATCTCCTGTCTCTGTCTTCCACAGTGATCCAAACCCTCCTATTCACAGTACCAGTGCTCAGCACTCCTCAGAGAGCAGTTGTGTGAGGGCACCAGCAAAGCAGAGGGGAGGGATTTGCGGCTGTAGGGTTGTTATTGACAACAATAACGGCGGGATCGTGATGTTATTCGGGGTGAACACACCTGGTGTCAGGAGTGGGTGGTCTGGGAACCAACACGCAGCCAGGGATTGGTGCTCTTGGTTCATCCCCTCTGGTACTTTGGGTGCAGATAGCAATGATTCGTGGGCAATTCCTTTTTTTTTTTTGTCTCCGAAAAGATGACTTGGGAAGAAACAAAATGTTCTTCTCTTAGCAGTAGGGTTTAGGACCTGGGGAACTGTACGGATTTCCTTCTCTAATCTGTGGGAATTAGCCCTGACTGACAGGGAGCCAGCATGCAGTTGACTTACAGTCCTCTGCTAACGTGCAGCTTTGTAGAATTCCAGGAATAAAAGCGCTTCTTGTCCAAAGTGGAATTCCTATGAGGATCCAACCGGAAGGGTCAATGCCGGAACGGAGGCTGCCATTGAGTCCTGGGGGAGAATCCATGCAGGTTGGAGAGCAAAAAGTACTTTTTTGGGGGGGTAAATCTTCAGTGTGTGGTAACTCCTGATGGAGGCTGTGGGGTGTGAAAAGAATAATAATATAAACCATAATAATAGAAACAATAATAATATAAACCATAATAATATAAACCATAATAATATAAACCTTACAAGTTCTGCTAAAAGGAAATTCAGTGGATGGTGTACTGTGTAGGACTGGATGTGTCATGCTCTGGTGCTTTAAAGCAGCACCGCCAAAGAGAGCCTTTTACCTTTCCAAAAATTTAATTGTGAGCAATAAACGATTAAAGAATTGCAATTTGAAGTCTAAAATTTCAGGTAGTGAAAAGCAGATAATCAACTGAATGCCTTGAATGTGCTGTTGGAAAGTGAGCAGAGTGTGGGAGAAGGTACCAGGGAGAGAAACAAATATACTAAAAAGCCCTGGTGCAGTGTTTGGTTTATTGCTGGAGCAGTTAGGGAAATCTCCTAGACAGGATTACAGCTCTTCCAAAATTACTGGATGAGGAGATATCAAATCTCTCATAAGAATATTTGGATTTGAAATACCCCTTTGCTCCAAAGAGCATTTAATTTTGTGTGGTGCCTTTCTCTGCCCTTTTATTGCTGAAGGATGAGCAAATAATTGAAGTGGGGTTTGTGTGTTTCCCCTGCTGCCTCTGCCAGCTCGCCTGGGGAGAGGGAGGCAGGATACAACTCCAAACGAGCTGGGTTCAAGCAGGACAGGAATAAAATGTTCTTTATCCGCAGCTCAGCCGGTGACGTGCTCGTTGCTGTAGTAGGGAGCGAAGCCAGGCCATGGCCGTGGAGCTGTCGGGTTCCTGCCTTGCTGAGCAGTTGTTCACAGAAGGAAACTCTTTTTAAGGCTGGTATTCTTTCACCTGCTTGTTGACAGTACCTGCAGGACAGAGGCACCTGAACTGTCTTCAGGACCAGGCCGTGGCGTCTGGATGTGGCAGTGGGGCGGCACTGCCCTGTTAGCCAGGACGGCTCCCACAGCCTCTGCAGCCAGAGGGAGAAAGGACAGGGAAAACTACAATTCCTACGTTTTGTGGGACTGTGACTTCAGTATCTTGTGCTTGAAGTGCTTGTTTAGGGTTCCAGCCTTGGCTGGGCTTAAAATGTTGGAGAGGGGTTGGGAGCTGCTGAACTTTTACAGCACCAAGTAAAATGTACCCGTTTACCAGGCACTTTTTAATATATGTGAGTATATGTGTATATAGATCTACACATGTTTTTTATACTTGCATTCGTATGTGTGCGTGCACTTGCCTTATGTGCTACATTCCTCTGCCCCTTTCCAAACGTGAAGTGAATTTTTACAACCCCGCTGCGTCTTTCGGGGTGCCTGGATCCTCACCCCGTGGCTCTCACCGGGGCACGCTGGCCCTGCGAGAACCAGGCGGCCCCAGTGTTCCCACCACGCTGCCCTGGGCACCCTGCTCCGCCCCAGAGCCTCTCGGTGTGCCACGCCCTGCGCTGTAAACATGCCACCAGATGCCACTCGCGGTGACCCCGGGCAGGAGGAGCAGCGGGTGGCATCCTCTGCCTCAGGGCTGGTGAAAGGAGAGCTCTGTGCCCACCCACCCGACTGGGGCTTTAGGGGTGGATTTTTATCCTCTTTCTGCCAAGGGTTAAGCAGAGCCCGCGTTTTCTGCGTCCAGCATGGCAGCAGAAGGGGAATTCTGTCCCAGGACTTTCCCTGCATTTTTTGTGGACCAGCCTAGGGAGGAATTATCTCTTAATCTGGCTTTGCAGCCCAGTAAAACCCGCTTTGCTGGCAGGCATTCAGCAGCCAGGTGAGGAGTGGCTCTCCCGGAATTGTTGCTGTCCTGGTGCTTGCAGTGTTTTCCTGCCGAACAGAAGTGCTGTGGGCTCGTTTCCTCCTGGTCCTGAGGGGCTGGAGCTTGGATTCATTTCCCACGTGGAGGATGAGGGGCACCTCCATCCCTGCTGCAGCTGAGTGTTTGTAGAAAGCTGGAGCAGCAACTCTGTGCAGGGCTTGGGATGTGGGAGTGAGGCCACGGGAGGTGAGGTGTGAGGAAGCCTATTTATACATCTTAGCCTCTGGATTTCACCTGGCTTAAGGTGCGAAATGTGGTTCTCAGCCTCGGTGGCACCAAGTTCTGCACGTGCTCAGAGCCAGAGCTGGCAAACGAGGAGGCAAAACTGCAGCAGCACCCATGGTCTGCCAGCAGCACAGAGCTGCCCTCTGAGAGAGGGGCATTTCCAGTCTGGGGTCTGATTTAGGCGCTGAAAATTCCATGTATTTCCCTGAAATCTTGTTTCAGCCCAGGGCTGCTGGGCTGGCCCTGCTCTGCCACGTTGCAGTGGGGGCTTTTCCTCCTGCTCTGCCCCAGAGCCTCCCAGCTGGGACAGAGGGAGCGCCTTGTCCAAACCCCAGTCTGTGCAAAGCCCCCCCGTGCTTGGAGTCCTTGCCCTGCTGCTTTTGTGCAGGTATTTCCACGACCTGCCCCAAAAGTGTTCCTGGCACATCCAAGGCAGGAAAGGGCAGGATTGGACCCAAAGCATGGTGTTTGCAGTGAGAATTCCGGGTTACACCATCCTGAGCTGCTCGGTGTTTTAGATGAGAAGTTACTGTGCGGGTTCCATCCACTTAAAGCTCCTGGTTCTTTAAATAGGTGTCCTTGGCCAGCTTTTCTCACTCCGTTAATCCCAGCACAGATGAACTGGCATGAATAGAAATGTTTATGGCAGCTGCATATGGAATATATCTGATTGTTGCATATAGGCAGAGCTCTGGGCTTGTCATTTGATGCTCCATAAAGAGTCTTGGATAATCTTTCCGAAAGGAGCTGTGTAAATGCAGATATAATTAGCTTTTTTTCTCTCTTTTTTTTTTTTTTTTTTTTTTTTTTTTGGAAATAGATATCTCTTAATGAAGCGCTGGAGCACAGAATAGCCATTTCCTGTGATTTTCATTCACATAATATTTATAGTGCTGCAGAACAAATGAGCCGTTGGAAAGGCAGAGAAATGAATGCCGTGGATGAACTTGCCTTGAGAGGAATTTGTGATCAAATTATGAATCTAACAAACTCCAGTAAGCCAATTACTGCTCCTCCCGGATTTGCGAGTGTGCAGGCTCAGTGGGATTTGGTGTAATCCCTCCCTGTGAACAGATGGGCAGATTGCAGGGCTCTGCCCAGACTTCCAAAGGGCTGGGATCGTCTTTCCTTACCCCCTTTGCCTCTCAGTGACACAAACACTCAAAAAACGATGCACAGAATCAGTGAGGACGTCTCTGAGTACCTCTGTGCAAATTGTCTTTAAATTTTTACCATCTTCTCCTCCCCTAGAAGGCCTTTTCCGCATGCCCAGGGGCACATTGTGATGTAGGGCTGTAGTTAAGAGGTGGTCAGCACTTACTGTGAGCTCCTGTTTGCAGGGAATTACACAACACCCCACCCTTCTCCTCCAAGGTCAAACCAACTGAATGACAGGAAATAAAGCAGGAATAATTTTTAGTCCCCCCTGAAATCAGTCTGATCACAATCACTGAGTTGCCATCTGCAGCTTTGGCCTTCTAGAGCTGCAAACTTTCTGCTTTTCAGGAAGAAAACAAAAATGTTGCATCAGGTGAGAGATGAAATGATTCTGTATTTTGTCTGCTGCAATTCCAAGAGCTTCCCTGTGCTCCTCGTGTTGCTCCTCACACAAAGCAGACACCTATACAGCAGAAAGCTGCCAGTACTGTCCTTTGCCTCAACTAAACTACACAAAAATTTTAAATCATTACGATTTTTAACTTTACTGCACTGCTGTGCTTCTTCCTTTTAACTGGAAATACATGCTGGTAACTTTTAGACTTGATCCAATATTTGTTTCCCAAGCACTAACTACAACTTCTCAAATACATTTAGCAATACTCAGTAAGGAAAGAAATTGCTGTAAAATGTAATGAAATAAAATCCTTGGTCCCACCAAGGCCGAGCAGGGCTGGTTTTGGGTTCAGGTTCTTCAGGGCTTTGTGCAGAACAAAAACTGTGAGGATGGAGACTCCAAAGCCCCTGCTGCACCTCTTACCTGTCCTTGAGAGGAAATGTTATTCCTTATTATCCTTGTTGATTGCTTCAGTTTATGAATCCTGGAATACCTTGAGTTGGAAGGGACCCACAGGGATCATGGATCCAGCTCCTGGCTCTGCACAGACACCCCAACAACTCCACCCTGGGCATCCCTGGCAGCGGTGCCCAAATGCTCCTGGAGCTCTGGCAGCCTCGGGGCCGTGCCCATTCCCTGGGGAGCCTGGGCAGTGCCCAGCACCCTCTGGGGGAAGAGCCTTTTCCTAAAGGAAAAGCTCCCCTGTTGTGTCTCCTCCTGCCACATCTGAGCTCTGTCATTCAACCAGTTTTTTAGTTCACCCATTTTTCACTTGTTCACCCGTTCAGACCACACTGTCCTCACCTGGGTACAAAAATATCATAGAGACAGTGCTAAAAGTCTTGGCAAAGTCAAGGGGAATTATAACTGCTGTGTCCTCATCCACGTTCCATCCCTTTATTATTTCTGTCACTGTATCCCAGACAGGTTGGTCAGGCATGACTTAGCTTTGGTAAATCTAGACTGACTGATCCCAGTCACCTCCTTCTCCTCTGCATGCCCAGAGATGTGTTTTGGGAGGACAAGCTCCATAATTACCAAAGATCTCCATGTCATCCGAGGTGTTTAAAAGAGTTGGAAGATGAGAAGGAACTTTATGCAAGTTTTAAAAGACTGGACTGAAGAACCTTTTGTATTGAGATGTGAGAGAATCAGAGCTCTGTAGTAGGCCAGGTCTGTCGGGACAGCTGGATTGCATTCTTAGGACAGGTTGGACCTGGCAGGTGGGGATGAGGCTCTAACAGGACCTTGGCTTCAGCTTTTGACAAAAGCAGGATTTATTTCCCAGGCGTCCTGTCCCCGAGTGCAGCAAAATGCACCTCTGAGTCTGGCAAAAGTGGTTTTAGTGTTGTCCAAGCTGCACTCTGTGCAAATGCATCCCAAGGGGAGTCCAGCTCATCCGCTGATTGCCAGGGAAATCCTCTGTGAGATGCTGGCCCTGGCTGTGTTTGGGTCGGACTCGCAGGATGCTCACGGAAGAGAAGGGAACTAATGAGCACCTTTCCTGTCAATCATCGTTTTTCCTGTCAGATCCTCGCGCTTCCAGAGTAACTCCCTTCTGCCAAGAGCTCCCGCATCGGAGCCCACGAGGTGAATTAGTTCCTTTTGATGATGTTCTGAGGGAATGCGAAGCTACCAACAATAACATTCTTCGAGCGTATCAAATATTTAAGGCACATGTCTGGGAGCAAGAAGCCTTTTCTCTCCCTCAGAGGCAGCTTCTCTTGGATTGTCCTTTCTGCCTGTAGGAATTCTTCATTCCTGGGGGAAAAAATCCTGCCTTGAAGGTCTCGTACTGTTGATTTCATGGGAGTTGGCTGTAGTGTTTTGGGAACACGTGAGGGGTGAACACTGTCACAGAAGTACAGCTCTCTGTGAGGGACACATGAATCTCCCAGGACAGGTAAATCTTATTAAGAAGTGGTAGAACAAACTAAATATAGCACACCAGGAAAGAGGAATTACCCCAGAACTTACTATGGGTATTAGATTTTTTATTTAATTTTCATTGTTTTTGGTGTTCAGGTATAAATAATAGTCCAGGTCTCATAACACAAACATAATGCTCATTCTGATTATTTTAATTTTATGAGGTTTGGGAAGGAAATTAAGATTTGAAGTCATTCTGGTAAGTGGGGCTTGTGGGTGAGAAGAAGTAGCATTAAGTAAGTTTGCAATAACCTTGTGTACTTATTTTTTGAAGAACTGAGGAGCAATTCTCCTCCCAGTAGAGGTTTTCAAGAACTGGAGTGCTCTGGTGTTGTTTCATAGTGGTTACATGACCATATAAACCTTGTGTTGTGAGCTCCCCTTTGGTATCACCAATGTGCCCTCACAAAAAAGTCTTATTTTGAAAAAAACCAGCTTTTTTTTTTTTGGTTTTGTAATAGGGACAACAATGCCAACAATACAATAGTAAATTCAAACTGACAGAGGGGAAATTTAGGTGAGATATTGGGAAGACGTTTTTTCCCTGTTGAAGTTGGAGAGGCCCTGGCACAGGGTGCCCAGAGCAGCTGTGGCTGCCCCTGGATCCCTGGCAGTGTCCAAGGCCAGGCTGGACACTGGGGCTTGGAGAGCCTGGGATAAGGGAAGGTGTGGAAGGGGGTGGAACTGGCTGGGCTTGAAGGTCCTTTCCAGCCCAAACCACGATTCTCTGATTTAAATAAGCTCCATTAGATGCCTGGGCGGTCTCCCCTGAGTTGCACGGCGAGTNAGGGACAACAATGCCAACAATACAATAGTAAATTCAAACTGACAGAGGGGAAATTTAGGTGAGATATTGGGAAGACGTTTTTTCCCTGTGAAGTTGGAGAGGCCCTGGCACAGGGTGCCCAGAGCAGCTGTGGCTGCCCCTGGATCCCTGGCAGTGTCCAAGGCCAGGCTGGACACTGGGGCTTGGAGAGCCTGGGATAAGGGAAGGTGTGGAAGGGGGTGGAACTGGCTGGGCTTGAAGGTCCTTTCCAGCCCAAACCACGATTCTCTGATTTAAATAAGCTCCATTAGATGCCTGGGCGGTCTCCCCTGAGTTGCACGGCGAGTCCGTGAAGTTTCAGGGAACTGCAAACGCGAGTTTCAGGGAATGCTGTTTAAATTCCTCGAAGGTGAGTAAAAGCCTGAGCTCTTTTCCAAACCCTGCTGGAGCCGTTTTTACCCGGCTCCTGCATCCCGGGGGAAGGGAGGGACTGATCCAGCAGCATCGCCGTGCCGAGCCGGGCTCCGGCGGGATTCCCGCTGTCCTGGCAAATGATCTCCCGAAGGCAGCGGGAGAGCCCTCACCGGGCTGCGGGGAGGCGGACGGGCCCCGGAGCGGCTCGGGGGGCCCGGGGGGCTCGAGGGGCCGGGACCCAGCGCCCGCC